>OX418220.1:32956924-33486747 GCA_948455865.1 Conomelus anceps
AAAATAAATAAAATAAATAATTTATTTTCCAATCAAAATTCAAAACAAACAAATAAAAACAGTATCAAAATACAAATGAGTTTGGAAAAATAAATTGATATGCCACCCCTGAGACAAAGCTGTGCGGGGTCAAGCTTAGAGTAGCTTAACTGAAAAATGGAAGAGAATTCTCTGAAACAATTTTGTAAAAACCAAAAAAAAAACCAACTATAAAAATTTATGTGTTGGGTTGAATTACATAACTCACTTTTATAATTATAAAATGAAGAACAAATTAAAAAAAAGACAATTTGTTTTAATTTGTTGGCAAATGAAACTTTCTAATAAATTTAAAAAAAATTACCAGTTTTTCTGCGAAGCAAATCTCGAATTAAATTGATTTCGGGTAAGATATTCGGGTATCAGTGAATTTTTTAATTGATGCTTGTTCAACCGAAGAACCCTTTCAAATAAAATAACTCACCCATTATCGATGTCTGAAGAGTATCTGAGTAACATTCAGTTGGAATCGACGAAATAGATAATATATTGATAAATAGAAATAATAGTGTAACAATAATGTGTGAATACTACTCCAATTTTTCAATCTTCCTTATTTCCTCTCGAAAGTGAAATGTCACGTTTTTCTTAACGACTGAGCTCAACTTTTTACCTTATACACATCCCTCTCATACCCTTATGATTTCTACTAAAATTTAGTAGCTAGTTTATGATTCGAATTCAATATTCGACCAATTGGAAAGGAATTTGCATAATTACAGCAACTGATCGATCCTGATAGTACCTCTCAAGAGGCGGCAGGAGTACAAGTTGTCTTGATCGATAGGGGGGGAGGGTGGTTTGGGGATTGCTATGAAAGAGAGGGCACGTGGGCAAACGTCGATAATGAGTTACAACTCGACAGAGGAAAATAAACTGCGGAATGAAACACTAATTAAAACTTTGTCGACTTTGAACAGAAAGTTGGTGGAAGTAACTGCACCCTTGGCCGGATCTTGACAGCTCTTCCACTCCAACTTGAATACTTACTGCTCCTTCAGTGCAAACCAACTAGAAATCATTCTGTAGACTGCTGTCATCCGACGCTAACTTGTTTTTAGCAATTAGATTGGAAAAATTAGGTAGGATTTTCAGAGCTGTACACGAATTTCATCAAGCAGATTGAGATTAACTTTAATAATTTTGTAAGAATAATTTATCAGCTTAAATTGAAGTATCTAAAGCTTAGTAGCGTATTATTTCCTTCACAACCACAGTGGTTGTCATGGAAATAATTTGCTACCAACATTATATAACCGACGTAACTGGCTTGTATTTTGCTAGTTCTGAGTTCGATTCCCGACTAGGAATGACATTTCTTTATTATCAAGATTTTTTAAATGCTCATGTGAAGATTATAAAAAGGTTCTAAATGAGAAATAGTTTATTTTTGTGAAAACGTGTTCAACTGTGTGTATTATTATTATTATTATTATTATTATTATTATTATTATTATTATCATTTCGTCGCATTGAAACCGTATTCAATGAGCTTGAATACGTTGCTACCAACATCTCTAACGGTGTATGACATGTCAAATAGGTTCCACCACGCGGTGAAAAAAAAAGAAAAAAAATTTTCTATGCTCATAAATCTTAGTGAAACATTTCGAATTAGTATTAAAAAACCCAATTATTCGGCAATTCAATGAGCATTGGAGAAAACCCCATAGCACTCTCTCAATGAATACGGTCAGCTTTCAGTTAATATATGTTTGAGGGCTACAATGAATTTATTTAAACTGTTAATATTTTTCAGTTCATCTGTCAAGCAATTGAAAACCCTGAGTCATGTATAATGTGGTCCCCCCCTCCAGCAGTGAGAGTTTATGTGAAGGATACTGTAGAGTAGTCATTTTATGCCTGGTGGAGTATCTGTGTGAAATGTTATTCTCCATGAATTTCTGTTTGTTACTAAAAACAAAAGATGCAATATCCAGAAAATAAAGGGCTGGAATTGTTAGCAATTGGAGTCTTTCGAAAATTGGTCTAAATGACACCCTAGAGTTAGCCCCCTCAATCACCCTGATTGCTTTCTTTTGCTTCCGAAAAATTGTCTGAAGGTTGGTTTCACTGCCACCCCAAAACAAAATACTGTATCGGATGTGAGACAGAAAATAGCCATGATAAACAGCTAGCGCTGCTTTTTATTTGCTACTCTAGCTATTGTTTTCAAAGCAAAGATAGCTCGGGATAGCTTGACATCTAGCGCTTTCAAATGACTATCCCACTTCACATTCCTCTGCAGCTCCACCCCCAGAAATCTAACCCGTTCAGCAGCATGACACTCATCTCCCGTTCCTGAGTAAAAAGTGTCAGAAACACTTCCACAAGCATCAACAGTAGCAAACTTTAGAAAATTTGTTTTGGTTGAATTTAATTTTAGTAAATTACAATTGAACCAGCGACTAAGTTGGTTGAGAGCACGAATTGCCTTCTGATGAACTTCACAATCATCTTTGTCTTTAGCAATCACAGAAGTATCATCTGCATAAAGAAAAAGGTCAAAGTCAATGCTATGAGGTAGGTCATTGATAAAAATATTGAAAAGCACAGGACCCAGGATTGATCCCTGAGGAACCCCACATAGAGTTTTCTTTCCAATCCGATGTCACTGCCTTGCCATCTGCATCTGTCAATTTGACTGCCTGGAACCTCCCAGAGAGATATGACCTGAAGAACTTGGCTGCATTTTCCATAAATCCATAGAATTCCAATTTTCTCAATAACAATTCATGGTCAACCATGTCGAAGGTTCTAGAGAGGTCGCAGAAAAGGCCAATAGCACCCTGAGACCCATCCAGAGCCCTTAACACTCCCTGTTGCCATATCAAAAATAGCAGACTTGGTTGAGAAACCCTTATGAAATCCAAACTGTTTCTCATGAAGTATGGAATTAATTTCCAAAAATCTAGTGATTTGATCAAAAGCAGCCCTTTCAAAGATTTTAGAGAAAATTTTCAGTGGAGCAACAGGGTGATAGTTCTTAACATTATTCCTATCCTCTTGTTTGATAATTGCAAACTTGAGTTTCTCAGGGAATTCACCATTTGAAATGCACAAAGTAATAGCATGTCTCAGAGGTTCAACAATCACTGGACATGCAGCCTTTATTACTGAACGTGAAATGTCATCCCACCCAGTTGATTTAGTATTTTTTAATCCCAAAATTATTTTTTCTACTTCTCTCCTGCTCAATTTCCTAAAACAGAACTGTTTACCTTGTCCTTGAACATTTTTAAGAAGGCTTAAACTTTCTCTTAGCGACCTTGGTCTAGAAACGTCTTTATTTGCCTGAAGGAAATGATTGTTAAAAAGTGCAACTACAGCCTCAGTATTAGAAATTACTTTACCTCCCTTATCCCATTCTATATTAATTTATATGTGCATTTTTTTGTAATCCAAGCTTTTTTTTACAACTGCCCATGTACCATCGTTTAAATCTGAAGACTTCAAAGGAAGACTAATGAATTTTAAAGGAATTCTTCATTATTCTGTTGTTTAGCTGAGGAAATAATCCTTCTAAGAATTTTCTTGTAAGATTAAAAATATTCCAAAAAACGCGGACTCCTATTAATTGGTTTAAGCCTCTATGAACAGTTTCGTTTTCCTCACACGACGTTCGTATTCCCTGAGTTATTCACTGCTTATTCAAACGGAATTTGTTTTTTTTTTTAATCTAACTGGAAAAGCTGATAAGAAGGAAGAATAAATGAAAGAACTGTTAAATGCATTTTCAGCAGAAGAAACATTAAAAGTTGAGTACCATTTTATTTATCTTAGTAAATTCAAAAACGTTTCAATTGATGACTTAATCACACGTTTATAAAAGTAAGTTTTGGTTTGAACCGGTTCATATTTTTGTCTAAGCTGAATAATCTGGGCCAAGTGATCCGACATTCCTAAGTCAATTGTACTACTATCAATACTCTCCAACCCAATATTTGCTATAACATTGTCAATGCTGTTTGAGATGTCACTCGAGTGGGTTCTGTCAAGACAAAGTTGAGATTATAAGAGTTTGTCGAATTAGTAAACTCAATTTTACTAGATTTTTCCTTCAGCAAATCAATGTTAAAATCCCCACAGAGAAAAACCTTCCTTTTTTTTAAAACAACAGTTATATGGTCAAGTAGACGCTCATATGTGTCAAAGAAGAGTTTAATGTCACTGTTAGGAGGCCTGTATATTACCACAAGAAGAGCAATTTGTTTAATACCTCTGCATTTCATATTAAACTCTATTGCAGCGCATTCAAATGTGCTCTCTATTGTAAATGCATTAATATCATCACAGATGTTGTATTCAATGTCTTTTTTTAACAGCATAGAGACTCTTCCTCTAATTTTAGTCTTTCTGCAATAATGAGAAGTTAGCTGATACCTGAAAAGTGTATTAAAAATAGAAATATTATCGGATGTTAACCAGTGTTCAGTCAAAGTAACAGCCAATGGATTAATCTGACCAGTAAACAGTTGTTCAAGCTCCTCAAGTTTATTAGTCACTCCCTGTACATTCCAGTTCATGACAAATGAACATTCATCATTCATACCCTTTTTATCTGAAAGGATGTCTTCATCTCCATTTCTAAAAAATTGGACGGCAGTTCTCTCCCTGGCGTTCTCCCGTCCTCCACAGTTAATCCCGACAAATCAGAGTCAGTACAAGCCGCCAGACACGAGGATGGCGAGCTCGGCAAAACCACACCAGAAATAGAACCACAAATCGGTCGAGGCTCACTTCTCATGTACAACCTAACAATGTCTAATATTTTCCTGGCAAAGTATTTTTTACCCCGATTATTCATATGGAGTCCATGAGTAGTATGGAACCTTCTCGGAATGTTATCCAGTCTTATAATCGACAGATTGTTATCAGAGGCAATTTTCTCTATTGCACTATTCATCTGACCAATAAAAAAATGAATGGGCGAGCCCTTGGAATGATCATGTCTGTGTGGAATTGTACTTAAAACTAAATTTGTGTGGGCTAAGCCCACTGCTTCATTAAGTTGAGCGGTGAGACGTTCTATCGTGCGATAATTACAATTCAAAATCGATGCTATTGGTTCCAGCCAAAAAAATAAAAAATCATTCTTTGAATAGCGAGCAATTTCCCGGCTCGACAGCAAGCGATCCACAACATACTCCATAGGTGCACTCGGATATACATTGCCCATCACGCTTGAAATAAAGCTACCCGCATCATTGTTAACAAATGAAGAGACATTTCGACCATGGCTACTGGAGAAAATACTAATTCTACCTCGATCACTATGTAAATTCCATCCCAAGTCTCTAGCATGACTGTTAGGCATTATCCAATCTCTTTCATTCTTTTTCAACTTTTGCTGTTTCTCAATTTTAGGTTCATCCTTTTTTTGTAATTGAAATCTTCTTTGTAGATGTGGTTTGGTGGCTATTACCAATCGAATTCTGTGCCGCATTGCTGTAGTCGTTAAGGACACCAAAAGAATTTTTTGTCACAATAACACGAGAATGTGATGTTAAATGATTGGAAACTGTGTTTGCTGGAGAATAGAAACTCCTGAAATCTTGTAGTTCTATTTCCATGGACTTCTTTCCACTTCACAGGACAATATTTTCAGCTTCTAACACCTCAATACTTATTTTCATCTCATCCATTACTCTTTTATTCTCAATCAATCTCTTATCTGAATCGATAGAATGATTTACCACATCTTTCCATTGTTGTTCAAGTGTTGATATTGTCACAATTAATTTACAATTATTTTCTTTTCTTAGTGATGTAATTGTTTCGTCGCGATCGTCACATGAGCAGCTGATAACAGGGTTCAAAGGAGAATCTGTAGATTTAAAAACGTTTGGGGTGTTACATGTATTGTTGGGAATAGCAGATAAGACATCCCAAGTATTGTTGGGAATAGCAGATAAGACATCAGCTGTCAACTCGGATGAATTCAAAGATTTCTCGATTACAGAGTCTTTATCAGAAGACTGATACCAGTGATACCGTTTGGCTACCAGTGTCGTTAAAAGATAATGAGTTATCGTCCTTTGCGTTGTCGGATGTATTTGGTGGATGATTATGCTTGTGGACTGGACTAGACTCAAGAGAATAAGCCTGATTTTTTTTTATTGAAATTTTACAGTTCTTATTCAAACATCTCCAACTTATGTCACCCTGGGATGAAACTCCACCTTTCCTGAATTTATAACCATTTAAAATCACCGCCGGATTATCTTTATTAATCGTAGTTACCCGTAACTTCATGTCGAAGCAATTTTCAATGTTAGGAATCGAATTAATTTATTTATTATTATCAGTAATTTTGTTGTTGTTTGTGAAGTGTGGCAAAATTTATTCAACTATATAATTTATAATACTATAGTTTATTTATTAGTAGAATTATTTATTTAATAGAATAACTTGAGTACAGTTGATGTTATTAAAATGCGTACTGTATACTCAAATTCTCGATACGGAAGACAAAACCAATACAATATAAGTAAGATTGAATGATACACCAATTCTTGTCTAGGAATATTTCTTATTCAGCTTGAAATTACTTGGTATAACACCAGCGTACAGGCAAATTTACGAAATGGATTGTGTCGGTGTCGCTCGTGCCCCCTCCCCCTCGACTGCCACGGGATGCAATGTTTACAAATTATTTAGCCCACAATGCAGCCCGTCAAACAAGAAATTCACTTCAGCCGGTAAAATATTTGATCAAAGTAATGTGTCTCCACCTCGAGATTTGTTTATCAAAGATTTCAAAAGAGAGCAATCACTGTTTAATTTGTAGTCCAGCCTAAATATTATGTACTTAAACGACGGTCTGTTTTCAACTCTATTACCTATTCAATCAACTTGCTATAACAGAAGTTTAGTTGATTTTATGTTTTTATTGTGTTACTTCGTGTATTATTACCTTTATACAATGAGTATTACCTAAAGTGAGCTAATATTGTTCCTATTTCATTAGTCTGAAAATAAATTTAATTGTCCGATTATCACGAAAGTTAATTTGATTCAGCAAGCAATACCTGAAAATGATTTGCAATACAAGAAGAAATTTTGAGCTAATATATTGTCATTGTTTTGAATGAATTTTAATTTAATCAGTCTGAATATTTAATTTAACTATTGGTTTATCACGAAATTTAATTTAATTTAACAGTCATAACCTGAAAATGCAACAAGAAACGACAGAAATTTTGACAAAATAGGTTATAAAACAGAGAGAATACTACTTGCTGTTTGCTACTTATCTGAACGCGATAAGGGAGCTCCAACAACCACTTCCACTCACCACGGCATCCACCGGCTGTATCTTACCCACCTTCGAATTGAGAATTTATTTGAAACTGTGTAGGAATTACATTCATCAGGTCATATTCTAGTGAAAGTTTAATGGAGGTATTGGAATTTTGAACAAGTGATTAAGATGTGCAATTCGAATTTGATCAGTCACTTCTGATTATGTCCTGAATGATGATTGTGATGATAGTGGAAGTCACATTATTTAGAATGTATAGATGAGAAAATAATAAACGGGTATCTTTTTTTTTTTTTTTTTCCAAGAGGACGGCAGAATGCTTTTACGCACTGATGTGAGTTAAACTCACATGATATGTGTGGGACTCACTCTCTCTGATTTGGGAACCTAGCAATGTAGGAGGCGTTTGACATTGTCGCACATCTCCGGCACAGCCACACTCGCAAAACAGGGCGCATACCCACTAAACTGCCTAGTGTTCACCCCATGAGTGAGACTGGAATCCTCACAAAGAGAAACCGCTTCAGTCTACTCATGGTATATGCCATCTGGAGTACAGATAGACCTGCATCCTCCCACCTTGGTAAGTCAGCATGGAGAGGGAGGGGCCTCCCCCTCCCCATACCATCCCACCAGGTGCATCATCCTTCATCAGCCTCTGTAAGAGAGTACACCCTAAAAAAAAAAAAAAAAAAAAAAAAATACACCCTACTATTTACATCTATTACTTCTATGTTTAACAGTCACTCTCCATCACTATTTTTAGCTTATTTACATCAATTATTATATGTGTTTCTATTGCTCCTATTATGTGTCTATTTACATCTTCTCTATTATGTTATTTAACATCTAACTCTATATTTATAACATGTATATAATGATTTATATACACTTTATATACTCTTTACACAATAATTTATATACACTAAATAGAGACACCTACTAGATATATGCTAGAAGAGATCCTATGCTACCTACTTAATGGCTATATTTAAGTCTATACTATACTAACTCTATACTAAAAAGGCTATACTGATTATACTAAAAACCTATTATACTAGCTACTTAATAGGCTATTAGCTATGAGCCATACCTAGCTATTTGCTGCCTACCTAACTAGGTTCATTGCCCTAGCTATTCTGTCACTAGTTCTCTTTCTTCAGCCAGCTTGTGACCCACAATTGTTTGAATGGCATGAGAGAATTCATCCCATATGAGGTTGTTCTGGAGCATTGCAGCTATCATGTTCTCCTTATTGAAACTTGTCACATTCATGATGTGCATCTCTCGAGTTTCAGCCCATCTGGTGCACTCAAAGACTGTGTGCTCTGCTGTGTCTTCCTCACCACAGTAAGGGCAATCAGGTGATGCACGCCTCCTCATGCGGTATAGATAGGAGGAGAAACATCCATGCCCACTAAGAAATTGTGTGAGCATATGATGTAGCTCACCATGCTTTCGTAGACACCATGGCTTCACTGCTGGGATGAGGCTATGTGTCCAGCGGCCAGTATCTGAGGTGTCCCACAGCTGTTGCCACTCCTGCCATAGCATCTCAGCAGCATCCTCTCTTGTCATGCCAGAGTGAATTCTGGCCTGCTCTTTGACTCGGAGTTCTAGAGGTGGAGTTCCAGCAATGACATGTGCAGCATCCTTCGAAATTGTTCGATAGGCAGCAATGATCCTCATGGCAAGTCTCCTCCCAATTCTGCCAAGTGTTCTACGGGTCCTGCCAAATTGAAGAGCACCTGCCCACACTGGTGCTGCATACAGCACTGCAGACCCCACAGTAGAGGCTATGAGCCTACGTTTGCTAGTTTTGGGCCCCTCAGTTGTTCTCATGATTTGGGATATAGCCATTGTCATTTTGTTTGCCTTTAAAGACACTTCCTCAACATGTTTGATGAAAGTGCGGTGCTTGTCCAGCCATACTCCAAGGTATTTAACTTTGGGTTTTGGCCTGACCTCAACCCCACATACATGAAATTTGATGTTATTTACATTTCTTCTGCCAGCCATCACTATTGCCTCACACTTTTCTGGTGCAATTTGAAGGCCATTTTGAGTCATCCACTGTTCAATCATTATGGATGCAGCATTTCCCTTCTGTATGACCTCTTCTGTGGTATGGCCGGTGATTGTGAGTGCCAGGTCATCTGCATAGGCAACTGGTGTGACTCCTTCTGGCCATTCCAGCTGCAGGACACCATTGTAGGACAGATTCCATAGAGCTGGGCCTAGAATGGAGCCCTGTGGCACCCCACAGGTGACTGGTCTCTCCTCTCCATTCCTGATTAATAACATGCGATCTTGCAGGTAGCTTTGCAAGATGCGTTGCAGGTATTTGGACACGCCTATCCTTTCAAGTTTGGCAAATATGATTTGCCATGTCAAGCTGTTGAAGGCATTTTTGACATCAAACAGCAAGATTGCTGGGATGAGCCTTGTTCTCCGACTTCCTTGCACTGCCATGTGGGCCCTGCTCATGACTTCTTCAATAGCTTTAATTGTTGAGTGCCCTCTTCGGAAACCATGTTGATAGTCACTGATGGCAGCAAGTTCATCCAACTCTGCTGTCAGCCTTTGAAGAATCATCTGCTCAAGCAGCTTTCCTCCAGGATCAAGGAGGCAGAGTGGTCTGAAGGAGCCAGCTTTTTGCTTGGGTATAAGAACCAGTCGTGACTTCTTCCAGTGTGAGGGGTATCTACCACTTGTGAGAACTTTGTTATATACTTTGAGCAGAGTCTCTGGGCATGCAGCTGCACTTAAAGCTATTACCTCTGCTGGTATCCCATCTGGTCCTGGAGCTTTCTTAGGACGTAGTTTACGTGCTGCAAGGAAAAGCTCCTCCTCTGTGAATTCTGGGCACTCATTTATATCAAAGTTCTCATAGGGTGGCAGTTGATGATTTGGGAATAGTTCCTCCACTGCCCTTCTTGTCACTGCTTCTGAAAAATCCTGCTGTTTCTTCACTCTCTTGACAGCTATTTTGTATGCATCACCCCATGGATTGTTGTCAAGCTCTTCACATAGTTTGCTCCATAGCTCTTTTTTTCTGAGGTGGATTGCCTTTCGCAAAGCCCTGCGTGCAGCTCTCATTGTTTCTTCAAGGGGGATCACATCCTCTGGCAGAAGCCTGCGTCGTGCTCGTGTCAGTATTCTTCTTGCTGCAGTGCAATGGCAGCGGAGTGTGGCAATTTCTTCTGACCACCAGTAGACCTGTTGATGTCTGTGTTTTCCTCTTGGTATCAGTGAGTTTTCACACACTGATTGAAGTGTCTCAGTCAAGGCTTCTGATGTGAATTCTTGAAGTTCTGTGAGTCTGAGGTGCAGCAGTGTCTTGAAATTGTCTGATGTTTTGAAATGCCATCCATGGAGAGTTTGTTGAGGGCATCTTCTTGAAATGGGGCCAGCCTCAAAAAATATGTGAGAGTGAGGGCTAAGAGTTTCAGTATCCAGTACTCTCCAGTTGGTGATTGCCTGGGCTACTCCCTCACTGGCAAAAGTGATGTCTATAATGGATTGGCTTTCTCCTCTGACAAATGTTGGTGTTACTCCTTGATTGATGACAACTAGCTGGAGTGATGCACTCCAGTCCATTAGCATCTGGCCTCTCCTGTCTTCTCGTGGGTCACCCCATTCTGGGGATTTGGCATTAAAATCTCCACCAATCACAAAATTACATCCATTATGTTGCATGAGAAGCTGCAGTTCATGTAGATCATCACTAAAAAGTTGCAGGTCAGCATTAGGTGAGAAATAGCAGCTGACAAACACTAAGCCAGGTTGTACCTCTGCCCAGACATGCCCATTTCCTGAGCCACTGGCCAGGCAACCATGCTGTACATGGAGAGCAGCATCCAGCCGTGAGTCAGTGAGCCAGTTATTTTGCAGCATCAAAGCTTTATTGGGCTCACTGATTAACAAGATATGGGTGTCTCTGTTAGTTGCCTCCACAAACAGGAGATCATGGCATGCCCGGCTTCTATTTAGATTTGCCTGTAGGGCTTTAAAACTCATTTCTGGCATGTTCTAGAATTGGTGCGATGCCCCTCCAGCCCACATTTTCCACACTTGGACCCCAGTTGGCAGTCAGCTGCCTTGTGCCCTTGTCCATAGCACTTGAAGCACTTGTCTCTTCTGTCTGGTCCTTGGCACCTTTCAGTTATGTGCCCTACCTCCCAGCACCTGTAGCACCTGATCTCATAATGCCACTCTCTTACTCGGCAGTAAACCAATCCTATTCTCACTCTCTTTTTTTCCAGCAATTGGAGGCCATCAGTAGATGTCAGTTTAACAATGGCAGATTGGGTGCTGCCATAGCTGGGCTTTAAAGAGACAACTTTGAGGTCTTTGGCTTCACTGATCTCAAGTATCTCTAGAAGCTGCTCTTCTATTTCCTCTTTTGATAAGTCAATCTCAAGGTCTCGGATTTGTATTGCCATTTTCTTTACACTTTGTTTGATTGCTGCTTGTGGTAGCAGTCCTTTTATGGCTTCCTGCAGCCTGGCTTTCTGTTCTTTAGAGCTTCCAATTGTTAGCTTGACAGCCTCTCCAACTTTTTGAGCTGCCAATATAGTTGCAGCACTTCTGACTTGAGGGTCTGTTCGAAGTTTTTTAACAATTTCTGCATAGCTCTTCCCATTCTCCTTGACCATGAGGGTTTGATATTTTGGTGTTCTGTTGCTCTTGCTTGGTGGTTTCATTGTCTGGTCTCTTTGTTTTGGTGGCTGTTGTTGTGTTGGTGTCTCTTGTGCATGTTGTTGTGCTGATGTGATATTTTCTTGCTCTGGTGTCTGGAGTCTTTTTGCCTTTTGTAAGTTGAGTGATGATGACACACTTTGTTGCCTTGGTGGCCATTGAGGTAGTGATGATGTTATACTTTTTTGTGGTGATGGTGGCTGTTGAGGTGATAATGTCCTTTGTTGTTGTGATGTTGGTGACAGGCTATGTCGCTCTGGTGGTTGTTGTTGTGGTGATGATGATGATGATGACATCATGTTGTGTTGATTATGTTTCTCTGGTGGCTGTTGTAGTGGTGATGATGATGTACCTTGTTGCTCTGGTGGCTTTTGTTGTGATGATGGTGACGTATCATATTGCTTTTGTGGCTGTTGTAGTGAGGTCTTGGTGTGACTATTTGTTGCCTGCTTGGGTGTCTGTGGTTGTGATATTGGCTGTAGCTGGTTCTCTTGATTAGTAGTTGTAGCTTGTAGTTTCTGTTTTTTGGCAAGTTTGACCAGTTCCTGGTGAGCTTTTTTCAGTTGTGGTGCCAGGGTCTTCACTTCTAAGCGCATGTTCTTATATTTACTGACTAACCCTAGTAGCTCATCTATGTTTAAACCCAGCTGCTTGATAGCACTCTCCATCTTGGTGTAATCTACAGTTTTTTTTTTTTCAATATCAAGAGTCTCAAGAGTTTTTCAGAGTGGGAGTATATGCAGTATAGATGTTGATTGTCAGTGCATGGAAGCTGCCATAGCTATTAAGATGTATCTATCAGGTTATATAAGTGATGTAGAATTACAGAAGATACGAATTATAAAAGGATAAAATTACAGGCTATAAATTACAGAAATAATAAGTTTATCAGAGTGGTAGTATATGCAGTGCCTATAAATGTAAATAAGTAGTGCATGGGAGCTGCTATGATTACCAAGATGTGTCTATTAATTAATTGCGTAGATTACATTAAGTAATTAATTAAATTTACAAAGTAACAGACATCATTATATGAGTATAAACTCCTAGATTGTATAAATATATATGTGTATGAATTAAAATGAATGTATCTATATCCTATCTTAACAAGATTAGTCAACAGTTAAAAAAAAGGAATAATAGACAATATCATGGAAGCTGCCATAACCATTAAGATGTATCTATCAGGTTATATAAGTGATGTATTATTACAGAAAATACAAATTATATGAGGATAAAATTACAGGCTAAAATTACAGATTAAATAATAAATTTATCAGAGTGGCAGTATATGCAGTACCTATAAATGTAAATTAGTAGTACATGGGACTACTAATAATTAATCGCATATATTACATTAATTGATTGAATTAACAAAGTAACAGACATCATATATGAGTATAAACTCCTAGATTGTATAAATATATGTGTGTATGAATTAAAATGAATGTATCTATATCCTATCTAACAAGATCAATCAACACGGTTACAAAATAATAGACATCATGGAAGCTGCCATAACCATTAAGATGTATCTATCAGGTTATGTAAGTGATGTAGAATTACAGGAAATGCAAATTATATGAGGATAAAATTGCAAGCTAAAATTACAGAAATAATAAATTTATCAGAGTGGCAGTATATGCAGTACCTATAAATTAATAAATTATGTACCTATATATTATGCAGTACCAGTAAATTAGTAGTGCATGGGAGCTGCTATGACTACCGAGATGTGTCTATTAATTAATTGCATAGATAACATTAACAGACATCATATATGAGTATAAACTCCTAGGTGGTAAGAATATATATGTGTATGAATTGAAATGAATGTATCTATATCCTATCTAACAAGATTAGTCAGCACAGTTACAAAATAATAGACATCATAATATATGAGAGTAAAATGATAGGCTAGAGATAAATAATAAATTTTATCAGGGTTGCGATATGTGAAGTATATTAAGTAAGTTACTAGTGCATGGGGGCTGCTATGACTATTGGGGTGTATCTATCAAATAATATAAGTATGTATGTATATATAGTAAATGGATGTATCTATACCCTGTCAGGCACAATTAATTACAGCATTACAAAGTAATAGGCATAATATAGGAGGAATATGATAAACTCATACGCTAACAAATAAATAATAAGTTGTATGTTATATTGTCCAGTTTTAAGGCCTAAACTCAAGAGTATAATAAATATCTATACCTATATATCTAGATATATATAAACTCAGAATGTCTGTATCTATAGCCTACTGTCTAAACATTTCACCCTATATCTAGGCACGTAGGGATAGTGGCTCTGGTTGTTAGAATGTAGCATGTGCCGAAGGAAAGTCAATAGATACAATAGAGCTGAAGGATGGTCAGTAGAGACAATAGATCCACTGTTGTAAAAATTCACTCTTACCCGGTCTTCCAGCGCCTTTGTTTCTGAACGGTCTGTCTCCTTCACGCATCTACCTGAAGTGATAGGTTTCAGAGCACTTTTCAATCTTCCATGTATGAAGAGTATACAGGCTGTAACGTTTTTATCTCATTACACGAGAATGCTTAAATTTTACGAAAAACCGAAAACACCACGTTAAAGCTCTCACGAAACTGCGTGCGTCACTATAACCATCGATACTGTTTTATTGAAAAAAAACTTTCATACGATCATTTTCCCGAGGAGCCGATGTTACACACGTCTATCCTTAAAACACTTTTTCTGTTAATAAACGGGTATCTATAATCTTCTAGTCACCGTGGTGGACACTTTGATTTTTCATAAGATGTATCTTGAACCTAAAAAAATCGACACTCCTTCATTCTTCAACTTTGAGCCAAGCTCCTTACTTTTATCCTCATTTATCGCAAACTTGAGTCTGTTGCGCCTTCACATTCGTTGTAAATTTGTCACAATAAATGAATAAATAAAATAGATAAACATCCTAGAAAAAATTCATCAGCAAGCATTTAAAAAGTAGCAGCCACATTTATAACAAGGAGTTATTATTAAGGAGCCCACTATTAGATAATGATCATAGTTTTACTAAAGTATTTGAATAATATTTATAGTCTCTTACTCTGACTATTAAGTTTTTCTTATAAAGAAAATACTGAAAACATGGCTATGAATTTGTACAAATATTTTTTATATAGGCCCACTAAGTCATTGAAGGAGAGATTTCACCCTCAGTTGTAAACCAAATAATGCTTCATATAAAGGAAATAATCGAATTGAAAAATCATTGTTGCTGCTCATGGTCTAACAAGAGAAATTCAGAAAATGATGTCAAGAGCTTAAAAATGGCCACGATTTGGATGTTTGTTCAGAGCAGCGCAGCTGTAGACTGAGTACCTATTCAGACTGATAATGACTGCAAGTTGAATACAAGTGAATTTTCAGGGTGAATTTTCCCATCTCGTCAGAGATCAAGTGAGCATGAAATTTCTCATTATGAGTGAATTGAAGAGCGAAGTCAATTGCCGCTGATGAATAGTCTTCATAGAATGGCCTCATTTCTTTTCAAATGCTTGCTGGTAGTATAGCTCACAATAATTATTATCCAATTGCTGAACACTAGTTTACTTTACCGCCGTGAAGCAACAGTGATAATATTAATGAGGAATAATATTAGAATAACTCGATTGCATATTTGGAATAATTGAATAATTTTGGAAAGTAAAATGGTCGCTCGCGCTCAATAGTGCTTAAACAGGTGATCAAACTCCAATCTCCATTCTCCAAAAGTTGAATTGAAAATAATAGATTTTTCGGACATGGAAGAGTTTGTACAGAAATTGGTCATCTCTTCTACTCAAGTATAGCTGTCGACATCTAGCTGTACACTCAAACACTCATAACCTTGAAACAGCCTGATGATGAAATGAGGTTTGCGGGGTGACATCGATGCTTTTCTGGATGCATCAGATTCGTCAACCAGTGTGGAACGTAGAATGGGAAATGTTTTCAGTATAGGTCCTCTGCCAGAGTGCACCGCTAGATGCCAGCTACTGTAGGCCCATAATGTTGTATAAAGATAACTGTTACAATTTATTGACAAGTAATAACTTGAGATTTTGATGTGGCTACAAAAAGAATTTGTTCATAGAATGCTCGTTATGCAGATAAAATAATTGAAAGGATGATAGACAATGTGGGAACTATTGGAACAACATGAACAGATACACAGGGAATAGAGTTAAACAACTTATACACCTGTTCAGAAAGAGAAAATTGTGTTTTCTGTATACAAAATGTAATATGTCTCCTCCGTCAAGAATTTAATCGAAACAATCAATTGACTCGTATTTCATTGTTCATTCATTTTGATGATAAACTATTATCAACCTTTTGTTTAAATTTAAAGACATCTTGATGAGATTCAATACCTCGAAAGCGTTCAGCCGAGAATGTGAGTACATTTATTATATATTCACAACATAGAAGTGACTGCAAGTCGTTGAATTTACAACAAAAAGTCAATATTAACAACGCAGATAGTTATGGAACAAGAAATCTGAACTATTACTAAACAATTATCCAAAAAAAATTCTCACCCATTTCGCCATGAAATCATGAATCTACACTGTAGCATTCAAAGTCACTCCATCTCCACTTTATTGATATTTTGCACATTATTTAATATTCCATCTTTATCTCCAAGATGAAATGAGTTTCAAGTTGGATTCTGCAGATATCCAATAAAAGAAGAGATTATTACAAAGAGATAAAAGTAGAGTTTCTCAAAGACGAGGCTCTGTGAAGCTTGGAACAGGAGTCAAGGAAATCCCTGGAGGACAATTCTTTTGATTAAAAATGAGCTCACACGAATCTGTCGCTCACAAGGTGATAGATCCTTAATGGTGCTAGATCTCGCAGATTTGAAAATGAGCTACCACCCTTGAGGGCATTCTTCTGACTCTCTTTTCTGTTCAACGATAAAAACGATATTCTTTCATCAAAATTGTTATAATTTTCCTAGTTTGGACAAAAGTGAAATTGTATTATCTTTCTCACTTCAACTATTATTATAAATAATAATTCTTATCCAAGGACCATACAAGCAAGAAGTGGAAGAAATTGGGCTATATAAATAAATTATTTCATATTTTATTTACCTTTGTCTTTTTCCATTTGACACTTTATCATTGACACTTTATTTTGACACTTGGTATTTCTCTATAATTGGGGATCATAGATATCTCAAATAATGGTTAGAATTTGGCGTACGTGTTATGTTGACGCCCTGAACGCATGCTAGGAAAAAGTTTCAAAAATGTCCCAAAAATAATCTGTTTTTTTAACTGGACTTCTCTTGTCAGCGTTGAGTTTCTCGGAAACTATGAGGACGAAAAAGTTGAAATTTCAGATTGAGATATAAATTTAGAACTTGGACTAGCACAAATGAAGACTAGAAAATTATCTCAGAATTGGGAGCGCAAAAAATGCATATATTAGAAAAAATCTAACATCGATGATATCACCTGCTCAAGTGACTGTAGTGTACATTTTGTTTTGTTTGAAGTTGCCAGTTGCCAGGAGACACGGCGAATGGTGGATAATAGAACGATTCTATATTTTTGTATATTTTTAGAAACAGAGAGGTATAGAACTCCTGGCAGTTGAATAGAAGGCCAATATCGTATCGATCGTTTTGGAATGGATTATATTAATATAGCCTCAAGTTATCTGAACTGTACAATAGTTCAGAGATTTTTTAATTTTCTATAAAATTTGGTTTGAACATAGTTTATTATCATCTATTATTACAAAAATAAATTACATTTAATCTAGGCCTTGAATTAATTTTATTTATTTCAGTTAATTTTCCAGTGATTTTGGAAAGTCATTATTCCCATAACACTCTTGCGACAAGACTATGTAAATGAACTCCATTTGGCCAATGAGCATGCGATTGGCCCAGGCCGAATTCAATTTCTATTGGCAATTGTGCTGCAGAGAAGAGACCGAATGCGTCATTCGCTACAGTCAGCTGCAGAGCTAACAACGATTGTCACTGAGCAAACACAGGACGCTTACTTGTTATGTAGAGATTAGGCGCAGGTTGCGTTGCGAAAACGGACAGGCAGATAAGGTGTCTGTCTCTGACGGATGAGATCAATGCTGATTCCTCTGCTCCGGACAACACGTAACGGTCGAGAATCAACAAACGACCAACAGCCAACATAAACACGCAACTAAGCACACTAAGCATACTTTGACGTGGATGAATTTAGACCTCATTTCACACCAGGATCTGTTCATACTATTCTAACCAATTTACAGTTCATGGTATAAACTAAGGTGTTGGACATGAGTGGAGTGTTCAAGTCCAAACACAAATCCTGAAATTTTTTCAACGGGGAATACCAATTGAGAAAATATTTTTAAAGGGGTATCATCTGAAAAAGGGTCCTTGCCTCAATAAAAGATACTAATAAGTTTTTTCAAGTGATGGTTGAGAATTTCGAGGGAGGGGATGAGTCTCCTTTACTTCTAACCCCCCCCCCCCCCCCATCAACGAATTTCGCGCCTGTTCAAGTCCAGAACAAAACGAAGTTCCCTACACGGGGTATCAAACAGATTGTATAGAAATTTTGCAAAAGACAAATAGAAATATTGTCATTAACTTATTGTTGTTAATTTAACGACTTGCAGTCAGTTTTAGATTGTGAATATATAGAAAATGTACTCAGGCCCGTGCTGGGTATGTCGAGAGGGCGGGGGACAGAGGTGACGAGGGCGCCAGCCATATAATCAGTCAAGCACCGCGCACAGTTCACAAAAAATGAACTTGAAAACCCCTGCATTTGTAGATTAGGCCTACTACTACTCGTTTTTCGGCTAATACAATCATAAGACGTTCTAGAACAAACATTTTAGAACTCAAAACACAATTTCCGTTTTTAAACCTTTTGATGCACGTTAAGTAAAGGATGTTAAGTAAATCTGGACATTGATTGACATTTTACTATTTATTTATGTTTGAATCAAACAAAGACCTCCAAAAACATCAACACTATCATGTCGGGATTCTAGTGTTGTGTGTAAAATTAGTTTCTGTACTTCTAACTTACAAACCCATATTTTTCAATTATTTAAAAGTTAAATAAATTTCCGATATTTATTTAAATTATTTTAAAATGTAGAGCAACATGTTTAGTTCTGTTATAATTCAAAGAACATCAAAGAAAAACTGTTGGCACTATGAAAATATTTAGAAAAATCCTAAATAATAATACAATTATAAAACTACGCTACAACCCACAATCATGAAACCTGAATTGAACTCAATAATCTACTTATTTAGATGATCAAAAGTCTTCTAATTTTAGAAATTGATTCACATAGTTTATCAATAACCAAACTTGAGTCAATGTTAATCAATATGTCTCTCTCCGTGTTCATCAGGACAAATGCTTCTAAATAATTGTCATCAGTCATTGTTGCTCTCAATCTGGTCTTTATTAACTTTAACTTTAGCAGGTGGAATCAGGGGAATTGTTAGTAAATATTTGTACACTTTGTACAGTTCTGTATATTAAAGAGAGTAGCCTACATATTATAATCCACTATCACTTCAAATGCACATTTGATACAGGAGTTCATTTACGTTTTACTGTGCGAGCTGAGAAGTCTTCATCATGCTTTCCTACAGTTTCTTTGACTTCTTCATCTTCAAGTAGACTTAAATCGTCATCCGTATACTTTCAATTTCGTGAATGTTTTCAGAACTTTCACACTTTTCAGTCTCATCAGTACAATAATCTTGCTCAATTGACTTCCTGCTTATACTGGGCCAAACATTCATGAACGATATACGATTTCTTCTCTGAGCTTGTCTTTGTCAACAGATGGAATCAATGCACTTACTTTGTCCAAGGAATTTTCTGGCAATTTCGCCTTCATTTTATCGAATCTTCTAGGGTCGAAGACAGCCAAATACAAATAGAGTAGTCTATGCTTGGCGAAACGGTTTTCCATTGTTTGATTTATTTTGTCTACAATGCAGTTAAAGGCATTTCTCCTGTGCATTTACATAGAGACATAGCATGATTTAGTCGCTGTACAAAGGAATTAAGGTTGAGAAAGAAAAACACATATGAGAAATTCATATAACTTTTACAAAAAAAATACAACTAGAAAAAAAACAATTGATTAACTAAAAGTATCTTCCTCGAAAATAGATTCTTACTGTTGAAAATAATACTGTATAAAAATAATCTAAAGCAGTAATAGGAAATATGGACGTGGGAACAGTGGGAAGGAACTCAGGAAGTAAAAATATCACAAGTTATTAGTTATTAGTTATGAAGTAATAGCAATTAAAGGAATTCGAAATTAATAAATTCTGTTTATGTAAAAATATCTTAACTCCATTTGTGTATGTGTCTGCAAGTACAAGAGTATTTCAGGGAAATATTTCAATATTGTGATTGTATTGTTATGAAGGACCATGCGACCTCGCAAAGGAGCTTGTCTTTCAAATATTCAATAAAACTGTAATGTTTATTTTGTAGACAGACTTGCCAGAGATAATACAGCTAAGATAATATGGACCATCAAAATATAGATGAGTCTAGAAATAAAAAAATATTTCAAGTAAGCAATGTAGACTTAACAAGCTTGCCAAACATTATCAATTACTTAGCTGCCAAGTGCGAAACCAACCAGTATACATTCATCAACCAATCAACCTAAAAATATCAGCCAATGTCAACAAACAAACCTGCGGGGGAAATTATGACTATGAGTCAATGAACCCAGAAATATTCTTACAACTCCACCCCTACCCGCCAATCTATATAGTTGAATCAGAATTATTAATTTTAATTTTGTTTTGTGACTGTTTGCCATATGCCATGATCTTAAAATAACAATACTTTGGTTTCACGGTTTTACATTTAAACTTACTAAATAAGGACTTAATTTATACAATCTTATCTAGCATTTATTGGGCCCATACATAATGAGGAACATGGTAAAATCCATTTGTTAACTTAACGAAAATTTGTTGAATTATTCATTCATCTACCTTCCAGACAAAATATAATACATTTATACTCTAGCCTAAATTACAAGTGTTTTCTTACATCAACTGATTAAATATTTTCAAAGGATCAACTATTTTAATGAACAGTCTTTATGAAACTATTTTGCAAACAAGTTGTCACTGAAGTATTAAAAACTAAGTTACCTGAATGGAAACTAAGGTGCAGTATCTGTTATTTGTTTAAAACTACAAACAAAAGGACAACCTAAAATGCAGTGATATATTCTCAAATATTTTGAATGAATAAATAATTTTTTTATTGAACCTTGTCTTATGAAAGTATTTTTATCCGGAACGACAACAAAATTGAGTTGGCAAGTACAGGTTATATGAGCCCTGTCGCTGAGCTAATTTATCCAATAAATTTTAATTTGAAGAGTTTATGTTTAAGTTACAGTTCACTTAACTAAATAACTGCGAGTCTGTGACAACATTAAAAGCTAAATCCAAATGAAGATTGGTACAAAACCTACTATCAACTCAATAAATTAAGTACAATAATCACTTTGTAACCTGCCGACAGTCCGACACAGGAACATAACGACACAACAGACGACATCCACTTAGTTACCGCCCTCGTCAGCCTACGCGCGCGCCCATCGGTCAGGTGGTGCGTATCATTGATATATATTACTAGTTTATATTACTATCATTGATATATATGAGTAGTATATATAAATGGTGCGCATTGCTAGCAGGTTTTCCAACCTTCTTGCAGCAAATATAAAATTTGCTACGTGAAGGGCGGCAACGGCACCAAAGTCTTCTTAAATTAAATTATTTCGCTAAACGAAACGTATTTCAAGAGTCCAAAATAATGCAATGGATACCATGAGTTAATATACAAAAATCTAGATTTTTCGTTCGATGACGAGAGGGCGCCGTTTGGCCTTGAAGGCGAGGGCGCAGGGGGACACGTCCCCCTGTCCCCCCGGGCCAGCACGGGCCTGAATGTACTCACACGAGGCCGAACGTTTTCGAGTTGTTGACCCCATCTTCAAGGCATCCTAGACAGCGATGTTGGTTTGTTGGTTAGAAGAATTACGGTGTGACAACATTATACAAAAACCACAATTCTTCTAACCAACAAACCAACATCGCTATCTATGATGCATTGAAGATGGGGTTTAACAACTCGAAAACGTTCGGACACGTGTGAGTACATTTTTTATATATTCACAATCTAAAACTGACTTCAAGTCGTTAAATTTACAACAAAAAGTTAATATTAACAACGCAGATCGTTAAGGAATAAGAAATCCAAGAGATATTCTCCTCAAAATACAAAACTTCACTTGAGAAAATAATAATTTTTCCCCAGAGGATGAACCTCACATATGTATTAGACCTATAGGAGGGTCCGGAATTCTTTTTAATTTAGTGGTGTAGAATGCTAATTGAGACAACTTATTGGGCTCTAAAGTTCAAAAAATTTTTTTGAAAAATTACTACCCAAGAACCCAGGTGGCCAGGTTTGAAATGATTAGGTTTGATTTACTAATATCTGTGGCTATTGTGGCTTATGCACTGAATCTAAAAATTAATAGAAAGATAATAAATTGCATTTCAAGTTTATAAAAATGCAATTTAAATAAACATGAAGAAAACATACCTTTTTATAAGTTTCATATTATATTATGTCATTAGCCTAAAACGCACCCAACCCAAAGTTCATGAAATCGGAATTTTTTGATCATAACACACTGACTTTACACGCTTGCATAGAACTTGCATTTATTTGTGTGTTTTCATTTATAAAATCCCGATTTCAAGAAATTTTGGTGCGTTTAGACTAGTGGGTTATACAGAATTTTAACTTCAAAACTAAATTTTCTACAAGATTAGTTTATTCAAAAATGTGATTTATCCATAATTAACAAAGTTAATCCACTTGAAAAATTGCGTTTTATTTAATGCAATATCTCAATAATTATGGTAGTTACAGTTTTGTAACATGTTTCATTCGTTTTCGCAGTCTCAGAAACTCATTTTACAAGAGAAACATAGTTTAAAATGAGAGGCTTTCAAGTTTATCATTCCATTCATCCCAGCAACTGTGCAAGAGGAGGAAGTGCAGTGATAGTGAAAAAATAAATCAAACATCATGAGTTCACAACAATCGAAGAAGTAGAGTTTCAAGTAGCTGCAATACAAATTATTACAGGCTGTGGAGAAATTATAGTTGGATCTGTCTATTCACCCCCACGCACTCACTCAAAAAAGAAGATAATCTCAACCTATTTTCTAATTTTCCGGGGAAATTCATTCTGGGTGGAGACTACAATTCAAAAAATACTTACTGGGGATCTCGTTTGACCACAACCAAAGGAAAGGAACTACAATATGCAATAGAAGAATATAACTGTACAATTCATACCACAGGAAAGCCGACCTACTGGCCAACTGACAACTTCAAGATTCCTGACTTTATAGATTTCTTCATCATTAGGAACATATCAACAAGTTTTATTGAAGTAAAGGAAGAGCTCAACCTCAATTCAGATCATTCACCAATTATAATGAATATTAGTAGTATTGTTAAAAAGAATGAAAAGAACCCAATTCTGTTGAGCAGGAATACAGACATTGAGGGGTTCAAACTGCGGCTTGAAAACAGAATAAATCTACATGCATCATTACAATCAATTGATTACTTGGAGAGTGAGGTAATCAAATTTGTTACTGATATTCAACAATCTGCCTGGGAAACTACACCTTTGCCAATGGAAAAAAATGAAGGAAAATGCTATCCTGAAGAAGTGATACAACTGATAGCAAGGAAAAGGAGGATTAGAAAAAGATGGCAGGTAAGTCGGGATCCTAGAGTGAAAACAGAGCTGAATATCATCACCCAAGAGCTGAGAAGGACCATAGAAGAACATAATCAAGAGGAATTGAATTCTTATCTCTGTGATTTGACAAATGATAGAAGCACTGACTACTCAATATGGCGTGCAACAAGAAAACTGAAGAGACCTATTACTCAAATCTCACCTATCAGGAAAGTAGATGGTAGCTGGGCAAGAAGCAACAAAGACAAAGCTGACTTATTTGCTGACTATCTTGAGAACGTTTTCACACCTCATGATGAAATAACAATGGATGCAGATGCCTATGATTCTTATCTTCTAGAAACAGGTTTCATTCCTCCAACAAATGTAAGAGAAGTTGACAATGAAATTAAAAAGTTGAGCAAGAAAAAAACACCAGGCTTTGACTTGTTAATGGGAGAAGTTCTACAGCAGCTTCCAAGAAAAGCCATTGTGAAGTTTTATCATCTCTGCAATGCAGCTTTTCGTTTGAAATATGTACCAAGACTCTGGAAGGTTGCTGATGTGATCATGATACCTAAACCTGGAAAATCACCTCATGAACCATCATCATACAGGCCAATTTCATTGCTTCCTGTGATTTCAAAACTATTTGAAAAACTTGTACTCAAGAGATTGAAGCCAATTCTGGAAGAAGATGAGCTAATACCTACTCATCAGTTTGGGTTCAGAAATAAGCACAGTACAATAGATCAAGTGCATAGAATAACAAATGTCACAGAGAAGACCTTGGAAGAAAAGAAAGTTTGCTCAACAGTTTTCCTGGATGTGGCTCAAGCATTTGATAAAGTATGGCATGAAGGCTTATGTCATAAAATGGATCACTTGTTACCACCAGAATACAGTCAGTTACTGAAATCATATCTTGAAGATTGACATTTCCAGATCAAACAGGATGATGCATACTCATGTCTTTGAAAAATTAAGGCTGCAGTACCACAAGGCAGTGTTTTAGGCCCAATTTTGTATCTTCTTTATACATCTGACATACCTCAGCCTGAAAATGTCACAGTAGCAACGTTTGCTGATGATACTGCAATTCTATCAGTAGGTGAAACTGTTGAAGGTGCTACAGAGAAATTACAGGTAGCAGTGAACAGAGTCAACATCTGGAAAAAACAATGGCTTATCAAGTTGAATGAGGCAAAGTCAGTCCATGTCAACTTCACAAACAAAAGAATGCAATATATCCCCTTAACACTCAATGGGAATATAGTTCCACACTCAAACACCGCAAAGTATCTGGGCATGATGCTGGATGTTAAGCTTAGATGGAAAGTGCATGTGAAGAAGAAGAGAGAAGAACTTGGTATCAAATATAAGAAAATATACTGGCTGCTTGGGAGGACATCACAATTGACAACCTACAATAAATTGCTCCTCTACAAGCAGATTCTAAAGCCAGTGTGGACCTATGGAATACAACTATGGGGCTGCACTCGGCCATCCAATATAAACATCATCCAGCGATTCCAGAATAAGGTACTTAGGAATATTACTGATGCTCCATGGTATGTCAGAAACACTGATCTTCACCGCGACCTAGGAGTGGAGACAATAGCCAGTGAAATCAAGAGATTTGCCAATAAACATGAAGATAGACTGCATCAACACCAGAACGTAGGGGCAATCCAGCTGCTAAACGTCCATGGGATGATACAAAGGCTAAAGTGGAAGAAGCCACATGAATTAGTGTAGTGTGAAGTGCAAAAGCAGAGTTTTTTAACATGCAAAAGTTAAAAGCAAAAGTGTGAGTAGTGTGGTATTGCAGGAACGGCCTAACCAATCACAGGCCTGCATTTCAAGGTCACCCCCCTTAGGCCACGCCCCCCCTGGGCAATGGGAGAAGACCACGCCCCTTTAGGGGGGAGTCGGCCATTTTGTAAATTTTTGAGGCACGCCATTGGCTGCACATGTTGGAGTGGGGGACCCGTTTACCCCCCCTCAAGCCCCCTGGACCTATCCCCCTTCAAGCCCCCCCTGCCCCTGTCCAAAGGAAAATGGCGCGCGTGCCCACGGTCTTTTTCCTTTTTTGTAGGTTTTGCCCAAACCTGTACTACATGAAAACAGCCATTTTGAATTGTTTCCACTTTTTTTTTTAGGTGGGGGGATAGGTTTAGGAGAGAAAAAATAAATAACCTTGTTTAAAACAGCCATTTTCTTTATGTAGGCGTCACCCAAACCTGTACTACATGAAAACAGCCATTTTGAATTGTTTCCACTTTTTTTAGGCGGGGGGATAAGTTTAGGAGATAAAAAAATAAATAACCTTGTTTAAAACAGCCATTTTCTTTTTGTAGGCATCACCCAAACCTGTACTACATGAAAACAGCCATTTTGAATTGTTTCCACTTTTTCTCTTTTTTTTAGGTTTTGCCCAAACCTGTACTACATGAAAACAGCCATTTTGAATTGTTTCCACTTTTTCTCTTTTTTTAGGCTTCGCCCAAACCTGTACTGCATGAATTTTTCTTTTTTTTTAGGTGGGGGGATAAGGTTAGGAGATAAAAAAATAAATAACCTTGTTTAAAACAGCCATTTTCTTTTTGTAGGCATCTCCCAAACCTGTACTACATGAAAACAGCCATTTTGAATTGTTTCCACTTTTTCTCTTTTTTTAGGCATTGCCCAAACCTGTACTGCATGAATTTTTCTTTTTTTTTTAGGTGGGGGGATAAGGTTAGGAGAGAAAAAAAATGAATAACCTTGTTTAAAACAGCCATTTTGAATTGTTTCCATCTCCAGCAGGAGACAAGAATCAAGTTTAAAAAAACAAAACAAAGATAGTAAGAGCGAAGCCTTGAGTCATATTTTGTTTGCAGAACAAAGAGCCCGACCGGCGTATCAACGCGATTTATGTTGAGAAGAAAAAAGAACACAGAACCTGCTCCGTGTCAAGCGGCAGCTGCCGTAGAACTGACTTGCCGGTCTTCTGAATAGGTTTCCCCACCCAACGTCAAATGCTAGCACTATATTGGGCGCCTATCGCCCAGTTTCCTTCCACTTGTCCGTAACCCCCCACGCCGCAACCCGCAGCATGTTTTCGGCCTGTCTCCTTTGCGCGCTAATTCGCATTCTGCTCGCCCGACAGAACGCTTCACTGTCGCAGCTCTCAAGGCTCGCTCGCAACCCACATCATGTTCTCGACTTGTCCCCTTTCTACGTTATTCGTAGGTCGCCCGTTCCTACTCTTCGACCTACCGTGCTATCGGCGCACCTGCTTCACGCCTACGCCTAGTCTAGGTTATAATGTTGGATTCCCTCAGTTCTTCCAAAATTGAATTTATTTCGATCGAATGTGATTGGTTACCAGCTTTTCTGGAAGATAAAAGTAATACTAACCGGCTAACTAACTCATTTGGATTATCATAGAAAATATAAGATCTGTGTTGACTTGTATTTCTCAAAAAATGCAAACCTTTACCTACACGCTGTCTTGCAGCCAAAGTAGTTCTTGATGGAAACATTCTTTGAATTAACCGTGATTTAATTCCACTAGTTCTCTTTACATATCCATCTTTATTCAAATGCGCCCCTGTTTCAATTAAAATTTTTCTATAATTTCGAAAGTCGAGTGTGCTACATTCATCGTCATTCGGTTGTGATTCAAAAAGTAATTCTAACAAACCAGTTGTTATTTTAAATTTTTTACCTCTAACAATAATGTATTTATCTACAAACTCAATCGGTACCTTATTTCCCATAAAGTATGTACCATTTTCCAAATTATATTGAATTCCATATGATACACCTTTTTTCTTTAATGTGTGAAAACTGTCTAAATAAGAATCAAGCAAAACTTGTACCGGGTTTTTCTTAAGCGAAAATGACTTACTTAAAACAGTAGATGAATCCGACTTTTTGTCAACTTTTTCTTCACCTTCGTCGAAATAAACAGACTCATTATCTGTCAATTCCTCCTCCTCCTCCTCCTCCTCCTCCTCCTCCTCCTCCTCAGCTGTTGATTCCCCTTTTTTTATATAGAAATCCTTTTCACTACCTTTCTCAGCTTTGATTTGTTTTTCAATTTTAAGTGAAGATTCCTTCAATTCCTGGAGCGGGTTTATAATTGGTGCCAACCTATTTTTCAAATTTGTCTCTGTTTCAGACTGTACTCCGCGTAAAGTATTAAATTTTTCAACAATGGATTTCCTCAAATCGTGAATTTTATTCGTTAAAAGATCTCTACTAGCGATCACACTTGTTCTCGATTTTATTTCCCTTCCACGCCGTTTTATTCTCACCTTTTCCTTCCCTCTCCTCTGTCCTACCGTTTTCTTACCACCTTTCATAATTGCAAACACTCAATAAGAATGCCGTTCAACAACTAACCACCAAATCGCGTTTGTTATATACTAGTCTATTTGAACTGGTTCGGGTCTAAAAATACGTCTAAATTCAATCTGTACCTACCATCGGTTAATTTACATTCCGTGCAGATTGTTACAAAGTTATGACCTTCACCTTTTGTCCAAACCTCGGAACACATATTTTTAAAAGTATTAAATATCATATCGCTCTCAGCGAAATCCCTATATATGAGTTTCAAAGATAATATATCTACTCTAAAGACCAAAATTATATTACTGTTCTCTCTAATTATGTGCTTCTGAATACTTGCATACGATTGGTTCAGAAACAGCACATCAATTTCTTTATGTCGTCCCATACTGTAATAATCTTTGATCTGTGGAACTCTTTGCAGTTGTAAATCGTCAAAGATTACTAAAGAATGTCTTTCTAAATCATTCGGGTTCGGGATGCTAGAAATATCATCTGACATAAAAAACTTTATAAACTTTAGCGTGGAGAAAATCTTTTCCAAGAATACATACTTTGGTTGATATAACGATTTACTAAATACATGCAAGCTGCGAAAGCGTAATGTTTTTTTATTGAAAATTAGATTCAACAAAATATTCGTTTTTCCACAATTTGAAGACCCAATAATCAAGCCGCGTACATTATGCGGAAAAAGATCGCCATGCTTATTGTTTTCACCTGATGTCTTCTTTGTACTGCTGATAATCAATTCGTCGAAATTTAAAATAGGTATTTCAGGTTTAACATCATCTTTCTTTGATACCTTATTTTCAATCATTGTTAACAGTGTGTGCGTTCCTACACACGTCATAACTACAACTAAAAGATAAAACATGGTTTTTTTTCACACAATAAAACAACCAACAAGATGTCGCACTATATTCTCTCAAACAACAATAATACAACATGTCCAAAAGCTATATATACTAACTTAAAAATTATTACACTTATTTATTTTCTTAAACAATAATTCAACAAACTAACTCATACTGCTAAGATATACATAATGTTTCAAACTACATGAGATTAGCTCGCTTTGCACATTCAATCATTGCTTCCATAAATAGCCTATCTACATCTACACCTGATTTTGCTCTTTCTTTGATAAACTCTCTAACAGAATACAAAGAGGAAGACAATGAATTACAATAGCACTCCTCTGGAATCTGGTACGAAATTTTCCTACATATCCTATCGCTCAACGTATCGCTACCAGTAAAACAAACACTCAAATGCATTTCTCTTTCCTTTGCTGCACTCTTCTTCGGTGTTATAAACCATCGAAATTCATCAAAGCTCATACCATTCCTACCGTAATTAACTAGCATATTAGTATGACTAATAAGAATATCACAAAAACAACATCTATATCTGGGAAGTATATTTTTAACCACACCCATGATTCTGAAACCAAACAAATATAAATTTAAGCTCTGTCAATTTACACAACTATATGAGGTTCCAATAATTTGAACGGTAAGACATAATATAATAAACTTATAAATCATTAATTGAAAGAAAATGTTCTTATCTAGCAACTTAAACTTAATCACGTTTTAAATCGGCTTCTAAACCACATCTCTCTAACATAGCGTCAATAATATCCTTTCCAAAAGAGTTTAAAGTTTCATGTTCACTAACATACCTACGTATTTCACTCTCCATCATACCCAATCTAGTACAAGGACATGTATCAACAACGTCTGGTAATCTTTTTCCCTCACGTTTCAACCTATCAAAATCTATTTTTGATAGATAACAAAAGCTTAAATGTCCAAATTGTTGTATTGTCTCACATTTCCCACTTAAAAATAATAAATAATCATTCAAAGTAAAATTTGAATCGGTACAACAACATTTTAACTCATCTACAAGTTTTTCTAAAAGCCTTGTCAATTTACAATTGTGAGGTTCAAATTTGAACGACAGCGATGATGATGACATAATCTGAAAAAATATACAATATTCATAAATGTTTTATATTAACTCTCCTAACCTAAGCGGCTATACTAATATTAAGAGTTAGCATTCGTCGTAAAACAGTCCAGCCTCTACACCACACATAATAAGCAAGTCCCGAACGAAAGTAGACCAACTATCAAGACGTTCACAAAAATAATCATCGCTAATGTACTCGCGAACCGCTTCTATTTTCATTGCTAATAGCGAACAATCACATGTGCTGGACGCTTTTGACGTGTAACAAAAACTCCAATGTTCAAATTTTTCTACACCTTTTACATCATCCAAAAACCATATAAATTCATTCAAAGTGTAGTTGTTTGCACTTGTATATTTTCTCAATTCTACTATAAGGTCACTCAAAATAGTTGTTAAACTGCGGCGCGACTCCAATATTGCTGACGCCATACTCTGAAAAATACATACGTATTATTAATCAACAAGAAGATCCGTCTTATTAATCCAACTAGGATGTTTGAATCCGACCCATTGTACTAACACCTTTCGTCCTCTACGTTTCAGTACCTTCTCAACTAAATAAACATTCATATCATTCTCGTCCAACTCAGTTCTCTTTAATTCTTGTTCATAAAACCTCCCCAATATAAGTTCATTGTTAAAATCCTTCAATTGATATGTTGGCGGATCTGACGGGTATACGGAAACAATTTTAAACAATTCTACGCTCCAGTTGATGTGATAAGATTTATCGAAAATATTTCTATGCTTCGAAATGCGCACTACTTCGCCTAGACGAAATTTAGGTCTAATTTTGTTCTTTTTCAGGTTACGTAATTTCTGTCTATTTAACTCGGCAATAATTTTTTGTTCATGTTTTAGTGTAACTTCAGCAGGTTTTAACTTAATCGTCGAATGAACGGTGTCATTATACTGGCTTACAATCTTGTCTAACATATCTATCCACCTATAATTCCCGGTTTCGGTGAAATGTCTGTAGATTTTTGACTTTAATGTTCGATTAAATCGTTCAATAATAGCAGCCTTTTTGTCTGAGTAGACATGGTAATGGTGTATGTTATATTTCTTTAATAACGCCTTCACATGCGAATTGAAGAATTCCGACCCTTGGTCTGTGCACAGCAAACGTACACCGCGATTTTTCTCAAAAATTGGTTTTAAGGCTATGCTCACCTCGTGACCAGATTTCGATTTGAGAGGAACGGCGTACGCGTATTTCGAAAACGCGTTAATAACCGATAGAATAAATCTGTAGTTAGAGTTTATTTTAGTAAACTGAGTCATTTCAATTAAATCTGCCTGCAACATGTCCAAAATTCCCTTTAAAACATAACTCCGTCTTTTAAAGTTTTTACGTGCACTCGAGTGTAATTCCTTAGCTAAACGTTGACGAACAGTATTCATTTTGTAATAACCATGCACTCGGAATAAGGAAGAGTGTAAAATTTAGTTCAATGTTGACTCGCATCCACCGTTATGCTGTAATAAATAATATATGCAGCCGGATTTTTATGCACGCTATAACGCAAAACACGTTCGAGTCCTTCACCTTTGCTGCAACAAGCCGGCTAACGCGAAATGCAAAAACTGACCTTCCACAACACGACTGTAACTCAACTGTGCTTTCACTCGTCTAACAAAACCTGACCTATCCAATACTTCCTGATGACGATATCGACCTCAAGTTCTACCTTCACCCGCGCTTCCCTCCTCCTCCTCTCCATTGAAATTAGGTATGTCTTTATGAAACCACGCTAAAGTTTTAATTCGACATGGAAGTAAAAAACGCTTATCATCCAGCGGACTAATACAAATTCTACCCACTCGAACCTGAAATATATGGTGTAAATAGGAACGTATCAAATTTGATGATTCGTAATGAACACATCGTTCAAATAAGCATTTTTCATACATTGAAAATCTCAGTTTTGAATCAATAATGTATCTTGTTACGCCTTTAGCTACATTTTTATTTTGAATTTCATTATTTTCATTGAGAAACTCAAACGAATATAATTTTGGTCGTAATCCGACGAATTTTTTATGATTTTTGACGGAAAGTTTATTAATATTTAACTCTTTTTCGTATTGTTTTAAATATTCTACATTCAAATTATTACGTCTGTAATGCAGATATGCAAGAACACTTCATAGAAAGCACTTCTTATCATGTAGGTTCTTGATATTAATTACAACTTTTTTTGGTTATTATTGCCTTAGGTGTGCTAGTAAATTATGAATTGTTATACCCTGCATAAATGGAATTGTATCTCGCAAAATTAAGGTCTAAATGTTGTATACGATTAACAACCCATCCCGAGCCAAAACACAAAAATCTGTCAAGAGCATTTTGTAACTTATTAGACCCCGCTTCATACTGACTGAGTAATTCATCCTTATTTAAACTTATATTAACGATATTATGAGACGTACTGTGAAATGTTGCGTTAGTTTCAACCTTCAATTCTTGTCCATCACCGCTAACGTCAGCTAACGCAGATAACTTTACAAGATTAACGGTAGCAGCGATGAACCAACGAAGGTTTCCGTCAAAATGTCTCGATTGATTAATTAAAATTTCAAATATTTTATCTTTTAACGTTGATAATAGTAACTCTAAATCTATTTCGTTATTAATGAATCTAAATCTATACGTTCCTAATCGCAGCTGATGAACATTCAAGTTTGTATTCCATTTGAATAATTGTATAACAAAAGTTCCGAAACAAATTATCAGATGTAATCTCACCGAAATTGTGTTTTGAGCCGTCTAATCTGAATGTCGTTCAAGACGATGTTGAATTCTCCTCAATTCTGTCGAACGATGGATGAAGAAGGTGTGAAGGATGACCCGTGTCCTCTCAGGCTGTTTGTAGAGAAGGATATCTGCGTGTGTGATTGTAGAGAAAATACGTCGTCAGCACGGTGGGATGGACAGTCAGCCTCTCAAAATGCTAATACAAATGTAGAGAAGGATATCTCACGTTGTGGTAGAAGTTGATTCTGAAACAATAACGTCAGCTTAGACGTCTTTCACAGCACAAAATTCAACAATGAAACTGTTAATAGAAGAACTAAGCTATTTATAACAACGGTGCGAGTATAAACGGTTTCTTTGTATGTTTGCAAAGTTATTTCCCTTCTAATTTACGTCACACCACAGAAGGATGTATTCTCTTTATGATGTACGTCAGAGTGTGATGAGACAATGAAAATATCTTTCTGGTGTAGGCGTTAGCCCGACGCGATTTTAAGGACAACTAGAATTTCTTCCCGTTTCCCGATTCGGGTGTTGGCCCGCCGCCGTAATTGTCCTTTGTGAAAGTCACACACACACATAATGATGGCCGGTGTTTAGTACCGGCTTTGAAGAAGGACGAATTTTGGGTATATAAAGCGCTACAGTTCGAATGCCAAATTATCAGTTATCCTGCAAATTGCACGCACGCAACATGAACACGGTTTCTTCAACTACACCCAGCAACACCACCGCCAACATTCAACCACAGGTATGTTTTGCAATATTTTTTCTTGTGAAATATTATTTAAAAAATCTCAACACTAAACTTTAAAACATACATCATTAGTAATGATATCTTCTTCTTCTTTCGAGTTAATTTTTTCCTTCTTTGAATGTTATACTAACATCGAAATTATCATTAGATAAAAACGATGTTTTTTTTATCACTATGTATGTGCTACACTGGAAAAGTTTTATACGTTAGATAGATAGAAAATTATTCGTTTGTCTTACAATTTTAAAAATAAACAGATACAGCATTAATAATTGTATGAAAAGTGTAACTTTAGCACAGCTCATAGTAGTACTAGTAGTATGTGAACGTCACAATCAATGTAGCTCTCAACCCTTGTTGACTTTAAGACGGCTCAACAACGTTACCGTCATCACCGCTAAAAAATTTGGACTTCTAATAATTTTGCAAATTTTGAATTTGGAAGAATTTTTTCAAAAATTTGGAAAATTATTCCTAAAAACCATGTCTAACTGAATGTGTGTTTCTGATTTAAGGTGATGGAGGCGGAGGCTAACACTTCGTTGACCGCTCACACACCGGCTCCACACCTCCCAGCATGGTCGGTGCCGCCATCACTGTTTCAGCGATGGCTTCTGGAACGTGAGTGGCAACAACGCGGTTTGGCGACAGTCTGCTCCAATCCCACACCCTCCACCTCCACCACTTATCAAGAGACAATGTTGGCTGCGTCCAATCCCACACCCTCCACCTCCACCACTTATCAAGAGGCAATGTTGGCTGCGGAAACGCAGCCAATAGATCTATCGCTAACTTCATCCGATGAAGAGGAGCAGCAAAAACTCGACTCTGATGATGGCGACGCAGCTGGCGAAGCTCAAGAATTCGATATCAATGAATTCAACCGACCGCGTCACCATCAACGACGGCGAGCAACACCGCTCAGAGAGCTCTCTGAGCGGTGTAAATATCGGGTGGAGCACGCCAAGCTTGTGAAAACAATCTACGGTGATAGGGTGCTCCTGTCAATGAGGGGGGAGGAAGGCAGCAATATTACGGTTTTCCTCCCACATCGTTATATATATGTTATTACCTCTAAAAATATTGATTCCTTCAATAGGAATCAATATCATCTGGAGGTAAGACATATATTTAAGGTGGAAGAAGTGGTGGGGAATAGAAAGAAAAAGGGCAGCAAAGCAAAGCAATACATCACAACCAATATTAAATTGACAAAATTTTAATATTTTTTTAATAAAAAAAAGGTTTGATTGAAATTTGTGTATTATTTTGTGTTTATACTATGTTATACTAACACTTACCTAGAACGGACGACTATGATGATGATGATGATGATGGCGGTAGCGTGGTGGTATTTGCAAACACTGACTGAAGTAATTGGTGAAAATCGTGTGCTTACCCGGCTATTTATAGAGAAAATTTCCAAACCGGGTTACAAAAAAATAAAACATTTGATTTTCATGTGCATGTTTGAACATGTTTGCGAGTACTGAAACCGGTTATGATCATAGTCTGTTGTATACATTTGAACAAAGCAGACGTGTGCAGCAATGAGTCTCACAGAGGAGGATAATGAGAATCAATATAGACCGCAATTGGTTTGTGTAAGATCAACAGCAAATGTGATTAAGATAGTTTGCATCTTTACGTGCATAGCATATTGGCTTTCAATTCTAATTCTTCTTTATCTGAATTATTCCGAATTAGTTAATCAAAAATGTTTTACACCAAATTTGCAAAACGTCTTAAATTTCAATCAAAGTGCTGTACTATTTGAAAAGGAAACTATGAATTCTAGCTTCAATCATGATACACCATCTTCCAAAAAGGAAGATACAAGTTATCAACTACTCGACAAAGATAATACCGAATCAGATTGGTTTTCTAAACACTTATTAGATTTGGAGAGAACTAAAAATAAAACACTTTTCTTTATTAATGCCTGTGTTCGATCAGGTTTAAATAATAATATACCAAAATCGTTTGATTATCAACTTGAAAGTTGGTATTCGACTTTACTCTCACCTTACTCGCACGTATGTAATTTTTACAATTCTTATCAAATTCTTAACAATTGTGCAAGTCAAACAGAAGAAGATGTGAAGAAGCTTATAGATAGAACAAAACATGTTTGCAGAATTATCTAGGTAGGCGGGCGGCGCGATCAACATGAGCTTAGTGTTCTAGAGATTGTCTAGACGAAAAGATGGTTTGTCAAAACAGTCAAACAAGATCTGGCAAGCATAGAGGAAGAAGAAAAACAGCAACAACGAGGAAAGGAATAATAGGAAGCGGCTTATTATCTGTCTTAGGTAACATTGCGAAAGGTGTTGTGAATAGAGCGGGTAGCGCGGCGTCCACCCTACTTAATAAAACAATAGATTCATTACCTGGAGAATTGCATTTACCACATAATTTTAATTGGGGTAAATTTGATTCTTACCAGTACTGCAGGCCTGGTACAAAGCTAGAAAAAAGGCTTAAGAGAGGTGATCCGGGAGTTAATTCACTCGATAAAGCTTGCAAAATTCATGACATAAGTTATTCGCGCTCGTCTGATAATTTGACACGTTCGCGAGCAGATAAAATTTTAGCTGACAGCGCTTGGTCGATATTCAAGAATCCTCAGACAGACTACAAGCAGAAGGTATTAGCGTATTTAGTTACTTTGGCAATGAAAGCCAAGTCGGTAATTGGATCTGGAATGAAAATTCCACATGTTTCTAGTAGTAGTGGTAGAAGAAGGAAAGGAGTGAGAAAAACATCTAGAAAGAAAAGAGAAGGAGTGGGTAAAAAAAGGAATAGTGATTCTATGCGACGGGAAGCTATTAAGCGATTGACAAATCATGTAAAGGGAAGGGGATATTATCTCCGACCATACCCAGAATATTTTGGTGGGAGAATATTAAACTCCTCGACTTCGACGGTTCCGCATAACGCACACGGTCTATTGTCGTCTATGAAAAGCAAGAGAAGAAGGAAGAAGACTCATTCAAAACCGGTTAAACGCGAAGCTAGAAGTAGGCGGAAAAAGAATAGGAAAACATGAATGCGGTTAATATTGAGAACTTAAAACTCAATAAAGCTTTGTCTGATCATGATCTACAAAAGTGGGCATACTTATTGAAAATTCCATTGCGCGGTGTGTATATGCAGGATACACTACCAGAAAGAATTCGTCTCAATGAGATGGCGATTGTGAATTTGGATAATTATTCAGGAAAAGGTACACACTGGGTGTGCTATGACAAACAAGGTATAAATGTATTCTATTTTGATCCAATCGGTAACCTACAACCTCCATTACAATTGGTAAATTATTGGAAGAAACAGAAAAGGGTAAACGTTTTCTATAATGCTGATGAAATACAAAAACCTAATACAAATATTTGCGGGCATCTGTGTTTGTTATTCTTGTCTGCTCAGTTGTAACTTTTTAGTAGCAGAGGTAAGTACTGCTATGGCTGTAATATCGCTGACCGGTACAAGCAGCGATCTATACGAACATTTACCGCAGGTTATAGAATTAGATAGAAATTGTGAATATGAAATTGGATTAGTCAATTTGTGGACTTTTAATTCTATTCCAAATGTGATTAAAGATAAAAATTCTAGTTTTAAATACGGCGATCAATTAGTCAAACTCGAAACAGGTTCTTATGAAATTGATAATATTGTAAAATTGATCAAGGAAAAATTGAATGTAGCTGGTGATGGTCTCATTATACGCGGGAATAATAATACTATGAAAATCGAAATCTATTCTGATAAACCGATTGATTTAACTCATAATGATTCAATTGGCAAAATAATGGGTTTTAATCAAGAAGTCTTAGCACCGCTTATTTGGCATTATTCCAGAAGACTTGTTTCAATATCCAACATTACAGCAATCGAAGTTTCATGTAATTTGGCGTGTGGGAGTTATAGTGATGGAAAAGAAAAACACACCATTTACGAGTTTCTTCCAAGAGTTCCTCCAGGATATTTAATTAATGAATCACCAAATCCAATTGTTTATGTACGTTTAAATACGCACAAGTTTCAGAGCATTAATGTGAAAGTGACGGACCAGAACGGTTCATTAGTCGATTTCAGAGGAGACAGATTAACGGTTAGATTACATATTCGAGAGAAGAAGAAGAAGAAGAAGTAAAATGGGTTTCATTGTATTCAACCCGTATTCGGCTCGCTGTAGCTATAGCGAATATGAAAATAGTGATCTTAATGGAAAGAGAACAAGGATGAAAAGGAAAGGGAAGAGAAAGGTTCAAAAGAGTGTTAGTAGAGTTTCACATTCCGCCGTGTTAACATCTAAAAACGCAAAGATTTTAGAGAAATTAGGATTCCAAGTGAATTGGAATAATGTCGTCAACAGCGGCAATAAGTGAGATCTTAGATGTTGAAAGGCAAATACATTTTTTTAACGAGATAAAAAGTCTAGAGTACCATTCCCACGGTCCCTATGCAAACCAAAGATTATCAAATTCTGATGAGATAAGAATCCCAATTAATTCGCAAGATAACTATAGCCTACCATGCAGATCGTTCCTACTTATCGAAGGTGAAGTTAAGTGTAAAAAGACTGCAATAGGTGTAGACGGTGTGAGTAACATTATAGATGCACAGTATAAACTAGTAAGTAATGCAATCGGGTTTATGTTTGATGAAATAAGATATGAGTTGGCCGGTCACCCTGTAGCAAAGTCGCGTCTTGTAGGTCTCACAAGTACTATTAAAGGTTTACTGTTGAAAAGCGTGTTTGATAAAAATACTTACCATTTGGCCGGTTTCGACAGGGAGGGGTATACTCTAACCGAAAACAAGTTCAGTTTTTGTATTCCATTAAAATTACTTTTAGCTTTTTTTGAAGATTTTCAACAAATTATATTAAATCTGAAACAAGAACTCGTACTGTTAAGATCGCCGTCGGATATTAATTGCATCGAATCGGCAACTGGTTCAAGTGTTCAGATAGACATTACAAAATTACAGTGGAAAGTGCCATACTTACAACTTGAAGATCATGTACGCCTTAGGTTTTTACGCCTACTTGATAGCGATCGTCCGTTAAAACTTGCTTTTAGAAAATGGGAAATTCACGAATATCCTGTTTTACCGGCAACAAAAGTACACAGTTGGACAATTAAAACCGCTTCGTATTCAGATGCGCCGAGATTTGTAATTTTAGCCTTTCAAACAGATAGAAAATTGAAATATAATTCTACAATGGCTAAATTTGACCTGTGCGAGTTGTATAATGTAAAATTGTATTTAAATTCTGTTTACTTTCCCTATGATAACCTTCTCGGTAACAAACAGTTAATGTATAGAATGTTTTTAGATTTTGCAGGAAGCTATTCTAATTCGCCGGTAAATTCTGAACATGGGAATGAAATTGATTTTAGTACATTCACTAAAGATACACCGATTATGGTGATTGACTGCTCACACCAGACAACAACTTTAAAGAGTTCAGTAGACGTCAGACTTGAGTTTGAATTTGGAAAAGATGTGCCGGCTGCAACTGCTGCTTATTGTATTTTAATAAGCGATAATGTTGTAGAGTATACACCATTAACATCTATGGTGAGAGAGGTGCAGTAGTTTTTCCGATAGAGTGCAGCAGGTAGGCTATATAAGTTGGAGTGGGTAGGTTTTATGTCAGTAGGTGAAAGGCCATGCTATCGAGTGGAAGTTCATCATCGTGTGACTCTCTATCGCAATCAACTTCTTCAACCTTACTTCAAGATTATCTAGTTGGGAAAGAAGAGGATATCTACGAGCGATTACCATCTTACTATACCGGTGATTTATTGTCAGGATTAGAAGACATGGGTGAAATTTGTTCTTCGAAACCGTCGAGGAAACTGTATTCGGAAGCGGCAGCGCAGTGTGATCTAGACAAGGAGGTTGAATGTGCGCGGGTGGAAGAAGAGGAGGAGGAGGAGGAGGAGGGGGAAGTGAGTGATGGATATTCGAGGAAGAACAAACGTGGAAGTGATGATTCGTTCGCTGTTGTTGAGTTTCACGGTTTCAAGGATGAAAATAATCAGTTCATTTTAAAGGAATTTGCGATGATTGATCCAAAAAATACTTACATTATTCTACATTTTAAACCGCCATTTCCAAAATCAGAGCTATCATGGAAGACATATCGCGAAGTGTGTTGGTTGGAATTTTATCATCATAAAATAAAATGGGAATTGGGCGAAATCGATTATTCTGATGATACAATAAGAGCTTATCTTAGAAACTATGATAGAATATACACAAAGGGTGGAGAAAAAGCAGAGTTTTTGAAGAAATTTCACAATAAAGTTGAAACAATACCGGATAATTTTGAAAGACCTGATTATAGAAAGTTCTCTAGTTGTTGGACTTTTGATGCTTGCAAAATTCATAATAAGATTGCCGATGGTAGGTGCGCATTATTCAGTGCTAAACACTATTTATCATCAATGTTGTGTAAAGCGGAGGAGAGAGGAATTGATCGGAAAATAGATTATTTGTGCGAGGGGGATAGGATGAAAAGTATGAAGACATGTCCATTTTACACCAAGGAGAATAAACGCAAGTATGCACGCCAAGGATTCTATTATAATGGAGAGGAAGTGGTTTGTGTATGGTGTGGATATCAATTGTACTTGCACAGGGCGAGAATCTGCAATCTAACAAGCGATGTTGCTAATCCGGTGAATTTTTCTGTTCTTTTACCACTCATATAAATACTTGAATGCAAACAGAAATTGCTTAGTATTGTGTAGTAAGCCAACAGTGTTGCTATGGATCCAAGCAAATGGTTAAGTGCTGATAGTGAATTGGAATCAAAATTACAAAACTATATTGATTGGTTTGAAGTGTGTGAAGAGGCTATTGCAAAAACTAAAAGTAAAGGAGGTGATGTTGAATTTGCAAAACAATTAAAGGCAATTTTTCTAGATACTGTCGATATTAATGAAATAAGTGATTATCTACGTTATTACAGACCGTTGAAATTAAGCGTTTATAAACTATTACAAATTGAAGATCAAGTGTTGCGCAATATGTGAAACAAAAGGTTATTGACTGCTCACAGACATGTTTTAACATGTCTGTCCTTGAGCGGAGAAGAAATCTGGTGGTGGGGATAAGGAAACCGGCGGCGGGTGATTGCAGGCGGCAGCATATTTTTCATCATTACCAGTTTTTCGCCGGTCGAGTACAGTTGTGCTTTTCTCAACCGCCATGTATCAGCAGCGACAACAGCAGCAGCAGCAGGAATCGCGTCCATTCAGTTTGACTAGATTCAATGAGACATCGCGGGAGAATATTCCTATTGTACAAATACATGGATTGAAATCTGACTTTAGTTATCCTATTCAAAAAGCAAGGTTAGCTCGCACACAATTTGGAACAAGAATTATACTGCGATTATATGAAATTAATAATCATGGTGGACATTCGTACTTTGATGTATATTTGCCGGAAAAGTTTCTATCCGAGTTGAATGCTCAAACTTTGGAAAGTTTCAATAGCGGGAGATATGTTATGAGATGTATTCATCAGGAGGACAAACCATCGCTGATTCTTCTGGATAATGCAGCATGTTAGAGCAATGCGGAAGATAGTGGTATAGGCCTGTTTCTTAGCTGAATATAAATTGAGATTTCTATATTAGACTATTATGAATATTTTTCACAGTAGTCTAGTGTAGAAGCGAAATCAATGTTTCAGTTTTGAGATGGGGAAGCGCTTTAAGCTAACGCCTGCAGCTTCGTACAGCACAAAGATGGAGCTAGTTAAACCTGATAGCAAACTGTCAAGTTTAATTAAATTCATCCTCCTGTCGGGTGGAAAGCGAAGCAATAAAAGTGAGTATATAGGATAAGTAGACTGCAGTATAGACCTGTTTCTTAGCTGAATATAAATTGAGATTTTCCATATTAGACTATTATGAAAAATATTTTTCACAGTAGTCTAGTGTAGAAGCAAAATCAATGTTTCAGTTTTGAGATGGGGAAGCGCTTTAAGAGTGCTAACGCCCGCAAATTCTTACGGCAAAAAGATGGAGCTAGTTAAACCTGATAGCAAACTATCAAGTTTAATTGAATTCATCCTCCCGTCGGGTGGAAAGAGAAGAATATATAATATTAGGTAAGTATTGCATTTGATTTAGTATAAGTTTGTTAGAGCTACAGTTAGGTAGTAGTAGCAGCGCGCAGTGAGAGCTTCTTTAAAACATAACCTTAAAAATGTCTCAATGTTTTAGTTTTGCAAAGTTCAAGAAATTATCCAGATTGTTAATGGGTATAAGTTTGGATGAGTTTAAAGAGCTAGCTAATAGTGTAAAATTCTCACAATATTGTGTTGAAAATGTTAAGAAAGATGAGGATGATTATGATGATAAGGTGTCATCTGATAGCGATGACTCATGGAAAAATTCTAGTTCAAAATATTCCATCCTCTCTGAAATTTATGAGCTCTTAGATATTGTAATTGAGGAACGTGGACATTTTCACTATGGATGTAGCAATGATCATCCCATTACTACAATTACAGATTCTAATCAGTTGTGGGAAGTTATTTTCGATCTGGCAGAGCTGAAATGTATCAGAAAGGGCTAACATTGTTAGATTGATGGTAGAGTATGTTTTTCACAACAGTTAGGCTCAAGTAATTTCAGATTTTTAGTTACATCATGTCTGTAGACAGGTTCGGACGTGTTTCACGTGGTAAACATATTATTGATAGTGAAAAACAAATAGATGAACTTAAGAAAACAATTTTGACTAGATCAAATTTTGATAAAGAAAAAACAGCTTTAGTCTCAACTGACTATCTTCATTCGAGTTTGAAAATAATTATCGAAGAAGCAAAGGGGCAAAGAGAAAAACTGCTCAGTAAAGATGAATTCAATAAAGAGAAAAAAGATAATTTACTGACTAGAACAGAATTCAAAAATGAGAGAGAAAAGCTGCTTAGTAAGGAAGACTTCAAAAAAGAGAAAAAAGATAATTTACTGAGTAGAACAGAGTTCAAAAATGAGAAAGAGAAACTGTTTAGTAAAGATGACTTTAATAAAGCTAAGAAAGATATTTTACTGACTAGAACAGAATTCAAAAATGAGAGAGAAAAACTACTCAGTAAAGATGACTTTAATAAAGAGAAAAAAGATAATTTGCTGAGTAGAACAGAGTTTAAAAATGAGAAAGCCGGATTTGTCTCCTTTGAAAATCTTAACACAAGTATAAAAGTATTAGAAAGCCTTTTAATCGATTATGTACATAATAGTCAGGATTACAAGAATTATTTAAATACTATAATGTATCGATATGCTTATCATTTGATAGGAAAGTGTCTGATAGCTATGAGAACTTTCAACTGGGAGGAATTGGAAAGTCGTGGGCTTACACTAGAACATTGTGTTGATGAGTTTTTTCGTAGGATTAATATGTCAGAGCCAGAGGTTAAATATGATGCTAACCAGTTTCCAACACCAGAGCAACAACGGTTAATAAATCGTTATAAAAACTACTCATAAAAAGATTTTTTAGACAAAGAAAGTTCTAGCAATGAGAGAGATAGGACTTCCATTTTATAGGTGATGGAGGTGGAGGAGGCAATTCAAAATGGCTGTTAACATAGTTATTTATTTTTTTCTTTCCTAACCTTACCCCCACACAGTGCGGGCTTGAATGATGTCTAAAAAAAAAAGAAAAATTCATGCAGTACAGGTTTGGGCGAAGCCTAAAAAAAAGAGAAAAAGTGGAAACAATTCAAAATGGCTGTTTTCATGTAGTACAGGTTTGGGTGACGCCTACATAAAGAAAATGGCTGTTTTAAACAAGGTTATTTATTTTTTCTCTCCTAAACTTATCCCCCCACCCAAAAAAAAAAGTGGAAACAATTCAAAATGGCTGTTTTCATGTAGTACAGGTTTGGGCAAAACCTAAAAAAAGGAAAAAGACTGTGGGCGCGCGCGCCATTTTCCTTTGGACAGGGGCAGGGGGGGGCTTGAAGGGGGATAGGTCCAGGGGGCTTGAGGGGGGGTAAACGGGTCCCCCACTCCAACATGTGCAGCCAATGGCGTGCCTCAAAAATTTACAAAATGGCCGACTCCCCCCTAAAGGGGCGTGGTCTTCTCCCATTGGCCAGGGGGGGGGGCGTGGCCTAAGGGGGGTGACCTTGAAATGCAGGCCTGTGATTGGTTAGGCCGTTCCTGCAATACCACACTACTAGTGTGTATGAAAGTGTAAAAGCAGAAGTGTGTATGAAAGTGATTTAAAATATTATTTAAATATTGTTTATTGTTAAAATAGAGGAGGTCAAGCCAATGGGTTAATCCTTTCCATAGTAAATAATTAGCAATTTAGGTTAAAATAAAATAGCTTATTAGTCTCAGACTAGTTGCTAGAATAACTTCAGCAAAAAAAATAAAAATTTAAATCAAAACTATCCAAATGAACACCAAAATTAAGAATCTAGAAGTTTCTATATAAGTCCATGGCATCTATATAAGTTGAGGCAATATTTCAACAATACATTAATCTGACTATAATTTACTGTAGCTATATTCTATTACACAATCAGGGTTTCTGTATTCTGTTCGTTATAATACAACAATACCGGTAGAACCCTTTGGCTTTAATAAGTCCTTATCTATTAGTTATTTGAGAATTTTTTATTTCTGAAATTTCGGGGGGGACTGGGCCCCATGGGCCCCCCTGGCTACGCCACTGGTTCTTGGCGTTATCTGCTATGTAAATGTTTACTTCTTAGCAATTAATTACTCTGCTCTTGACACTTTTATGGTGTTTACTTTGGACTTTTTAGAATGTTCTAGTTGTTTGATTAGACATTAATGGAATCTTATCGAATACTGTGGAAAGTGCGAGTTTCCTTATCTATTTATTTTAGAAATCAGTAGAACTTGACAGAAAATTCAAGAGATATCTCAATTATGAAAATCTATATAAATAGAGGGAGAATTTTGTGAATTAGTTCAGTCTTGTTTGAAATTCGTCGTGATAAACAAGTTTGTCAGTTAAGTAGTTCAGTTGTTGTTCTATGTTGATAAGTGGCAGTAGTGACAGTTCCCATTAATACAGACAGTGCAATCCCGTAGGCGCTTTTACAAACCATCTAATGAACTTTCATTGTCTGTAGTGATAATTCTTTTGACAGTTCTTTAGTGATAATTCTTTTACCTATTATTGTATTACGGGCTTGTGCTACGTAAGTTAATTGTTCTTTTTTGACGTTTCTTTTTTAATATTATTGGACAGTTTCCTGTGCAGTTATTATTTAATATTAGATCGGCCTTTTGACATTTAGTGTTTGGTTTTTGTACAGTTTATTGAAATCTCTTTATTAGTTGAACAATATCGTGTTATCTGTTTTTAATTGCTTATTTTCCTATAAGAAATTACTGGACAGTGTGAGTTGTAGATTATTTGTGTTAATAAAGTGCAAGTGATAAATTTAAGTGTTGCCAGCGTTATTTTAGACATAGAACCCATAACAATATATAAAAAAGATGCAGAAAAATATATTTGATTTGAATTCTGGATGTAACAATTGCGTGAGAATTGAATCTTCGTTTGCAATTTTTCTTGTAACGTATAATATTATTACAAATCAACTATAAAATAAGCTAACTAAGCAAATCTTGTAATCCTTGATGACTCAACTCAGCCCACAAAACTATGTATGGAAAAGAATTCGAATAGTAATAAAAATCATCCATACCATTCAACCCTGATTTTTCCAACGGTCGCTTTGCAACAATTAGCCTACGGAAGTAAATTGTTTATGGAGACGAGTGGAAGCCGAAGTTCCCTTTTTGAATAGGGAACGCAGATGGGAGTGAGTCGATTCATATTTAGTCCTTTTTCGTAGTTAAAGAAGACGCTCTCTGCTTAACCTATGTCTACCCATTATGAATATATACTGTTAAAAATGCAAGACAAGCATCGTCTACACACTCGTTGTGCAAGTATCACATCCATTGATCAGCGTATGTACTTCAAACCGATTGTAAATTCAGCGTTGTTTCTTCACCCTCTCTGAATGTCTCTCTCACTCTTCTTGCTCAGGTTTGGTTCTTGGGTTTTCGACGACTTTCGATAGTCTTCCAGACGAAACATTGACATAATTTCAGACTGTGTTACAGGCTTCTGACAATTACGGGAATACCTTTGGTGCTCCAGCATTGATTATTAACTTTATTGTTATAATTCAATTATACTAGGTTATCCCGGGTCGCACGAATGTGCGACTTTATTTTACTTTGTAAAATACATTCCAAATGTAGATTTTCTACATACTGAACAACAGCATTGCCTATGATGATAAGTTTAAGCACAGTATGAGATGCTTTATTTCTAAGTGGGTTGCTTTATTTCTAAGTGGGTATCTTATCTATTTCTAAGTGAGTATCTTATCTCTTTCTTCTTCGTTTTCTTCCTCTTCTTCTTCTTCATTTTCTTCTTCTTCTTCTTATTCTTCTTCTTCTTCTTCTTCTCCTTCCACTTCTTTTATTTCTTTTTCTTCTTTTTTTCTCCTTTTTCTTGATCCTCTTCTTTTTCTTTTTCTTCTTCTTTTTCTCCTTCTTCTTATTCTTTTTCTCCCTCTTCTTCTTCTTCTTCTTCTTCAACTTTTTATCCTTTTTCTTCTTCCTCTTCTTATTCTTCCCCTTCTTCTTTTCTTCCTCTTCTTCTTCTTTTTCTCCTTTTTCTTCTTCCTCTTCTTCCTCTTCTTCTTCTTCTTTTTCTTCTTCTTCCTCTTCCTCTACTTTTCTTCTTCTTCTTTTTTTTCTACTTCTTCTCCGACTTCTCCTTCTTCCCCTTCTTCTTCTTCTTCTTTTTTTTCTCCTTCGTCTTCTTCACCTTCTCCTCTTCCTTCTCTTTCTTTTTCCCCTTCTTCTTCTTCTTTTGTCTCTCTTTCCTCTCTCTCTTCCTCTTTATCCTATCCTCCCTCGTTCATTCCTCATGTCCACGATGACTTTTTTCAAAATGTAAAACCTTATCAAACATGTATTCGATGAGATCTCTCAAATGAGACGTGAACGAAAAAAATCGGTCGAGAAACCACGGAGGAGTTCGCCTATTTTTTATAAAGATTTAGATTTTCCTTTTAACAGGAAACAAGAGTTATCTGTATTCTACATATGCAATTTTAGAACTGGGAACGCCCGGCGTTTCGGCGTACATGACTACGCCTCTGGTGATGAGTACCATGTATAAAGCCTTTAGCATCATCAGGCACAAGAATTGATCACTTAGTAAATGTTGTATAAATGTCCCTCTCCCACCACTGAGTCAAGGTTAGCGAAGCGATCAGCTTTGGAAGGTTTTCAAAATACTCCTGATGTTACACTCAAAAGTATTTCTCAAGTGCCGCATCGCCTTAAAGTTCCAGGTCAATTAATAAATGAGTTATTATAAGCACTATTAATTGATTCTAGATGAGTATCGAGTACAGCATTGAGGATTTTCCTTCAAAATTGACAAAATCTTTTTTGAAATTAAACACAAATACAGCACAAGCGCAGGGCGTTTTGGTAGCCTTTGTCGGTTAATTGAAGAGATAGTTTTCAAATACGCTCAAAACTAACAACTTTAAAAAACATTGTCGTTCCATCTACATTAACCGATTAAGATCAATGTTCTCACGTCTATTCTGATAAAAATAGCTTCAATCAAAATTCTTGCGTTTGTTCAACGTTTGGCGCCCCTAGTAATAGCACCCCGTGTAGCCGCCCACGCCTCAAGACAATAACTCCTCATGTCATAACTTATAGGTGATTACGCGAAGAAAATTTAGGATACACCATTGCCAGAAATGTAAAGTTTTTTCAAAGGATATGCTATTATTATTGCGGAACAGTTCCGTAACAGATCACAATGACAAGAATTCATTATTTGTAAGATGCTAACGTTTGCAAGCGAAATGCGTCGCACTGCTGATGTATGCTCGAATTTGAACCACTCGTTTTGTGTGTGTGTGTGTGTGTGGGCTATTATCAGAGTGGAGCGTCTTCTTAGGCGCGTAATCTTATAAATATATGGAAGTTGAGCGTTGTTGAGCTGGCGGAAAATGGGAGATATTGCCTCGTATAATTCCGCCATAATGCTTTGGCCTGCTCGGCATTTACAATTGGTGCAGCACATAGCCAAACGAAAATCATCTTCATAATGATATTCATGAGAAAGAATTTCTACGTAAAGAGGAATTCCAGCGTTAGTCGAAGGTAGGCTGGTGGTGGCTGTAATAAGCTGTCATAGAAACAAGTCGCTCTAATTTACAGCGTAATACTTCCGTTGCCCGTGAAAAACTGCCATTGTGTGCTGCCGCCCGTATGAGCTAGTGAAATATAATAGCTTATATTACTGACGCGACTGCAATTTCAATCAGCCATTGCCAGCGACGAGATTAATCGAAGCTTTTCATAAAAAGCCGGCTTGATTTTGAAGAGTTTTTCAAATAATGTTGAAGGAGATTCTAAATGTGCATAAAAATTGACTGAATTCTCTCAATAGAAGAAATCCAAGATTAGTTATAGCGAATTATAAAGTATGGGATGATGAATTAGAACGTAAATATGATTTGTAGACGAATTATTATGAGTGGTATGAAGTATATCTGTAACCGATGAGAATGATCATTTACTGTTTTAGTCACAGTGGAATAGAGCTAGATGTACAAAAGATTTACAGTAGAATAGAGCTAGATTTACAAAATCTTGTTGAAAAATGAATCAATATGCAAGTAACAATAGAATTAGAAGCTACAGGATTACAACTTGATTACAACTTGAATTGGATGGAAAAAAATCTTGTTGAGAAAAATGGCTCAATGCAAGTAACAATAGCAAGATTGTTACCTTTGATTGTTACGATTGTAACTATAACAAGTACTAGCAGGATTGTACTGAGGGTGCTTTGAATGAATTTTTAATATTACTGGATAAATATAGAAAAGAATGTAAAAAATTAAATAAGATTACACATAAAAAAGGAAAATCAAGCCCTGGATTACAAATGGATTAATAACTTTAATAAGAAAGAGAGATAAACTATATAGACAAAGCAATAATAACACAGAAAATATACAACTTAGGGAATATTATAGAAAATACAGAAACCTGCTTGCTAGGCTTATTGAAGATGCAAAGAAACAGTATTTCACAGAGAGATTAGGCGATCTCAAAGATTCAAAACAAACATGGAAAGTAATAAACAAAATTACAGATGATAGAAGGACAAAAACACAAATTAAGGAAGTTATTGTAGAAGGGGAAGAGCTAAAAATAGGTGAAAATTATGTTGATATTGCCAACTCTTTCAACAAGTTTTTCACAAGCATTGGATCTAAACTGGCACAGGATATACTTAAAGAAAACCATAACACAGAAGAGGAACCTCAAGCAACTGGAAATAGGATATGTCAATCTCTTTTTTTACACCAGTAATAGAAGAGGAAATGATGAAAATAGTTAGCAGTCTCAAAGGAGATAGTGCACCAGGGCCAGATGAGTTCCAGCCAGAGCTCTTCAAAAGAAATAGTGTAATTCTTTCCAAACCACTTACATACATTGCAAATAGAATGTTTCAGGATGGGATTTTTCCCCAGCAATTGAAAGAGGCAGTAATTTGTCCAGTCTTCAAGACAGGGGATAGGAAAGATATAAACTGCTACAGGCCAATCTCACTTTTGAACATTCTATCAAAAATATTGGAAAAGTGTATCAAGGTCTGACTGGTTAGTTTCCTGGAGAAGCATAGCATTCTGTCACCAAACCAATATGGATTTAGAGACAACTACAGCACTAATGATGCTATTCGACACATTACTTCAGAAATAATAGAAAAAATCAATGCAAAGGAAAAACCGATGGCAGTATTTTTGGATTTGAAGAAGGCTTTTGATACTGTATCACATGATGTGCTGTTGGATAGACTGAGGAAGTATGACATACGAGGAGTAGCTTGGAATTTATTCAAAAGCTATCTTACAAACAGAACTCAGTGTGTAAGAGTAAATGGGCACTTGAGTAGCAGACTGGTGGTGGAGTATGGAGTGCCTCAAGGAACAGTATTGGGCCCAATATTGTTTCTATTGTACATCAACCCTTCATGTGATTTGCAGATGGATGGAACGGTTACCACGTTTGCTGATGACACAGTCCTACTGTTTTCAGTGGCAACATGGGAGATTTGCTGGGAAAGAGCTGAGTTTGATCTGCAAAATGTGGCACATTGGCTCAACAGGAACCTACTCACAATGAATTATCAGAAAACGAACTTCCTATGTTTCTCAGCTATGCAACATGGTCAACCCAGTAAGGACAGTCTAGAAATACAACATGGACCAGGTAGAGCACCAAGTATCTCAGGAAGCAGTCACAAAAGTATCTGGGAGTGACAATTGATTGATGCATTTCTGTGCTGGGATAAGCATATTGATGGACTCTGCAAAAAACTGCGAAGAACCATCTATAAATTCAGGATGCTGAGACCAGTTGTGAACTTGGAATGTATGTGGATGGTTTATTGTTCCATTGTGCAGTCACTGCTCATGTATGGAATTGTCGGATGGGGTGGAGCCTGTACTGTACATATCAACCCTTTAAAAACAGTGCAGAAGCTTATAATAAAGATCATCACAAAGAAGCCAACCCACTACCCCTCTGAGCTTCTGTTTAGTGATTTCAAAGTATTGGATCTCAGACAGCTGTATGCAAAGGAAGTAGCATCTAGGCTGCACAATGGCAAATCTGCCTTCCAGAATAGGAATCACCACCACAACACCAGATACAGGCATCTCCTCATATCAAACAGGGCAAAAAGGCTCTCTATCAAAGACACTACAACCATCTAGCACCAAAAATCTACAACTTAATTCTTGAAAACATTAAAGCAATAGGACATATCAAAAAATTCAAGCAACACCTTCATAACTGGCTAATAAATATTGACAGACAGCATATAGAGAGGATTTTTTCATACAATTATTATGATGGAAACTTGTAATTTTGAAAACTTACCAATCCTTAATCCTATATCCTATTTTTAACTAAACCTCCTTTTTCCTCTACTAACACCTACTCTAGAACATGGCATGCCATAGTAGGGTAGGATGATTTCCAAAATATATGTTTTATTTATTATATGTACCTTAAGCTGGGCATTCACGTTCCAACTTGCAGTACCACTTGCAGTACTGCTGTAAATGTTCGATTACATTGGGATAGTTACTCGCTAAGCGAGTAGCGAGTAGGACGTTATTAACCGACCGTGCTACAGCAGCTCAGCATATCAAGCCAAATTATATTAAAACTTTAATTTCCAGAATCACCTCATACTATGGAATTTCAAAGACAATAAACAATATTGCAACACAAAATTAAAATATGAAGTTTACCAACAATTATTCAATAAAATTTCATCAAAACAATCTACAATATATTTCATCTGAACTGTTATGCTGGCAGCCTGCATGATTAAATGGCGGCTTAGGCCACAATAATATTGTATTTTGGTGTTCGCTACTCTGCCAGCGAGTATCAAATGTGACCAAATTCAAAGTGGACAGGCTCTCAACTTTGAATTTGGCCTAGCTTGAATTTTTCGCTTAGCGAGTAACTATCCCAATGTAATCGACCATTTATAGCAGTACTGCAAGTGGTACTGCAAGTTGGAACGTGAATGGCCAGCTTTATTACCTGAATATAATTATTGAACCACTTGGTTAGAATTCTTTGTATTGTATATTGAAAAATGGAAATAAAATTATTATTATTATTATTTTTTTGTAGATTACATCTTGGAGACTCCAGTTAACGAGTATAAGACAAGTCAGATTAATATTAGTCATATACACTAGTTACAATAATTAATTACTATATAAATTAGTTGAGGTGACGCTTAATTTTGATGTGAAAGGAACTCTTGTACACTATAAAAAGCTTTATCAACTAAATATTTTTTCATTTGTTTTTAAATATTTCTATATTTTCAAGACTCTTTAAAAACTGCGGTAGCTTATTGTAGAATATCCTACCAATATAACTAGGTTTTTGTTTAAATAAGCTACTATTGTTACTCACCAAGTGATAATCTCCTCGGCTTCTTGTATTATAATCATGTATGTCAAGATTTTGGTTAATATCATTCGTTTTTACATATAAAGTAGCTTCATACACATATAAGCAGGGTACAGTTAGGAGACCAAGTCTCTTGAACAACGGCCTACATGAATCCAATCTATTTACTCTTTCTATACACCTAACTGCTTCCTTTTGGATCTTAAACACCCTATCAAGATTTTGTTTTGATGAATTACCCCATACTAAGATAGCATACCTAATATGTGACAGTAAGAGCCCATGGTAAGCTGTAAAAAGTAACTTTTTGTCATTCAATCTAGCGAGCTGTCACAGGACAAATACCCCAGATGAAATTTTACAACATATTTTCTCAATGTATGGTGCCCAGGTCAATCATCTATCCAACAAAACTCCTAGAAATGTAATGTTTTCTTCCTGGTCTAGTTGATTATCATTTACAAACACGTTTATAGCCCTATCTTCATTTGAATTATGTTTGTTTTTGAATTGAAGGTATTGGCATTTTTTACTATTTATTGTTAATTTCAACTGATTTGAGAATTGGACAATGGACTGCACACCTATAAGGGCACTTATTTCTAAATTATCTAGAATGGAATTGCTGAAAATGAGTGATGTATCATCTGCAAATAAGAGGGCTCTACCACTAATTAATTCTTTAGGTAAATGGTTGACATATAACAAGAAAAGCAATGGACCTAGTATTGACCCCTGGGGCACTCCAGCTTGGACCTCTAATTTATTAGATTTATTCTTTACTATACTATTCCCAACTACTGCAGTTAGTTCTACACATTGTTTTCTCCCTATAAGATATGATTCAAATCATTTCAGTTCAACCCCATTTACGCCTACATTTTGCAGTATTTCCAATAAATTTCTATGATTAACACAATCAAATGCCTTTGATAGATCTAAGAAGATTGCAGTAGCTTTATCACCTGAATCTATTATATCTATTAGTTTATCAACTAGAGAAATTATGGCTGTCTTTGTTGATCTCCCTTTCTGGAAGCCATGCTGTTCATCACAGATAAAGTTAGCTTCTTGAAGGTGCAGAAGTAACCTATTTATAACTACTCTTTCAAAAATTTTACTTATTACATTTAAAATACTAATGGGCCTATAGTTTTCCACTTTTTTTCTATCACCACTTCTGAAGATTGGCAAGATCTTCCCCTCTTTCAAATTATCTGGAACAACACCTTGTTCTAATGAATGATTGATCAGATGAATCAAAGGGTCTACCAATTGATCTTTACATTCTTTCAGAATTTTACTGGATACCCCATCCATTCCTACAATTTTTTTATTATTTAAACTATCAATGATATTTGACAACTCATCTTGCGATACTGGGTAGAATTTTAATTTGTTCTGAATCCCGTCAGTATTCCACATGTTTGCATCACTAATACCTGTATAAAGAGATTTTTGAAGATTCTTAGAAACCAGTTGATAATATCTGTTAAATAAATTACAAATGACTACACTATCATCAATATATTTGTTATTTTCAATAATTATTCCGGGGACACTAGTATAAGCATCTACATGGGCTACTTGCCTATTTTTGTTTATTACATCCCACACTGCTGTGTTATAGTACACACTATTATTCAAAATTTCAGCTGTTTTCTTACATTTCGCTCTTTTCACTTCGTTTGTATAATTTTTCTTTAGAGCTTTATAATTATCTTCACTTAACATATTTCTAGATAGTTTGAATTCATAATATGCATCTTTAACCCTATTTCTTTAAGCAAGGATATCATCAGTTATCCACTCTTCAATTTTGTCTAATTTGTTTTTTACAGGGACTTTTTAACTGGACAACTCATAGTAATATATGAAACCTTAAAATATTAATGAAACTATCATATTTGTTATTTAAACTATCGCTATTGTAAACCCTACTCCAGTTTTCTTGAAGCAGATTCTGCTTCAAACAATCGATAATCCTCTGTTCACATTGTTGAATTTCTTTCATTAATCTATTATTTTTAATTGAGTTATGACCATGCAACCCCACCTCTAAGGTTTGATAGTCATGATCAGATAGTAATTCCGAGCCGCCTAATCTTGTTTTAGAGTAATCTATATTTGTAAGGATGTTATCAATTATTGTTTGTGATGTTCTTGTGACTCTGGTATATTCATGAACTTTTATTTCCAAGTTATTCATGTATATAATATCCCTTAAATCTTCTGTCATTTTATTCTGTGTTGCAAAGTCTGTATTGAAATCTCCCGCTACAATAACGTTTGTAAAGCGAGTAGTAGTAATCTCTAAAAGCCTATTGAATAGTTCGCAAAAATTGTTCCATTCCCCATTTGGTGACCTGTAAATACCTAACACCGCTACTTCGAAATTATTGTCGATTTTTACTCTCAAACCAGTAACTTCTAAATCCATTTCCACAGCAAATTTCTCTACATATTCTAAATTGAAAGTTTGCATATTCTTAGCATTTTTAGTGAAGATACCTACTCCCCCACTTCCAGTGCCGTAGCCAGGATTAGATTTCGGGGGGGGGCTCACCAAGGGGGGGTGGGCAGTGTCTTAGCCAGGATAAAATTTCGTGGGGGGGGGGTCTCAACAAGGGGGGGTCTGGGGTATAGGAGGGTCCGGAATTTTTTCAAATTTAGTGGTGTGAAAAGCTAATCTACACAACTTGTTAGGCTCTAAAGTTCAAAAGAAAGTTTTGAAAAATTACTACCCAAGAACCTAGGTGGCCAGGTTTGAAATGATGAAGTTTGATATACCGATATCTGTGACTATTTTGAGTCAAAACCCTTGAATTGGAACTAATCATACTTAACTTATGTACTGAATCTCAAATTATGGTAGTCACATTTGTCTAACATGTTTTATTCGATTTCGTAGCTCATTTTAAATCAAAATTATCCATTTGAGCACCTAACAAGTTTCTATATGAGTAAATATTGTGGAAAAATTTGAAAAATGCATTAATCTGACTATAACTGTAGCTATATTCCATTACACAAACAGGGTTTCTGTAATCTGTTCGTTATAATAATACAACAAAACAGATAGAACCCTTCGGCTTTAATAAGTCCTTATCTATTAGTTATTTGAGAATTTTTTATTTCTGAAATTTCGGGGGGGGGGGGGGGCCGGGCCCCATGGGCCCCCCTAGCTACGCTACTGCCCACTTCGATGAGATGTCCTGCAATATGACGCTTTCAACGAATACTTTGGAATATTAAGTTGTGACAATTCATCTTCTTTTAAACCATGCTCGGTGAAAATAACTATATCAGGAGCCTCTTCTTTCAAAAATACTTCGATTCTATCTATTTTGTTACGAATGTATTGAATATTCTGATGGAACACAGTCAGTACTTCCCTATCATTCCTTATTACGTTATCGTTGCTTTTGCATATTGAAGTACATCTACTTAATCTCTTAGAACCTTGGGAGCCCATCACATTGTTACAAGAGTTCTTTCCACTAATGCTATCCTGATTTTTTGGTCGATTAACGTCTTTTAATGCAAATGAAGATATGAATTTATCATTTGAAACTAGTTCCCTTCCCGGTTTTGAGCCACTTTACTAAAAAAGGTTCGATAGATGATTGTTTAGGAGAATTATTGACAGTAGATTGCAGACGACTTTCAATCAGCTCTGCCAGCCTATTACAAAATATTACTTTGCCAGATTGATTTAGATGTAGACCATGATTAGTGAAGTTTTCTTTTTTCAGCCTTTCATTTAGAAAACAAATGAAGGGCACAGGGGAAAAACGATCAAAGTCCAAAAAAACTGAATTCTGAAAAAAAAATTCCTGATGAAGCTTGTTTTGAGCTCTACAAGATAGCACATCAAAAACCTGGAAATAATGATCATAGTCCCCACAACAAATCGAAGAAAATAACAAGAGCTGGGGAAAAACGATCACAGTCCACTCCAACATCTGGAAGTATGATCAGAGTCCACTTCAACATGTGGAAGAACGATCAGGATCCATTTCACATTCCCACAGCTGATTTGATATTGTTCAGTATCACACACATTTCACATGTATAATTTGAGGTTATCTATCAGTTTCTCAACATTTGTTATTCAATTTTTGTTTTTTAAGTCATTATTAATTCATCTTTATTTTTTTTTAAATATTATTAAACTTATTAATATCGTTTTTTCATACAGGTTAGTGTAGTTTAACAATAAAAATGATTTTTTTCGTTCATTGAATCAGGCAATTTCAATAATTTCTCAAAAATTTACACTTTTCATTAATCTAAGTTATTTGGGTGTATTCCGAGTACTGAAAAAAAATATTGACAAGGAATTATTGATTCATAAACTTTATTTTTCGATTTTCTCAAAAAAGTGATTTTGTGACTATGATCGTTTTTCCCCTGCACCCTTCAAATCCCCAATTGCTCAGAATTCTTATTTTTTAGGCTGTTTATTGTATTATGGATTGATTTATTTGTCGACTTAATGGTTTCATTTAGCTCTGGCCTATCAAACCTATACGGAATTGTACTTATTATTGCATTAGTTTTTTGGCTGAGTGGCACAATCTCTTTAATTTTTCCATTTATTTCAGGAAGATGTTTTAGATTAGGTTCATTTATATTGTTTGAGCCACCCAGTACTATTAGAAAATCGTTTTTACCAAAATCTTTAGTTTGCTCCTTTGCTGACTCTATACGATTGCGTTTATATAGGGGCACTTGGCTTGAAAAAGCTCTGAACTTCATACTTATTTTGTAATCTTTTATTTAGTAGGTCACTGCAGTCTCGTCCATGACTGGAAGTCAAGAGCAGTACTCTACCTTTCCTATCGTTATCTCCCCTCACTTTAGTTTTAGTTGCTGTTTGCAAACCCTAACTATACGTTTTAATTTGACCAATTATGTTTCCCCATTTCTTTTAGGTTCTAATTTTTTTGTATTGATCAGAGGTTGAGATCTTACATTAGCTAAGTTTATTTTTGATTTTAATATTTCGATTTCCTCTGACATAGACCTACATTGACTCGTGAGATTTAGTATTTCAGTTTTATGGTCTTCCTGCTGCAATTTTACAATAACTTCCAGAGATTTTATGTGATCCACCAACCCTATCCGTTCTTCCTCAGAATTTTTTAGTGATGATTCTAATTTTGTTTTTAATTCGGTGTGATCACTCATTAGTTCAGCAACCTTTTCTTCTACCTCTACAGTAGCTTTAAGAGCTGAAGGAGATTTTTTTAGTAATACTTGAGAACGTGTAGTTACCTGCGGTTTAGTTAAACAATTTGATTTAGATGATTTGTTTGGACTCATTTTCTTAGCTAAAAATTGTTTTCAATTAATTTACGTTAAATGTTTAATGAAGTATTACTCAATTTATTATAATTGTCAACTCGAGACTATTTAATTACAAGAAAATTTATCAATATCGGTACACCTAACCTTGAAAATAGAATTTGACTTTTTATTTAAATACTTTAATTTATATTAGACAAATTAATGATGTAAATTATTAAGATATTATAAATACTAATAATAATGAACAAAAATACTACTTATCCATTCGAATTAATATTCTATTCTTCAAAATTCGCAGAGCCTGTTCTGACAACGTGTATGCACAGTACCACTGCTACCTCCATTTAATAGAATAACAAGAATAACAAGCTACAGGGTTACAACTTGAATTGGATTTTCGAGTCTTCTCAAGAGCAGAGTCTTTTATGCTGACCAAACTAAATCTAACAATAATTAAAGCATATGAAGGCTGCTAACCCACGGCTATCTCCAGTTCTATACATTCACGTCACGAATTTAGGCGGCTTGAAGAAATTTCAGTGTAGCAAAAAACTACTGACTGCGGTGACAAACCATATGAGTGCTGGTGTTATGCTTGACTAGACAACACATTACGAATAGTTTTGTCAATTTGGGCACTGAGGTTGCTGATTCTCATGCTGCTGGCATGGCCTAGTATCTGGGTGTTGCCAGATACAATTTTTTAGAGAAGCCTAGTTTGGTGGCAATTATCATCACCTATTAACTAGTATGCTTACGATGATGTTGAAGATCCATCTTGTTTCCACTAATATGTAATATAAACTTAAAAATGTGCTTAAAAAAGTATGCTTACTTTGTATTTCCTATGTCTACTCACTTCATATTTAATGATAGTATAGTCTTGAAAGAAGAGGCATCATCATCTGGCCCATCATCAGCGGCGGCGATTGGCAATGAAAAGTGGGGGGGCGAAAACCGGGTGGTCTTTATTTATTTATTTATTCATACACGGTAAACACCATTTAAACTTTTAGTTTTACACATTTGCGTCAAATAACAATGAGCATGAATCTATATATAAATTAAGCACAACAATCAGCACTAGCAGAAGGCCAGGCAACAAAAGCAAATATTATAATGCAAAATAGAAAATATATATAGATGATGTGTAATAATATTAATTAGATGATGGATTAAATATGAAAATACAGATCTATAACAGAAACATATACAAATAAAACATATTGACTTAGAATTAGTCCCAAGAGGAGAGCAATTGCAGCACCTGGCCACAAAAACCAGCCACACTGGATGCAAAGAAGTCCACTGACCCACACACACTGTTTCCTAGTCTTATCAGGCAAGGAAGAGTGCTGCACTGTTGGTAAGTAGTGAAGTAAGAAAGCCTCTCAAATACATCATGAGACCTAGTGCGCCCTGGAACACAAAATGGTATTGTCTTTAGCAGCTCAGGACAGCTTGTGGAACCATTCACCAACTTCATGAGGAAGACTAGATCCTGAACCCTTCGGCGAGTATCCAAGTCATGAAGACAGGAGTGAGTCTGCAGCCCTGACACTGGCACCTCAAGGTAGTTGAATCCCATTCTACAGCCAGCAACTCTGATGAACCGGATCTGCACCTTCTCTATGTCAGAAATGAGACCAGCCTGATAAGGAGCCCAGACAGGAGAGCCGTATTCAAGCAGTGGATGCACCATGGGCCATCAATACTACTTTCATCTCTTAGCATCCTTTTTTACTTTCGCTAACTACTGATGACTGGTTCTCCAGGTTTCTCCAGTTTTTTATAACTGCTGTCAACGTGTCAGTCCTTCTTCCAAATGTGGATCTCCAAAAACGGTTACCATACCAGGTTCAAAACCTGGGGCGACTGAGCCAAAAAATTATAAATTAACTTCTAATTCAATTTCAAAATCCACTTGGCTATCATTGTAGGTTGTATCCTGTTATCATCACCAAAAATTGAATTAATTGTGGACAAGAAAAATGAAAGTTGAATAAATGATGGAAAAATCAGAGAATGAATGGATAAAAGAATTACCAAGAATAAATTAAATTTATAATCTATTTATGGATTCATTAGAAAGTGAAGTTATTTATTGCTGCAGTAATTTGTTATTATTGTTCTCTATTAATTTTTAAAAATTAATTGTATTTATTCTTGATTCAGTGGAATCATAGAACAAAGATTGCAGAAGTGTTAAAAAATATGAATTGAAGAATAGCTATAAAAAATTCAACAGAATCTGACAGCTATCTTCAAAAACATATTATTATGCATAGGCCTACTGCTAATAAAATTGATAAGTTAATTTTTGTAGTTCCAGTTCTCTCACTTTTTACAGTAACCTTTTGAATTTCCAAGTAATAACTAAGGCTCTTTAGCTAATATTTATAGAGCCCAGGTGATAAATTTGGAAAATCTTCAGCTATTGAGGATGTTCAACTAGATATAAATCACATATTTGAATTCCTCTTCTGATAAATGTGGAAAATCCCTAGTTCTTGAGGATTTCAATTTGATAGAAATCACATTCGACTTCCATCCTATAACTTGATGTGGAAGATCTTCAATATTGGGGATGTTCAACCAGAGTTATAGATGTATTAGTGTAGTAGTGCTAAATCAGCATTATCATAGTTAATAAAAGTTCTCACGGCCTGCGCGCCGTGCTTAGTCCGTTCCAGTCTCTCTTCACTGAACGACGGGGCTATGTCCGTCGGGTCAGCAATAAAATTTATCTTTTTAAAAACTTAATTAATTATTCGACAATCCTATCTGGCGCCCGAACAGGGACGGGCGACGAAAATCCGCGATCAAAATCTCGAAATTTTCGGTGAATTTCAATTCTTTACGTTCGTTTCCGAAATTGAATCCGCGATCGTAAGTTTCGGGAGTAGTGAAGTTCCGAACGCGATCAAAAAGTGCTATTCTCCACATCATCAACCTGGCCAGTAGACGCTCAAATAGCTCCTACTTGGACTCTTTGCGATTGGACCATAGACCAACTCTGAAAGAGTTGATTGAAGAAGAAGAGGAAGACAACACTGAAGAAGAAGACGAGACTGACGTTCGACTACAGCCAAACGAAAATCCAGGATCCTCCATCATGTCTCTCGAAGGCAAGGTTCCAACACAACAACAGCAACAGGTACAACAAATATCAAAATTACTTCCCAAATGTGATCTCGACCTCATTCCAGATTACGATGGAAACCCCATTGAACTTATTTCATTTCTTGAAGTTGTAGAGACTCTTTTTGATGGCTACTGCACCAACAATATTGTTGAGGCTGGAGCAAATCATTTTCGTTTATTATATCAAATTAAGAAAAGACTGCATGACATGGCTAAAATAGTTGTAATCAACAGCTCATGTAAGACAGTGAAGGATGTAATTACTGCCCTGAAAAATAACTTTGCTGATAATCGATCAGTGCATCAACTAACAAGTGAACTTTTAACTCTGAAACCGAATCATAGACAACACCCTCTTTCATTTGTGAATATGTTAGAAGAAAAACGTACCACCATCATATGTAGGCATAGACTGGATGGAGTGCAAGGTGAATTTTTAGAATTCGTCACCAGCCAGTTAGATAAGCAAGTGATCAACGTTCTAGTAGAAGGACTTCCTTATCAATTAGGAGCGCATCTTCAAACACTTAGAATTAAGAATTTGAATGAAGCTAGGCAAGCTATTATAAGTGAAAGTAATGCTGTTCTTAAACATTTGAATTTCACTACCGATGTGTCAAAAATGCATTTTAAAAATAGTTCAAATGAAAAACCTAATCACAATGTTCAACATAATCAAGCCAACAAATCGCCTTTTAATAATCAAAGCAATCAACCATTCAAACAACCATTTTTTCAACAACATAATCATCAAAATAACCAGCAACGTCAATTTATGCCCTTTCAATCTCAAGGTTTCAATCAAAAACCTCAACATTTTCAATCACGAAATTTTAATCAACAAAATAGACCACAAAATAATCAAAATCGTAATAATAGCGATGTATCAATGCGAACTGTTTCAAATTTACATAAGCCTAATCATGTTCATTTAACTGAACCAATGACCGAATCAACTGAAATTTCAGATTCAAACTTCCAAGCACTTGCTGCAAAAGTTGACAAATTAGCTGAAGCTTTTGATCATTTTTTAGAATTAGGCAGAGTCAAAATGAATCCGAGGTAATCGAAATGAATTATTGTAATGCTCACGAATTACCATTTTTACTTGTAAATGATTGCAAAATTCTAATTGACACAGGATCGAAATATAATTTTGTTAGAACTGATAATAACACATTTCCATGTATTAATGTTGAAGATTACGAATTTAAAATCAAAACACCTGCTGGCGAAACAACAGGCTCTTTACGTGCTGTTTTAGATTTAAGTTCTGTGCATGCTAATTTAAGTAGAGAATTATTTTTTGTACATGATTTCAGTTCAAATTACGATATTTTATTAGGTCATGAGACTCTAAGTAAAATGGGAGCTCAGATTGATTTCCAAACAAATTGTATGATTACTACTGATAAGACATTGAACTTGAATGGCCTAACTCCTGTTAGAATACGAAAAGGTATTAATAATCTTAGACTACCTTTAATAAATAGATCAGACTCTCAATTAGGCATAACAAAAATACCTACCTTAGAACTTAATGAAATTCTTGTAAATATTATTGATAAAAATTTTTGCGAATTAGAATACTTTTCCGATATTGACAAAGAAGTAAATATTGAATGTCTTGAAATAGAAGAGTGTGAATTAATAGATTATTCTCCCTCTGAGAATTCACTAACTCATGAAGAAATTTCAGATATTATTCGTCTGGACCATATAGATCCAAGTGACAAAGCAGAAATTGTCAATTTAGTTCATGAATTCCAAGATATCTTAAAACTCGAAAATACTTTACTAACCGCCACTCATTTGTTAAAACACATTGTATCTAAAGACGGAATTCGTCCTAATCCCGCTAAAATCGAAGCTGTTTCAAAATTTCCAATTCCTAAGACTGTCAAGGAAATTAAACAATTTCTTGGTATGACCGGCTTTTACAGAAAATTAATTAAAAACTACGCAAAAATCGCCCAACCACTTACCAGAGCATTGAGAAAAGATGAAAAAATTGATATTAATAATTCTGAATATAAAAAATCATTCAATAATTTAAAGCAAGCCCTTTGTAATTCTCCTATATTAACGTTTCCTAATTTTGATAAAACTTTTACTTTAACAACCGATGCCTCTAATTATGCTATAGGTAGTGTTTTGTCTCAAACAATAAACGGTACCGAACTTCCTGTATCATATGCATCTCGTACACTCAACAGAGCTGAATGTAATTTACCTACTATAGAAAAAGAACTTCTAAGCATAGTATGGAGCATAAAACATTTTCGTCCTTACTTATATGGTAGGAAATTCATAGTCAAAACCGATCATAAACCCCTCGTATGGCTCAGAAATTTAAAAGAACCAAATTCTAAACTTTTGAGATGGAAATTACTCCTCGAAGAATATGACTTCACAGTTGAATATTTGAAAGGAAAATCCAATGTTGTCGCTGACGCATTATCCCGAAATCCTGTTAACGTTTCTGAAGTTTTAAATAATGAGATAGTAGATTTTAACACTCTTACTGAACTTGATTCCCAAGACATAGTTCCTTTAAATTCTCCAGCAAACTCTCTTGATGAACCAATGGATGAACCTATAGACTTAGATAGAGTATTAGCAGAATTTTTCCCAAATCAAGATAATCAAGATAACGAAGAAATAAATCTTCCACAAAATAATGATGACAATGACTCATTAGTAACGATTCATTCACAAGAATCCTCCGACGATAGAGCTGCTATAGTGACTGATAATTCACCTATCAATAAAGAAAAATACCAAATTGTTTTAAAGCGTGGAAAATTTAGTATCCAATTTATGAAAGTTTTCAATAAAAATCGAGTTAACATTACTGTTTCATCGAAAAACGATATTTCAAGTAATATAGAAAAATTAAAAACATACTTCCAACCTGATCTCACTTATGGAATAATATTTGAAATTCCTAATAAAAAGTTCCAACCCACAGCAGACAGTTTACTTAATTTCTTGGTCGAAAAATTAAAAGAAGTAAGCCTAACAACCAGATTCAAAATATATCAAACTAAATTGTCAGACGTTACAGACTCTGAGGAGCAAAAGCTATTAGTTTCTACTTATCACGAAGGAAAAACATTCCACAGAGGAATAAACGAAAATTATCTAAAATTAAGACGAAATTACTATTGGCCCACAATGCACCGTGATGTAACTAATTATGTAAATAATTGTCCGACATGTCTTCGCACTAAATACGATCGTAGACCTGTTAAAATACAATATCAAATAACACCAACACCATTGAGACCTTTTGAAAAAATCCAAGTAGATGTATTTTCATTTGAATCCAATAAAGTTGTAACAACAATTGATTTATTTTCCAAGTTTTTCCAAGCTTTCATAATTGACAGTGTCAATGGCCCGTCAATAACCAAAGCCTTAAAAGAATATATTTCAAAATATCCTATTCCAGAAACCATCTCCATGGATGGAGGAAAAGAATTTGACAATGCTCTAGTTAGACAATTACTAGCATTATATGAAATAACACCACATTATACTTCTGCAGGACACCCTGACAGTCAAGGCTCAATAGAACGAGCACACTCCACACTTGTCGAATTACTCACTGGACTTGGAACTGAAATGCCACAAGCAAGCTTTAAAGAAAAATTAGATCTTGCTCTGATAACTTATAATAATTCTCTAAACTCAACTCATCAAATGACTCCTTTAGAATTGACCTTTGGTAAATTTAAACATTTTAATTCATTAGAAAAAACTCCTGTCCAAATAACAGAAGAATTAGCAGATAGATATTTCCAAGAGTTGGAAACTTTTCGGGGCTTAGTGAAAAATAAAACAGACAAAGAAAAGCAACAGAGAACTGAAAAATTGAACAAAAATCGAGAGGAACCTCCAAAATACCCAGATGACGTTAGATTTGTGAGGAGCATTCAAAATAAAAAATATCTCCCTAAATATTTTGAAGCGAAAGAAATTGGTAAAAATATTTATCAATCTCGCAGGAGAACCCTTAAGTTGCATCCCAATAGGTTGAAACGACCTAGAAAAGTAAAAATGAAACGAATTGTTACAGATGATAATACGGCTTCTGGTACTAATCCCTCTCCTACCCCTGGTACAAGCGTACGAGTTAGTGGATCTGACTAACACCGCCGGAATAATACCAGTGGAAATTGAACGACATATGTATATAAATGATACTTTTACCTTTTTGCATTACACTAATATAACTAGTATTAAGACAGAGATCGATAATCTATCCGACTCTATAGATAGGTTACAAAATGTGTCATCTTATCAATTGAAAAAACTTATCATTCCTTTCATGCAATTGCGTGATAATCTCGTTGAAAAATTAAGTCTATTGTTTCCAAAGTCTTCATCATCTCGTAAAAAGAGAGGACTCTTTAATGGGTTAGGAAATGCTATATCATGGATAACTGGTAACATGGACGCAGATGATAAAAAACACTATGATAAGATAATTGATAGATTAGAATCAAATGAACAAGTACTTATTGAAAATGAAAGGAAAAGCATTGTTGTAAATAATAAATTAGTTGATAAGTTTAATGATGATTTGAAAGTAATTAATAGTAATAATGAAATTATTAAGAATGTAACTTTATTGCAATCTACTGTATTGAATCAAATTCTGGCTGTATTTCTAATTAGTCTTAATCTTGAATTAATGGAATTAAAAGTGAACACATTGTTAGATAGTATTGAATTTTGCTACAATTCAAAAATTCACTACTCTATTATTCATATAAAAGACTTTGAAAATATAACAAGTTCCCACAGAGGTAATGTTGCAAGTGACAATATTGAAACATTATGGAAACTCAGCTCAGTTCATTGTACTATCTCACAGAATTTCATAACGTATTTTATTTCTGTTCCTAAGAAAAGCGCATTGTTTGAAACTTTCTATATGATAGAATATCCTGTAATTCTCGACAATTATTGTTATAGTATAAGTGTCAGCGAGAAAATTGTTTCCGTATCTGAATCAGGCTTAATAGTATTAGACCAATGTCTACATGACTATGATGCCTCTTATTGTAAAACTATACGTTATGTCAATGACTCTTGTATTCTAGATATATTAGCAAATAATGACTTGACCAATTGTCAAAGATTCACTATTGCGAATCCGACTCCATTCATTCGATATGATGAAGTCTGTAATTGTATTTATGGATATGGTCAATCCCATATCAGAATCAATAATGATAAAATAAATCCGTCAAAAACATTTCTCATTCATTTGAAGCAAGGTGACCAGATGAAAGACCAACGTCTTCCATTCACTTTCAAAACTTCAAAATCTTTCAAGCTCACGAATATTCCTGAGAAAATTGAAATGATTTCAAACGATATAAATAATTTGAAAAACGTATCCTTTTTTGAAAAGCAGAATCCAGATTTAAATGATTTATCAATGTTTAATGAAGTTAGTACTCAACATTTGTATTTCTTATCATTTGTTATTTTAATGATTATTTTAGTTGTAATTTTGTTATCTTATTATTGTCGAATTTTAAAGCCTAATTATAATGTATCTTTACCGACTAGTTCTCCGCAAGCCCCCACTACTTTGATTTATGCTATACCTAAACCTTAAGCTCAATCATCGAGGACGATGAAAAATTTTGGGGTGGAGGAGTTATAGATGTATTAGTGTAGTAGTGCTAAATCAGCATTATCATAGTTAATAAAAGTTCTCACGGCCTGCGCGCCGTGCTTAGTCCGTTCCAGTCTCTCTTCACTGAACGACGGGGCTATGTCCGTCGGGTCAGCAATAAAATTTATCTTTTTAAAAACTTAATTAATTATTCGACAATCCTATCTCAGGTAGAAATCACATTCCAAATCGGAGCTAATAACTATTTCATGAGCTGAGATAAACAGATTTAATGGTCCCGTTTTGGTTTTGAAGCACAATACTGTCTTCTAGTCTAGCCATATGCTAAAAAATCTACTTATACACTCTGAATGTGTTTCAGGACTTTTCAGCAATATATGATTTTTTATAAAACTATATTTCATTTATTGCTTATGAAATAAATAACTCAGCGATATGATTTTTTTCTTGGCTACATCAATTTTATTTCATAACTTTTGAAACTTAGAAAGCTCTAGCTAAAGAGTAATAGAAATACTCCAACATTTTTCAAATGTTTGAAAATTCCCTGATAATGAGCGATGAGATTCTCTTTACCTTGAGTATCTTGAATATTCTCACAGCGAATCAATGCCTTGAGAAAATTTGAAAGATCGGGGTGTTGCAAGTTTTTATCGATAGTGGTGGGTACTTTTTGAGGTAATAAAGCTCTAGTCTGAAAACAGCTCTTTTAGACGGTACACTCAGAAAAAATTAAAACTGGTAGATTCACATGACAGCCATTATAGAAGAATAGCATGTTTTTGAAACCTGCCTTACTCGTAAAAGCAGACAATAGTTGAAGAAATGAGCAAGGTACGAAGCTAGTGTTATTCAATAACTCAGCAATAATTGACAATAATTTGTAGTGTCATTAAGTACAATAAACAATATAAAATATAGTTTTATAAAACATTTTTACTAAATAACTGAATTTCTGCAGTATGCAGCCTACTGAGGACCACTCCTGCATAGTAATTTTGAACTTATTTTAAGCAAGAGTTCATGCCCAGTCATTAAATTAATAAGGCAGTCTATTGAATAATGTAGAGCTGCAAATGACTTATTAATTACATTATAATTCATAGTTTTCAAGCTGCAGCTTTTGAAGCGTATAGCAGAATGTGGCGTTTATCTATTATTGCTCTGTGTCATGACCAGAATCCAAGCTTTTTTTATAGAAAACCATTTTCTCTATTCTGTCTTTTCTTGAAGTTTATTCAACATCCTGCTGAGGATTACAATCTGTGAGCCATAGCAGGTATCTGCTCAAAGAGATAAGCTGCGTTCTCTTTGGCACTCTTTGTTAGGGGGTGAAAATATTGCCAAACAAAAAAAAAGAGAAACCCCATTCAACTATGGCAAGTACAACCATGAAAGGGTAGTTGGCCTATGCGCTATTACTTCATTTACAGCGATAACCTATATTATCGCCAAAGTAGCACAATGGGTGGATTTCGTGCTGGAGAGGGCCAGTGGTCATTTCCAACAACAAATTTCCAACAATTGGGCTAATTGTCGAAAATATCGTAAGGCTTCATGAATAAATCTTAACAAACTGAGGTGACAAACAATAGGCAAGTAAATAAATTATAAGACAGATTTAAATAACAGTGTCTGCGTATAATGTCATTAATTATATACTTTACAAAAAACTTTAAACAAAAACTTTGACTACGTCTTGAATGATAAAAACAAACTTTTGATTATAATGTAAACTTTTCATAATAAATGGTCCATCTCTTTTTTCTAAAATTACGTCTTGAAGAGACCTATGTAAATCCAGACGGGATTTACGAAAAAGACTACTAACGCGGTAGAGGACGTCCCAGAAGTGGAAAAGAGCGAAGAACTTAATTTTTGGAAGCACTAGCACTTTACTTAGCTTTTGATTTTGCTGAAGGTTCGCATCTGCATCCTGACTTGGTTGGCGAGGTCCCAGGTAAGGGTAGATCCCGTAGGTGGAAGATTGAGGTACTCCTCGGATTTTCAGAGCCTCGGTCGATGCATCCTGGCAGACAAGGGTAAAGTGCTGTAGATTGTGCAGGAGTTTGAGCTCCCGTTCAATCCACTTCAGGTACGGCACTCGAACCACGCAGTAGAAATCAGCAATACATTTTCATAGCCAGATACTAACACCCTAAATGGGTGATGAAGAACAAAGCATTAACAAATAAATTGACAATTATAGCAGACACTGTTGTTGAACGTTAGCTCAAGAAATTCTCATAAACCACGTTGGTTTGACTATTCCAAATTCAGAAAGTGACAAATTCATTATAGAACAAATTAATATCTAATAATTAGATTGAATAATTAGTACAACTTTACAGTCATGAGACTTCTTGCAAAATGTCCTCTCTGCTGGCTGGAGTTTCAAATTTTAGCCAAGCAGGTTGTCCAACATAACAGTACATAATTTTCCAAAACTGGAAAAGTACACTGCACCGTCCATCAACAAGAGAGAGAGAAGATAGCAGTAGAAAGAGACAGAGAAGTGGAGAAAGGGTCAGAATTTCCCTTTTGCAAAATTAACAATCCTTAAGTGACTGTGGGACTGAAGGTTTTTCCTACGCATACCTAACATTCTTCAATTGTCTAGACGTCTAGACGTCTAGACTGTAGATAACCATGAACTATAGGTTCAAACAAATTTTCAAAAAGCAGTAACATTTCTAAGCCATGAAATAATTAATCCCAAGACAAAGTTGAAACGGCCAATGAAAAATAAAAAAAGAATTAAACATTAAATTTTGGCACACCTATATACATAGGTAGTTGAAAAATGGCGATTTTTCAGTATTGAAGTAGCTCTAAATCTAGAACCGCTGGATATAAAAGTGTCATGTTGTATAGTTTTTTTTCTTGTATCGGTATACCATCAGGACCTTCAAATCCTTTACTTATACGATAACACTGAAAAATATTTTATATTTCCAAAATTTCGCTGTTTTCAAAAAGATCAAGTTATCCATTATTACAATAAAAATTTTGGGTAGGCTGCAAAAGTTTCTGAGATCTTTTCATTGAGCAAATTGAGTTACCTATAACATGACATCAATAATATGAGTTTCCAATGCATAGATCATGAATTATTGTTCTTTTGAATTTTAAATATATATTTAATTCAAACACTAAATCCTTTTCATAGGTATAAGAAGAATCGTATGCAGGGTAGAACATTATTATTGGTGTAATATTTTAGGGAAACTCATTTGCTAAATGTGGGGTTTAATATGTCAAATTTCCGATCCACCCAATTGAGGTAATTTGGGATAAATTGAATTCATTTTTTAAACAGCGAAGTCTTGGTAACAATAATATTTTTTAGTTATAATAAGGGATTGAATGGTACTGATAATATAATATGGTAAAAGCTATAATTTAAGAAGTTGAGACCAACCTTGCACTTTTATAACATTGAGTTTTTTATTCAAAGCAACTCCAGTATTGCAAAATCTTTCTTTTTTTAGGTATTCCATAGGGCTTTATATGTATACCACTACCCTTTCAAGTGGAATTCCCAATAGAAAAAGCACATTTTTGGTCTAATTTTACTGGTCTGAAACAATTAATTATTTGAATGTCCACAGAAATACCTTGCTGATAAAAAGTTATATGATCGTTCCAAATATTGAAGTATGTTTTTAAATTGAACACTCTTAAATCTCCTGTACCAGCTATTTTCATGAACACTACCTGGAAGCTATTCTTGGCATCACCACTTCTGTAGCCCTGGACATGTCCATGTCTATAGTCGTGCTCTATTAAACATGATTATAATTATATCAATGTGTGAAATAGATATGTAACACCAATTTATTTCTGAATTGAATTATCCACATTCATGCATGTATTCTGTGTTTAAAGCAATGAAAGAGTTATAAGATGGCTTACAGCAGCAGCAACAGCTTTCTGAAATGTTAATACAGTCATAAAATAAAGTCTTGCCAGGTCGTTTGCATTTGATATTATGAAAACCTTAGTAACTTCATTTCATAACGTAGGATCTGCATAATAAACTTCAAGTACCGTTATAAGCCACTTGCATTTTTACATTAGTCGAGATTACCTTGGAGCCCGGGAATTATATACTTTGCTACTTTTTAGTGACGCTCCAAACTTCAACTAAACTTCGTCCACGATAACTTATTCTGTAGGACGAATTAAATGAAGAGTTCATAATTATTATCTCAACCTTTGGGACAAAAGAAGTAGTTTTATGTCGAAGCAACCTATGTGTCTATAAAACTTCAGTTTTTCGCCCCAACTCCCAAGGAAACGATTCTCCAAAAGAAAAATCCAAAAAGAGTTTTTACATCTTTATGCTCTATTTGATGAAGGGAAAAATTCCTTGAATATCTTGATATTTTAAAGTTTTACAAACTTTTTCAACCCCTCCCTACTCATTAATCAATATTCAGAGAGTATAACCCTCTTCTTGTAAAGTTACATTCCAATTTAAATTTAAAAAAACCAAGAAGTATCCTCAAATTAATTATTTGAAAAGTCATTCTATCAATTTTGAAAAATATAAAATTAACTAAAAATAGATGAGAATAAAAAGTACCGTATATAATTGGTATATAAGTGAACGAAATAATTGCTCATATATTTTTGTGACTGGGAGAGAGGAGATTGAAACACAACTGCTTACTCTCAGAATAAGCTTCAATAATCAATAAATTTAGTTATGCTTTCCTGGCTAGAGCTGCCACAAAATACAGACAGAATTATTGGCACAAGCTCAAGCCAGTTGTTCCCTGAACAGCTTCCGTATTTATATAACTGCCGCCAGGTATAATAAGTGGGCGGGTTTGATAGAGGATGTACTAAATAAGCACTGGACGAATAAATTTATTTATTTAACAATTAAAACCGATAGCTCTTCTTCGATTTATTGCTCATCGATAGGTTTACGGTTGGTAACTATCGATCATGCCCTTACGCTATATCGACGTGCGAGCTTACCTAAATTTGCCCATGAGTACGGGACGACTTTAACGAGGAACGAGACATTATCACACAGAGATTGTATACATTGTAAAGTATACCATAGTAGGCTATATCTATACCTATTTTTGGTTTGTGAATTAATAAATTTTGTTTCGGTGCTGTGTAGGCCTACCTCAATTTCGTCTCAGTGACTACATAGTGAAGAAGGATAATAGATGTATGTAGCTTACACGTTCTAATGTTCAACACATTAACCAGCAACACTATGATTTTGTACAAACAATGAAGATTCATACGAGTTCGTGCAAATTTTCACTATTATGTATTAGAAAATAATTACAACAGGAAAGCAGACCTAAATGATTACAGGGTAAACCCTTTCTACCCACTGGAAACTCGTCGTCTACATACTGTGTCAAATTTTAGCATATTTAATTGCATATTTTCCTATTAAAGGCTATACCGTAGTCTATTTATTCCATTCTTCTTTTTTGCTTGTTTTTGTTTAATGTATTTAAAATGCTTATGCTTACTGTAAAAGTGACCATATTATCGTGTTTCAATGCTGTGATTATTAAAAAAATTACATGTAGGCAGATGTTTTGTTCTTGGATTTCTTGTTCCATAACAATCTGCGTTGTTAATATTAACTTTTTATTGTAAATTCAACGTCTTGCAGTCAATTTCAATTCGAAAACGTTTGGCCTAAGTGAGTTGTAATATTATTTATTCATAGTTTAAATTGACTGCAAGTCGTTGAATTTACAATAAAAATATATTTTGTCTCTTGTTTCATGATATGATATATGACTCTGATACACAAAAGTGACAATGGAGTTATATAAAAGTCATGCATGTACGTAGTAGAGAGCTGTGCCTGTTGTATCTCTTCTTGATTGTGTTTTGTAATAAATAATGAGGCCAACTTTTTAACAAAACAAATAAGCATTACCGTACAAAATTCATTGATAAAATTAGTCCGAGCATAGCTCTTTTTAATGTGGTATTCAATGTGTTAATCTTTCTTGTTGATAATTATTCGAGTTATTTAACAATCTCAATTCATTATTTTCAGTAGGCTATAGTGTTTTGAAAATTGATAACTAATATAAATGCAGATACTTTCCAGCTTTCGGGAGTTTTTGCATTCAAATCATAAATAAGTTTTTTTCTGATACCGGTATTATCAACTGATCAACGATTCCGATGAAGATTCAATTTTGTTAAATAAACGAAACTGAAGACTTAAATTTTCCCCTCCCCTACTGAAAAAAATACATGACTGACAACCCGTTTTCTGGAAGGATTCAAGAATCTGAAGCTACAAGGTAGTCTTCTGTCAGATAAGTGAATGAAAAATAATCTAAATTGAATTTCTGGATTGAGCAGATAGCCTCAAATTCACCCCCAATGATCTTTCAACACATAGGAATAATCTGCTTGCTCTCTGTATCTGTTGGCTTGGAATAGCTCTGTTGGGAAAAAAGTTTCAAACTTTTCTCTTGCAGGAAGTTCACTCACTGTTTCTCTTCAGTTTGTGATAAGTGGTCTACAACTTGAAAGTACTAGAAAACACTGATTAACTTTTGGAAGATTCAACCCCAACTTATTTGAAAGCTGTTCCTAAGAATACTATAGAAACAAACTGATCTCCTAATCTGAAGTATAAGCTTACCGTAAATCGTAAATTATTTGTTCTCGGAAGTGTATAATGTTAAGGCTCTGAACAGGGTGAAGTTGATATGTTCAAATCGAATTAACGACAGACTTTTTGTTTTTTCTCCTCTTTTCTAGGGTTTTGTTGCTCTTTTTTTCAAAGAAGAAGAATATTTATATGTCCGTACTTTGTTGTATATGTATAATTTTGTATATGCATCACGATTCTCATTGCTGAATCTCATTCGCTTTACCGATAAAACCTGAAGTTTAAACCTCATAATAATAACTTACTAAAAATAGCACTATCCACAAAATATAGGTAATATTATTGTATAAAGCTATAAAATCTTCAAATTAAAAAAGTATAAGTTTCAATATATTTACAATGAGATTAATTGTTCATTGTCTCCGATTCATTCATGATTTTTCAAATCTTCAGATAACTTTCTTGGTTGTTGGTAGATTGAATTTGAAAATGATGACACTCTCTAAAAAAATCAAAGACTTCATGATTGGATGATATGAATGATTCAATGTCCACTCTTACTACAACATTTGACATTCATTTCTAATGGCTGGAAGACCATCAAAGCCTCATTTTAATGAGAGAATAACATAAAACACGTTCTCACAGTAACAATCATCCACATTAGTATAATGATGCGTGAGAACAGTCACTTTTTAATAGATGATACTTTGTATCTGAAAATACAAATTTCCTACTCAATTAAATATTTATAAAATATTTGCTTCACTTCACTGGACATTGCTCTACTCATCTCATCAATCATTCATTAATTCTTATCAACATTCTTAGACTTCCATTCAATTTTTCCCCATAAACTTTGAAGCGTAATAATGGGCTATTTAATTCCCTTCTGTTAAATTATCTCTCAATTATGAATTATTGGTATTTATTGGTATATTATTGGTATTGGTATATTGCAGAGTAAATAACCTTTTAGTTCAAATTTCACTTTGTCAAACAAAAAAACAAACAATTCTTTTCTATTTTAAAATATTGTTATTGATCATTAATAGATTTTCTAATTTTGATCTTATAATGTCCAATATACTGATACTGCACTTTTATTTCAATAATAATAATAATAATAATAAGCGTATGGCTTTTAATGGTGGGGAGACCCTTACGGGTAGTTCCACCTCGCCGTTGGTGCCATGTTACGGGGAACATGGTGGATCTACTATTTTAGGTGAAACTTTTTCAATAATTTTCACTTACTCAAGAGAGGTGGAATGCATCTTTCCTCAGAGATGGAATGCATCCCTCCAGTTTGAGTGAGTAGAGTTATAATTTGATAAGAATTCACTGTAAGTTCTAATATTTAATTGTCCATCAAGTATTTCATCATGAAAAACATCACAGCCTATTCTATATTCCCCTTTCTCCTTCTATCTTGATTCTTCATCATCAATCTTAATAAATCACAAACTACTTCAATTATAGTTTCTCAGTTGCTCTATTCTCCAATTACCGAATGATTTCTTATACATTTTCAATAATAGAGATTTTCTGAAAATTGTTTACAAAATTCAGTTCTTAAACATAAAATCAAAAGCATTCACCAAGCAAGTCGGGCCGCTTAGCGCAGCTGGTTGGGGCGTCGCAACTTCAGCTTGCTGTCGTTTAAGCGGTCGTGGGTTCGAATCCCGCTCCACCGTCAGGCATTTATGTGTAATCATTCACCTCATTGCCCACGCACAAGTCTCTGACTCATGTGGGCATCATCAGCAATAAAAAAAGTCCAGATGGTAACATGACAGCAGCGCTGGAATGCAGAGACTATAGGCTATACTGTTCAGTGGACAGCGCTGCTAATAAAATACTTAAAAACATGGATGGTTTATGCATAAGGAAGTGGTTTTCTATTTAACACAATTCCTCACTGGACATGGATACTTCCACTCATATCTGTATAATATGTTAAAATAAGGTATCATCACCCAAAAGTGTAAACTCTCTGATACGATGTAAGTCATACATTCTTTCAGTGCTCACACTTCCAGGGTCAGGGCGTGTATCTTCACCGTGCTTGGGGACTTGACTCCAGACACTGTGATAGAGAAGATGCTGCTACCTGCTGAAAATTAGGAAAAAGTCTACAAAATTGTGTGAAATATGAGGCAGCAAAGGAGAACAGGAGGTTGCCTTGGTAATTAAGAAGGAATAGTGGATTTCAAGAGCTAAGAAGCGCACCCCAGTGTGAAGTAAGGATACAGCGGTTCCGCATTGGGGGTATTGCAGGTAAGAGGTTAGTTTGGTGCGGTCGTTCTGATAACAATCCCACACTACCAGGCAGATTCTACAACTGTCTGGTCCCTTATGAAGGTCTTCCCATCTCACCAGACATATATACTTAGATTCTAAATTGATGATTTAGGGTTCGTGTTGGATTAAGGTAAAAATAGATATGAATTATTCATTTATTTATTGAACAGTCAAAATGCAACTTATTATAAAGAAACAACAGTCTTTTAGCCCAAAACTGTATCTATTACTAAATTTTTACAATAGTCCAAATATTTGTAAGCATATTTATATGAATTACAGATATGAAAAACTCAAATGACTCAAAAACTCAACATAACTTTAAGACAGAAATTTATTGTTGTATTATCGATACCAATTCAAAGGTGTTCTTGGCGTTTGATGGCTGGTTCAATATGTAGGCTGATGGTCTACTGATTACCAAAAAATCCTTTTCCTCTCTTATTCTAGACGATTTTTTCATTTTTCAGTTGTTTACTGTCTTAGTTGTAGGTAGATAAAAACTGATGATAAAACTCACTGCAAAAAATCAATGTCGCACATGATTCAATAATTTTTATAAATAATTTAATGTTTACTTCCACTACAACATATTTATTCAAGTACTACGGTATTTCATGGAGAAATAAAGTAAAGCAATCATGCGAATAATAATGGAATAATGTTAGAGGCTTTATGATGCGTAAAAATAGTCACTGTAATAACTATATCAATCTATCAAATAATGGATACCGTATCACTTTTTTTTTAAATATCTTTATCTATCCTCATTATACATTATATCTTATTGCCTCCTCAGACCCAAGGCCAGACCCGGAAAAAAATTCGCGATACCCCTTAATGTGGCAGGAGGTACAAGTGCCATCCTCATAAAATTTAGGCAGTTTATCTCCTGATTGACAAAAATTTAGAGGCCAAAAAACTATTTGTTCACTGCGGCTAGCTTGCAGGTTTATAAAATAGACAAATATAAATATTTATCTATAAAATAATATTATAATTCTTTATTACAGTCAACCATCAATCTCAAATTAATTATTTCTACAAAGCAGAAATTATCTATTAAATTTATTCTGTGATGTTTTCCATGACGAAATACTTGAGAAACCTAATATCAAAATTTACACTGTTTTTTCTATTTAATATATTATTATCACTCACTCATACTAAAGATGATAGAGGGATGCATTTCACTTCTAAAGAGGAGCTTCATCAGGGATCATGTTTTTTTGAAGTTAGGATGAGTGGCCATTATTCCATTATATAATTGAAAATTGCATTGAATTTGTATTGCGTTTGGTCATTGAGTAAGTTGGTTCTGTGTTGTTTATGGTGTTTGAATATTTCGTATTGTTCTTATATATTTAGTTTATGATTTTTTGAAATGTGCTCTATTCAGGTCCAACATTTCACCTCCTACAACAATTCTCTTTAAAAACCATCAAGGATGTAATTGACTATTTTTTCAACCGTCCTTGTGGTTTAAAAGTTGGGCCTGAACCCAAATTGGTCCATATTTAACAGGTTGTTGATTGTGAAATACTCATACAATTGATGAAAAACACATCTCTCACTAATAATGGGAACAATATTGCTATTAGCCTGTAGTTTTCGGGTGAATAGGGATCGCCTTTTTTGAAAATTGGATTGAATATTGAGAGATTTAAACAGTCAGGAAATTTTCCAGTGAGTGAAAATAAACTTATTATCACCCATAAAGGAGCCAGTAAAGAATCAATAATATTATTTGGTTAAAACTTGGACGTGCCAAAACAGTCTTCATTTTTTGATGAACTTGAACTACCCACAATCGATCTTATAGTATCTGGTAGTACTACCTTACATGAAAAATTAAGAGCTCCTCTATTAATGCCCTCAGTGGACTAATAATCATCCAAAAGATCAGAAAAGGTGAAAGAGGAAGAGTTTTTCCCTTGGATGAAGGGAAAAGTTGGATGCATCCCTCGGTGCATCCAAATAATGTCCCATTATTTGGGGCATTAACAAAGTAATCAGTGTGTCTGGTGAAAGGCTAATTTTTTAATGCACCGAGTCATGCCCTGTTTCCTTTTAAACAATTCTCCAGGATGTTTCACATCTTAGCTAATTTACTGATAATGCTATCATTAGCTGCAATTTTTTCTTGATCTATTACTATGTTGTACAGCTTTTTCAATTCTCAAATTTAGCTTTTGCACTTTCAGTGTTGCTCATCTTTCCAGTCACTATAACGTATCATTAGGTGTTCCCTCATTTGCTTCAGTTCAGGTGTGAACCAATTTCTTTGACTAGATTTGGGCCTCAACTTATAATTAATTATAGGGCATTGGACATTTAGGTAAAACGATTAAACGTCTATGAACACAGACATTGAATATATTCGACTAGTGGTCATTAGAGAGAAACCTATTGTAGTCATTTAGTCTATCAGTCGTGATAAGATGCTTCTTGCAGAATTTAGTTTCCATGACATTCTTTGTACATTGATTGGTAACATTTACTAAAAAACTAACAAATATTCCTGCATGATCTGATATTTGGTTGTGCTCATACAATTAATATTATTTAATAAGTTCAGTTTTAATACATGTGAAAACATTGTCAAGGCTTGCTCTTCCTCTTGTATGAAGGGAGTACATTATATAAATTGAAGGATTTCACATTCAGGAATTGAAAGACCTCAGGCTTACGCTTATCAAGAATGTTCATATTGAAATCTTCAGTGATTGCAATAAAACATTAGGGTCTTCCAGTGACAAAGTTTAAGACTTCTTCCAATCTAATTAAAAAGTCCTGAAGATTAGAGTCAGGCTTCCTGTATAGACTCACTATAATACTGTTGTTGTGGTCAAGTTTATGACTCACATTTTTAATACCCTATCCCCACAAAATTTAGTAACATTTAGGGCAGTACAATTAATCAAGTTACTGACTAGTATAGAGTAGCCTCCATGTTTGAGTGGAGGTATCGTGCTGTAAGAGGCTGCTAGGACGAAGTTACTTGGAACATATAGTGATATTTCATCACAATTCAACCAATGTTTTTTGATACACAGAGTATTGGTGGACTTCACCAACAAAATTTGTTCTAACTGATTTAATTTGGATTTTAATGTGCATATATTTATGAAAAAAGTCCAATCACTCCTATTTGTTGTAAAATTCATCTGTTGAGCTTCTACACTGATTAGGTGTTGGCTACTGTCAATTATTATTATTATTGTATTATTATCACTATTTTTTCTTCTTTTTTTTCTTTAACAATAAGATATTTTGAAACTTCTATTCCTTTTGTTAAAATAAAGTTTTGTTTCAATAGGCTTCTGACACTGGCCGGCGCCACCACCACCAGTGATCGAGTTTGAGTGACTTGAGTTTGTGAACCGCTGTCAATTATGCAATCCTTTGACCCCCAGTCAGCCACATCCATCTTCTCAATGGCTTCACAGATATTATTCTTAGCCAGTCACATTTTGCCCCAATGGTTCAGGTGCATAGCATGACGACTTGCCTCAACAAGCACCACATTTAATAGTGAGGTCTAAGAAGTTTGAGGTGTATTCTATTTCATATTCTGCTGTGAATTGTAAGTTTCTATGGGGTTTGTTCAGTTATGTTGAGAGTTGTTCACACTGTGTTTGGCTTCAATTGTAGAGAAAAATAATGTCATCAACATAGCGGTGTCAGTAAATGATATTGTTTAAGTATATTTTGTGTATTTTATTATTCTCTATGTGCTGTAAAAATATTTCTACTTGTATGCTGGAAATTTGAAATCCTATTGGTAGTCCTTCTGGTTGGGAGTAATACTTTCTATTGTGGTTGATGTAGTTTTGTTATGTGATAATTTTCAATGTCTCCATTAATGCATTTGTATATTCAGGTGGGTTTAAGGGTTCAGGGTGAATTTATTCATTTATTATTTCCTTCTATTCCATTCTCGTCGTGGTGTTTCATATTCAAAATTTATTCAATTGCCAAAAGTATGAATACAGTACTTAGTTATACATGATAAATACAGTAAACATTTATAATTTCACCCCCATTTCATGAGCAATGATGGAGTTACAATTTCTGGAGGATTCCTTACCACTGACCGAATTAGTTAAAGAACAGGCCAGTAATGCTCAAACAGATTCGAACCCATTTCTCAGTTGCAGAATATTCTCCTTTTGTAATATCTAGTACCAGTACCACTAAAAACGCCAAAATGTTACTTTTTCTAAATACAGATTTCCTGAGGATCGTTCAGAAAAATTATTAATTTAACAACAAATTAATTACCTGTGAGAGAAGCGACCAAAATCCATATGATAACCTGACAATTTGAATCCAAAAGAGCACCACATATTTGGATGGCAGTGTTATTGTACCAAGGCGCGCTGACATTATAGTCAAACAAACTGCCATTGCTCTGGAAGAGATGAACAGAAGAATTTTAATAATGAGACAACAATAATTTTTTAAATACTCTCCCAGCATCTGGTCTGAGACTGATAAACTCTAGTCTTTTTTAATAGAGAGGTTGCGCAAATATTTGCTGTATCCCATTATCACTAACACTAAAGAATACAATAATCAGTTCAAAATCACATTTGCTCTGCTGCAAAAAATTAACCAATACAGCGAAGTATACAAGGACCCGACAAATTCACATGAAATAATATTTATTATCATTAATTGTGCTGATAAACTTATGCACTATTCAGCTTTTTTGATTTCTTTAAACATCATCTGCTTCCTAACATCCTAATTCACAAAAAATGCACATTGGCAGTTCTTGAGAGTTTTCTCTTTTTTCTTCTTGTTCAATAGATAATGAATCAAAATATCAAGGTTATTTAATACTTGTTTTTCCTCAATAGTTTGTTCAATATTATATTTTCTCTTGCAAAGAGAAGCAGTCCTTTAAAGATGTTGCATAGGAATATATCGTTCCTCATAGTTATTTTTGAATATTCCACTGCTTATTTATTGAAATCTAATTCATTGTAAAGGTTATGATATGTATTAAGCCATTTTGCAATGTAATTGACTGTATATTTGACCAGTAAAAACTATTTCTAATTCAATTTATAATATTACTTAATTTTTAACCTATAAACTTTTCTGCTCACCTGGGATGAAGCTATATTCTGATTTCGAGGTTAGGTTGTACCAGTATTAATAAATTATCTTAAAATGAAATACCATAGTCTCAAGTTGACAACTATAATAGATTAAGTAATATTCATTAAACCTTCTACTTAACTCAATTAAAAACAATTATTAGCTAGAGAAATGAACCCCAATAAGTCATCTAAATCTAGTAATTTAATTCAATTAAAACTCAGGTAACAACGTGGTCCCAATTAAACAAACAATTACCATCAGCTCTTGAAGTTACTGCATGTGTAGAAGAAAAGGTTGCTAAACTGGTGTGATCAAACCAAACTTAAAACCAAATTAGGGTCAACACTAAAGAATTCTGAGGAAGAATGAGTAGGGTTGTTGAATGAAATTGAATCTTTGGAGATTTAATATAAAAGTGATATGAACCAAAATCTTGACATACACAATTATACAAGAAGTCTAGGAGAGATTATTACTTGATGAGACACAATAGTAGCTTACTTGAACAAAAACCTAGTTATATTGGTAGAAAACTCTACAACAAGCTACTACAGATTTTACAGTCTTGAAAATATAGAAATATTTTTAAAAAAAATGAAAAAAGATTAAGTTGATAAAGGTTTTTATAGTGTACAAGAGTTCCTTTCAGATCAAAATCGAGCCTCACCTTAACTAATTAATTCATAAAGTAATTAACTAGTGTATAAGGTTGGTAATATTGTATGGTAACTAGTGTATAAGATGGTAGTATTGTATGTGCATAATTATTGTTGATTTGACTGGACTTATACTCCTTAGCTAGAGTCTACAAGACGTGAAAAAATAATAATAGAAAATTAAAATATTACTCCAAAGAGATCTTCAAATTCCAGGTGAGTGAGGCTGGGAACTATACTGAAGGTGCTTTAAAGATAGCACTGAGAATTCAAAATCTCGTTTTTCCAATTGAATTGCAATATTGACTTGTCGCCTCATCTGAGCTCATTAGTTTTCAAAACCAAAAATGTCATAATAATTATGCATTAAGTATGTGTTCATATTCACTGTGAAGAAGTATTGTCATCATCATCATAATAATAATAATAATAATAATAATAATAAGGTATTATTATTATTATTATTATTATTATTATTGTCATCATTTTCTCTATTTATATTACCTGAAGCTTAGAGCGCCATCTATTGTTGGTATAGTGTATGAACCGATACAATTATATACAAAATAGGAAGATTTATGAGAGTCTGGTCTTCAAATAGGGCTACAATATGTACTAGAAAATTTACCTGTAATTTGTTGGGAAAACGTCAACCACAAGATTTGTTATGATTGGAACAGATGCCCCAGTACACATCAACATAGCACCCATCTCAACCATTAGAATGTAGGTCCCTTCAGTAAAAATGAGAAGACATGTCACAGCAGAAGCAGCGCAAATAGATATACCTGTACCTGGAGAATACCTTTACTATTATTATGTATATTATCAGTATGATTATACATAATAGTATAACAAGAAAATGGAAATAATGCTAAATAGAATAGGAAATTTATCCAAAGCCATTAATTGAAAACCCAGGCGCGGAAAGAGATGTTTGATACCAACTTATCAGGACTCATTTATATTATTTATTGAACTGTTGGAATTTTGCACATCTACTTTGTTGTTTAAGGGCTTCTTCTAATTAATGAGTGATTTTTACAAGTTATGAAGAGAACCTATAGATTAGGAATGAGCCTAGCAGCTTAATGGTTTGAATGATTTATTATGAAATGCCAGGAGGAAGAAAGAAATATTTACTGCACTGTATGTGTCAATAGAACTTCCATTTAAAGCAATAACAGGCATTTCTTGTTTAATCCCGCTGCTCACCCCTTGCCTTGCACTCTTCTAGATTATTCCAGTCTGTGTGAATAGATTTTTATAGAATAATCTTGAGAGATAATGAATCCTCTATTGTTTTCTATAATGCGATAAAAACTTATAGAATTTATAGACATAAATATATTTTGTGTATGCTCTTAAAACAGTATTCAGGTATTGTTTCAACTTTGTAATGAGTGGCAGTTTCCGGTAATACAAACTCTGTAATCCTGTGAGCATTACTATAGACTGTGCTATGTGAGTGTTATTTTTAGACATATCTTTTTAAATTATTGAACAGCTGTTATTCAATATATGATCAGCCTATAAACAGTTAGTGATTAGTTTTTGTGCAGTAATTTAGAAAATTCATTATTAGCTGAACATTATTGATTTATTCGTTTCTGGTTGATTTCTTTTGTGTGACTGATTACTGCAAGTTGTAAGTAATTTGTGTAAATAAAGTGCAAGAGTTTACTTAATGGGTTGCCAGCATTATTTTAGATATAGAACTCATAACAGATTTAATCCAATAAGTTGATAACCTTCCCTCATAGAACTTTCCAGGTTTGTGTTTGACATCTTCCAAAGTTGATTTTATTACTAGTCTTTGATCAATATCACTGAATCAGTAACATTTTCTTTCAAAAATAAAGGTTTTTAGAATGATGGGAATATTTTTTCAATTTGAGGGCAACAAATTGCTTCACAAAAATGTACTCATGAATCACTCCAACAAATGATATGCCTACTTGCAGAGTAGGCTATAAAATAAGGTCAAATTATAGAGAAGTATAAGACAACTTCAGAGAAATTATGAATATCAATAGCCTATAATGTTTCTTACTGCATTTAAAATCCATGTTTGGGAATGTCATTTTCCTACAATTTTAAGATTAAAGATTATAGGTATAGGTACTTTATTAATAGATTGGATCTTGGTTTAATGGTTACAGAAGCTAACATTGACTTTAAAAAGGGTTTGTACCAGTCAGAAAACACACTTGAAACATTGTCATCATAGATCCAGATAATTTCTCAACATGAGTTCACAATATATATCGATTTTCAAGGACTAGTCAACCGGCTTGAGAATGAACGATTGGTTCAAAATTACATCACTATTCTCATAACTATTCTCAATACGATAAAAATGTTTGAATAAATGATCAGAGGTTAGTTCAAATTTAGATCAAACCTAAATTAGTTAATATTTTATGCAGTTGCGATTGTTCGTCTATTTTGTTTTTGAATAAAGCGAAATTTCAATATCTATTATTCATTTTTTACTGGGTAGTTTACATGACTCTTTTCAGAATTGAGTTTTCTACATATTGAATTGAGAAAATTACACCCTTATTCATCATTCATGGAAGTAATATTACATTAAACACAAAAATATTTTAATTTCTTTGCACCAATTCTTGAGTTTTATAAGATATCTCTAAAAGTATTGCATTTACAGCTCTGGAATTTATCGAGTTTTTCAGATAAAAAACACAAGAAATAATCGTATTTGTACATTAATAATAACCACCTTTAACATTTTTATACGGCCTTACTTCACCGAGGGTACTGATGAGTTCTAGGAGAAATTTTCTGCTAGCAGAAACTTCCTGATGAAGAGTTTTCAAGCATATGCTTAAATGAACATTTTTTCTTATTTTTAGCTATAGAATAAGCTCGCAAGTGATTGCCCTGTTTTGCGCAGTTTTGAATCGCCCTGTATATCATAAGAATGATTGTAGTCATATAGAGTGATATTTTTTTATATTGTAAGGGTATACAGTATGTAAGTTTCACATGCCAAGTCCATAATATTAGAAATTATTCAGCACCGAAAATTGAAGAGGACATATTTGGAAGAGCATAACGAGCAATATGGATGTTGTCACAATCAATGAGTTATTTGATATTCAAGATACTATAGTTTCGAGAGTCACGTCATTGTCAATCTCAATCAAACTCGAGTTTGAATGTAAAATGGTATTTAATTGTTCGAATGAAAATCAATTTAATGGCTGTGGCAGCATCTGTTACCTATGGATAGCTACCACAATTTCACTATCACCAATACTATTGAGATATATATTTATATGAGGGATGCAATAAATCAAGGCAAATCATAAGAATCGTTTGCCAGTAAGATAAACTATGGTATAAAGTACAACTACATTATAATAGCTGTATTACATTGGATTTGGCGAAAATATCATAGGCCTACACTATTACAGATGTGTGAGAAGAGAAGTGATCGAATTTTTCAGCTCATAATTTGAATGGGAAAAATCTACTAGATTTTGTTCTGTATTGACAAAGTTTTTAACTATTTAGTTTCTTCTCTGATGTTTTCCATGACAAAATACTTAATGAACAATCTAATATTAAAACTGACACTGTATTTCACAAAAGCCAAAAGCTTTCACAAAAGCCAGAAGCTTTCGCAAAAGTGGAATACAGTGTCAGTTTTAATACAGTATTAGATTATTAAGTTTCATTACTATTGAATAAATATTGAACAACACCTTGAATTTGAACAACAATGATAACCTATATGTATGTAAAGCCTCTTATGAATGTTGAGTTAATGAATTTATCAAGCTACTTACATAGTACTGCTTTTTTTGGGTACATATTTCGTGAGAACACTCAAAAATACCAGCATAAGAGTGATGCTTGTCGTCATTACGAACATGGCAATGAAAACTCTATTACTCACAACAGCTTTGCATTCTTGAGCTGGGCTGAGAACATCATCCTTTATTCTAGCAATGTTGGAATTTGAATTCAGTCCATTTTTATGGGTTACAGTCTTACTAATGGAGCTGTCAAAGTTTTGAACAATGTGACAAAATGTTGCTGAACTGCCTTCGTTTTCAGCCACGAAAATAGCAAGACAGTTGGCAGTTTCTGGCAGCCAGAGAAAAATACCATTGTAGCATAAATAAAGGAGAAATTGTATGCTACAAATCAACACAATGTCTTTTCTAAAAGGAGATTTGAATAATGGCACTGTTTGACTCCACACTAAAGAAATGAAGGCACCGACTTTGCTGGATCCACTCTTGATAGGATTATTTTCTTCAAATGTCCAACTCAAACTTTTTACCTAGAACAAACAATACGATAGGTTCACATAAGGAAGGATTAATTAACAGAGTACAGTATATCAAGATGCAATATAAAGAGATGCATACTGTAACACCAATTTCAGGGAAAACTATACATATTCATATGCCCATATTCATATTATAGTGGTTGATAAACAATGGGTTAAATATATATTATAACAAAGATGAGTCTAACAATAGATAAAACAATGCTATTTCTGTATTAACTGATTATTTGAAAAAGTTTCATAATTTTATAAAATATTGATATTTCTGCCACCAATTCTCATACAAATAGGAATATTTCTTATGATTCAATGCCTAACAATATATTAGGTTAACTTTTATAATTATCCTTTAGATTAATGATTATTATAACTTACATTGTCACAGTGCAAAATTCACCTACCTACCTACCTGAATTGTTAGAACTATTACGAGATGAGGAGGGAAATTAGAGAATTTTCTGTACTCACACGCATTTATTTTTATATCAATTATTATAATAAAAAATCATGTTGCACAAGTATTTGCCAATTTAATTGTTATTCAGCGTCGTACACTGGGCTGTAGTGCACGAAGATTGTTCACTTCTATTAGAAGGGTTAGTTTGTCAAATGCTTGACTGAGACGGCTTATCAAACAGCTGTTACTGACTTATCTATACTAGCTATTTTGGTAAATTAAATTTATTGTCGAATTATTTTCCTGTATTTCTGTTTTTTGGTCAATTTTCTGCTTATTCTCACCCTGTTAATTGTTTGATATTTTAATTTAACTTTTTCTTTCCTCCAATTTAATTTTTTATGACATCTGGCACACTGCGCTTTAAAGTCGGTGCACGCTCCTCATTGGAGGAAAATAATTTACTTCACTGCGATTGGCAGATTTCCAGCATGACGCAAGCTTCTTCTCCAAGCACTGCCCTCAGAGCTTGAAGGAGAAAAAAGAGAAAACTTTTGGCTATAACAGAGGGAGAGGGCCCGTTCTTAAAAAACCTTTCTTTGAATGTGATATTTTTAAAGCTTTAAATTTTTATTCTAGTCAAGCCAGTGCTATTAATGTTTTCATGTACCTGCCGCCTTGAACCCAAAAATTTAGATTGGCAAATTGAATCATATCAAATTCATTTGAAATAAAAATTCGGGACCATCCACGTGCAGCCACCACCCAAGATGTCCGGATGATGATGCCAACATCTAATTAAGCCAAAGAAAAATTTATCGAGTGCGCGAAGTAATTGGGCCCAAATTGCGAATGGTATGTGCAAATAATATTTATTACATAAGTTTATAATACTGAACGATGAGCATATCAGTTGTAAATTGCGATCAAGCGTAGGCCTACTCTCGTAGCTGAACACCTTTTGGCAAAGACCTAAATGCTCACATTCATTTTTATAAGATTCAATAACTCAAATATCATTTTGAAAATTAATTCAAACAGTGAGAATGTTATCTCCACCTTTAAAATCTCATATTTTAATCAATCTGTTTTAATTTTCAAATTTGCAAATGTATTAAAAATCACAATCCTTTTTCCTGGTAGTTATAATTTAAATTCCTATTCGACTCTGACTGTACGTTATGCTAGTAATTTATTTCAGAGGTTCAACAACCGATGTTGCTACTGATGTATCCGAAAGGAATAATTTATATTGTTAGTATTGCCACAATAATTAGCTTTTCCACCTCGTAGGCGTAAATTGTGAGAGGAGTGCAATAATTAGCAAGTATTGCATGTTCCGCATTCGACTCCTGCTCGCGAGAGGGATTGAGTTGAGAATTTCCTGTTTTTTATTTTATCCATCTTTATCTCACCCGACCGACTCTAACCTAACCTAATTCAAGGTCACTGAACCTAACCCGACCGACTCTAACCTAACCTAACCTAACCTAACATAACCCAAAAAAAAAACTTAGAAAAAAAACAGAAAAAAAAACTTAGAAAAAAAAACAGAAAAAAAAACTTAGAAAAAAAACCTAGAAAAAAACAAAAAAAAAACTATAAATAAAAACTGAAAATTTTTTTTAAAAAAAACTATAAATAAAAACTGAAAACAGTGCAAAAAATATTCCCAAGAGAGAAAATGGACGTAGGAAGTCATTGGTGGGGGCATGGAGTATATATGGGAGGTCTCTAGCCAGAAGAGATCATTACTAGTTGAACAGTGTTACAGAGCAGTGAGATTTTGGAATACTGTGATCAGTGATTGTGATAGTGAAAAGCAAAGTAAGTGTTTTTAATTACATTGCTAGAATAATTTAGAGTTTTGATAGTTGTGATAGAATTGCTGAGTACCCATGTTGTGAATGCCCCAATTACATTGCTAGAGTTTTGATAGTTGTGATAGAATTGCTGAGTACCCATGTTGTGAATGCCCCAATTACATTGCTAGAGTTCTGATAGTTGTGGAAATAAGATAGAATTGAGTACCCATAGTTGTGAATGCTCTAATAAGACAGATGAGGAATTAGTTGTTGAGTGAAAGACCTTAGATGATGCCCCTATCAGTATATAGTTACTGATGGCATGTATGTCGTTTTCAGACATGGATAATCTTGATGAATCATCCAGACTTGAGGCGGCCTTTATTAATCAACATATAAGTAGAAGCGCCATATATCTCCTGTGGGTGCCCCATGAAGGGACACCTGCAAATGGAGATGTGTTTGCAAAGGGAAGATTTGAAGTACAATATATACCTAATAACCCCCACCTACCTGCAATTAATTTCCAAAGATTCAGAATAAGCTTCCCTCAAGCAGTACTTGTTTTACCCATATATGTGCAATTAGATAGAGTACTTGTGTCAATTTGCCTCTAATATTTGAGTCCTCACTTTATCATCATACCTCAACTTTATTATTCTTGTTGTTACACAAATATGCATAACATGTTATTCTTTTTTCTGTTTCAAAGATGATTTCCCATGGAGGCAGCAGGAGGCGTGGTAGCAGTGGAGGACGCCGAGCAAATGTCAACCCACTACAGGGGCTAAATGATGCTCTAAACATCATTTTAACCCTACAGTCTGAGCAGCAGCAGTGGCGTGCAGCTCAGCAGTGGCAAACTGCTCGGCAAGTCAATGGGCAGATGACATCAGGCCGACGCTCAAGGAGACATCCAGCCAGGTGATGTCGTCCCCACTTTGACAACTACTTGACAAATCCTCCGCTGGAAGTCTACTATCCTGAGCTGGAGGCATTGTGCCAGGAGGCAGCACCAGCCCCAGCACCAGCCCCAGCTCCAGCACCAGCCACAGCACCAGCCACAGCACCAGCCCCAGCACCAGCTCCAGCACCAGAACCAGCTCCAGAACCAGCTCCGGCCCCTCCAGCCAACTTATTGAACTGTGCATCGGAGGAGGAGTTGGACATTCTGCGCTTGGTGCAGGCTCGCTTGCAGGTGCACCGGGTGGGATGAAGAATGGAGGATGAGCGTTGGGATGCTGATGCCAACATGTCATTTGCAAGCTGTGGGAGGTGTGCAAACTATCATGTGAATAGGGTGCTCCTCCCATGCTCCCACATGATGTGCGATAGATGCTCAGAAACGGCCATCACCTGCGATAGCTGTGATGAACCCATACAATGGGTTCTTTGCACAAATCTATAAGATGTAGTGAAGAAGTCGCTAACTCATCCATGCAGCAAAGAAGTTGCTACCTCCATTCTTGTGAAGAAGTCGCTACCTTGACTCCGCCCCTGCGAAGAAGTCACCACCTCCACTCTTGCGAAGAAGTTGCTCTATTTTAACTTTGAAAATGTAATTCCCAATTTGATATGTACCATGTTGAGTAAACTTTGAAAAATGTAATTCTCAATTTGTAATGTATAACTTAATGTTCCAGTTGTATGGAAACCCTTGTTATGTATAATCCTATTGTCATCTCCAGCCAGGGCTCCCATACCAAATGGTCAGCGCAGAGAGAGTCACTACAAAATACGGTGAGAAGGTAACTGTCACACTGGATTCTGAGAACACACACATATGGGTTATACTTCCAGAGTCGTACTGCAGGACCACCTTCAAATTCGTCCCTGCTGTAGGAACTGTCAACATGAAATCATATAAATTTATGTGCCATCCTGCTGGGAGAACCCATAGAATCCAATTGATTGAAGAATAATGAATCTCTCTCTGTATTGTGAAAAATAAAAGTGTGTCATCTGATTTGCTATTCATTTTCCCCTATCCTAGTATCAGTAGTCACACCTAGTGTCCACTTATGCCTAAAAGTGTTCACCTAGTGTTCACCTAGTGCTCACCTAGTGATCACCAGTGTTCACCAAGTGTTCACCTAGTGCTCACTTAGGCTTAAAAGTGTACACCAAGTGTTCACCTAGTGTAGCTGCACTGTTGCTTCAAGGAAATAGGTTAAAAAGAAAAGTATACTTTACAATACATTGTTTATTAACATAAACAATCGCAAGAGTATGAAACAATACATAGACGTTAACAAATGGTACATGAAGCTGGCTGCAGAATGCAATGTGGAGGATGACCTGTGCTGACGAGTCCATTGCGCATACAATTTGCGCACCTGTCTCCACCCATCCTTTACATCGCTGGGCTTTCTTGAAGCCATCATTGCTGCACCAGACACGGTCTGTACACCACACTGTCCTACGCTCTCTACTACTACTACAGCTGTACCATCTTTGAAGACTCTGGACAACTCACCACCAGCCATCACCAGTGGAGCCAGCAGAGCGATATAATGTGCGATTGTGGAGATTGTCAACATGTTACCAGCAACCACTGGATTCTGCAACCACTATTCTGTTTCGGCTACAAACAACTACCTGAACCATTTGGAACATTACAAAACTTTGTGGAAACAGTGTCATTATGCTTTCCTGAAGCCTTCATAAGTAATCTCTACAATGATGCTATTATTTTACAATTCCCTCTTGGCAAAGGACTGTGTGAAATTGCTGCCAACCTGGGACAGCTATACCATTGGGTGCTTGTCGATATCATGGACTAAACTGTATGTATATCATTCCTATTGTCAATAAATATTGTATATCCACATGTCGGCTACTGATTTCAAACCCATGATTGACTTTAACTGGCCTTTTGGCGCCATACCAATGAAGCATGACTGTGAAATTGCACAATATTATGCAATGTAATCACTGACAGCTTCATTGGTATGATGTCAATGCAGGAAAAAACATGTCTATGTACAACAATCACTAACCTTGGCGCCATTTCAATGCTTAGTAGATAGTATATATATTATGTATACTTATAATATTTATCAGTATGGAGAAGGCTGCAATAGCAAGAGAGTTGCACAGGTCAGCTCATCGGTATTTCCCAACACGTATGGTAACTGTGAAAGGGCTAGATGATCTGTATCAGGCTGATCTAGTTGAGATGATACCATATGCACGTCAGAACAAAATATACAGGTACATTATTACAATTATCAATTGTCTGAGCAAGTATGCTTATGCTATTCCGATAAAGAACAAGTCAGCCGATGCAGTTGTCAAGGCAATGCATCCTATATTTGAGCAGAATCCAATGAACCATTTGCAAACTGATGATGGTAAAGAGTGGCTCAATTCAAAGTTTCAACAGCTTGTGAAACATTATGACATCAATCACTATTCAACATATTCAGATAAGAAGGCCTCAATGGTGGAATGTTTCAACAGAACACTTAAACATTTAATGTGGATCAAATTCACTGAGCATGGAACCTATCGCTGGACAGATATTCTAACTTCACTTATCAAAGAGTATAATGGAAGAATCCATAGGACAATAGGTATGCGACCGGTTGATGTTACAAAAGAGCATGAGACATTACTGCTTTCCAGACTAGGTGAGCAACGTCATGAGTATCAACAGAGCTTGTTGGACAAATCTGAAAACAGGTTCTATCCAGGTGTTCACCAAAAAATCGATCCAGGTGATAAGGTTTGAATAAGCAAGTATAAAATGACATTTGACAAGGGTTACCTACCCAATTGGACAAATGAACTGTTCACTGTCACACGTGTGAGACCTACTGTGCCTGTAACATACGAGTTGGAAGATTGCAGAGGACAGCGTGTCCAAGGAGGATTCTACGCAGAAGAGATTGTGAAAACCAAAGTACCTAGTGTTTTTGAAATTGCCAGAGTGCTGAAGAGGAAAGGTAATAAACTGTTGGTGCGCTGGAAAGGATACAATCACAGTCACGACTCTTGGATTGATAGAGCAGATTTAGTGTGATGAAGCAGGTTGTGCAAAGGAGTCACAGGTTCAATATAATTGACTTTGATCAAGTGGTGAGAGGCTGTGGTCTGGCCGACCCAGAAATGAATGCAAAGAAACGTCATGGGCCTTTGTTCCCCAACCATATGCGCTGCATTATATGCGGACCATCAGGCTGTGGAAAAACCAATTCACTGTTCAACATGCTTTTTGATTGTAAAGGAATCTCATTTTCAAACATCTATCTCTACTCAAAAACTACATTTCAACCAAAGTATCAGCTACTGCGCACCTTTATGGAAGACCTTGGACCTACACTGAGCTACACCGAGTGTGACACATGTGAAGAGATACCTGCACCACATGAGTTGCCCACCAATTCGATAATAATTTTCGATGATGTGATCTGTGAGCAACAGGAAGCCATCAGATGTTACTTTACCACTGGTCGACACAGTAACATTGATGCATTTTATCTGGCATAGTCTTATAGCCGTATACCAAAACAGTTGATATGTGCCAATTTTCTAATCATGTTTAAACAAGATGAACTGAATATGAAACATTTGTACAGAGATCATGTGGGATCCGACATGACCTTTGACGAATTCAGAAGAATATGCAATGACATATGGTCATCATCTGCGCATGCATTCCTTGTAATTGATCAATCCTCAGACAAGAATAGAGGGCGCTACAGGAATAGCCTTGATACATTCTTAGTTGAAGCACAGTAGTGATTTTGCTCAGTCTAGCACTGAATGCTGAGTGAGATGGACAAATAGATGAAGAGTATGCATCAGAAGAAGAAGCAAACTGTGGAGGAGATTGCACCAACCATCATGGAGATTGTCAAGCTGAAGCGTAACATCAAGCAGAAGCATAGAGAGCTGACACTGGGCAGGGAATTGACAGAGGAGCAGCATGCAAAGCATTTTAAGCCGCTTAGTGATCCACTTATCACTATTGTTGAAACACTTAAATCTTCTCAACCACCAGCTCAACAACAACAACAACAACAACAGTCAGTTCCAATGACTACACCATTATTGGATGCACCCCGTATATTGCCTACACCACCAACAACACCAGCCAGCAGCAGCACTCCCTATCCAGGAAGGATAAGGCATAGACTGCAATCACTGCCAGATATTAGAGAAGAAGAGTCACCAATCTTTGGTGTAGTCATTACTTACCAGTTCAGTTTGAAAGCTCAATTGATGTTCTTGTAAATGAAATCCATCTGCCACTCTTTCTGCTCGGCAAAATGGTAGATTACAAATTTGTTAAAATTCAGCGTTTTCAACAATCAATTTTTAATAGATCCTTGGTGGGCCTAATTTTTCAAGTTCCAACCTAGATTCAAAGTCAATACTGTTTGTGGTAGTAGCTAATAATGTCAAAATATATTGTCTACAGCTTTTCATGATGCCGCCACTGCTAAATAAGAATACAGTATGAGGCCGCACCCGCAGTTACATTGGATACGTTGGAACTTGTATGAGTAGAATTTCACTCATGCCTACTAATACGAGTAAAACAATATCAAAAAGAATAACACCTATTAGGCTTATTACAAAGCATGCGTGTTGAAAGAGCACAGACGTTCATGAACAAAAAGTTTTTCAGAATTTCAACTCATCCATTCACTTTCATTATTGAAATCAACCACTTGCACAAACTATGGTCGGAGCTTCATAACTGAATTCCAATTAAACTATATTATACAATAATCCACTATTACACATCAACAATTGATAAATACCATATTGTTTACAAACAATTTAACCTCAATTAGGATGGTAAAATTTGACGCGATGGTACAATTCGAATGATAGAGGCAAGTTGGTAATAGTTTCATAGCATTGTGGTAAATTTCAATACGTAATGTTTGCAAGCCTTGCAAGGATGGCGCCCAAGTGAAGCTATATGCCACTAATATGTATAGATATATCAGTGCTATCTGGTTCCACCCATCATCATCACAAAACCCCTCTAAAGTCAGTTTTCCCTCTCCTAACGCTCAGGATGGAATCAAAATCACCCGAGCCATGAGCTATCAACTTATTCAGTCTTGGCTGGCCGCTAAGCGCAGTTGGTTGGGGTGTCGCAACTTCAGATTGCGGTCGTGGGTTCGAATCCCGCTCCTCCATCTGGCATCTATGTGTAATCATTCACCTCATTACCCACGCACAAGTCTTCATTCATTCACTTATGAATGACATAATATTTTAACTGCATAGAAAAGAGTATTCATTACAGAATATTATAATGCTCATTTTCATATTAAATTAAATTTTTACTTTTATTAATTATCTGGGAGGGCATCGTCCGAGCGCCCAAATGGAGAAGCCGCCACTGGTTAGTTTTAATATTAGATCGAAATATTAAAATCAAAAATAAACTTAGCTAATGTAAGATCTGATCAATACAAAAAAATTAAAACCTAAAAGAAATGGGGAAAACATAATAGGTCAAATTAAAACATATAGTCAGGTTTTGCAACCAGCAACTAAAACTAAAGTGAGGGGAGATATAACGATAGAAAGGTAGAGTACTGCTCTTGACATCCAGTCATGGACGAGACTGCAGTGACCTACTAAATAAAAGATTAAAAAATAAGTATGAAGTTCAGAGCTTTTTCAAGCCAAGTGCCCCTATAAACGCAATCGTAGAGTCAGCAAAGGAGCAAACTAAAGATTTTGGTAAAAACGATTTTCTAATAGTACTGGGTGGCTCAAACAATATAAATGAACCTAATCTAAAACATCTTCCTGAAATAAATGGAAAAATTAAAGAGATTGTGCCACTCAGCCAAAAAACTAATGTAATAATAAGTACAATTCCGTATAGGTTTGATAGGCCAGAGCTAAATGAAACCATTAAGTCGACAAATAAATCAATCCATAATACAATCAACAGCCTAAAAAATAAGAATTCTAAGCAATTGGGGACTTGTTTTCTAAATGAAAGGCTGAAAAAACAAAACTTCACTAATCATGGTCTACATCTAAATCAATCTGGCAAAGTAATATTTTGTAATAGGCTGGCAGAGCTGATTGAAAGTCGTTTGCAATCTACTGTCAATAATCCTAAACAATCAACTAACGAACCTTTTTTAGTAAAGTGTGTGGCTCAAAACCGGGAAGGGAAAATAGTTTCAAATGATAAATTCATATCTTCAATTGCCTTAAAAGACGTTAATCGATCAGGAAATCAGGATAGCATTAGTGGAAGGAACTCTTGTAACAATCTGATGGGCTCCCAAGGTTCTAAGAGACTAAGTAGATGTACTTCAATATGCAAAAGCAACGATAACGTAATAAGGAATGATAGGGAAGTACTGACTGTGTTCCATCAGAATATTCAATACATTCGTAACACAATAGATAGAATCGAAGTATTTTTGAAGGAAGAGGCTCCTGATATAGTTATTTTCACCGAGCATGGTTTAAAAGAAGATGAATAATTGTCACAACTTAATATTCCAAAGTATTCATTGAAAGCGTCGTATTGCAGGACATCTCATCGAAGTGGGGGAGTAGGTATCTTCGTTAAAAATGCTAAGAATATGCAAACTTTCAATTTAGAATAAGTAGAGAAATTTGCTGTGGAAATGGATTTAGGAGTTACTGGTTTGAGAGTAAAAATCGACAATCATTTCGAAGTAGCGGTGTTAGGTATTTACAGGTCACCAAATGGGGAATGGAACAATTTTTGCGAACTATTCAATAGGCTTTTAGAGATTACTACTACTCGCTTTACAAACGCTATTGTAGCGGGAGATTTCAATACAGACTTTGCAACACAGAATAAAATGACAGGATATTTAAGGGATATTATATACATGAATAACTTGGAAATAAAAGTTCATGAATATACCAAAGTCACAAGAACATCACAAACAATAAATGATAACATCCTTGCAAATATAGATCACTCTAAAACAAGATTAGGCGGCTCGGAACTATCTGATCATGACTATCAAATCTTAGAGGTGGGGTTGCATGGTCATAAATCAATTAAAAAGAGTAGAGTAATGAAAGAAATTCAACAATGTGAACAGGGGAATATCGATTGTTTGAAGCAGAATCTGCTTCAAGAAAACTGGAGTAGGGTTTACAATAGCGATAGTTTAAAAAACAAATATGATAGTTTCATTAATATTTTTCAAGGTTTCATATTACTATGAGTTGTCCAGTTAAAAAAGTCCCTGTAAAAGACAAATAAGACAAAATTGAAGAGTGGATAACTGATGATATCCTTGCAGAAAGAAATAGGGTTGAAGATGCATATGATGAATTCAAACTATCTAGAAATATGTTAAGTGAAGATAATTACAAAGCTCTAAAGAAAAACTATACAAAAGAAGTGAAAAGAGCGAAATGTAAGAAAACAGCTGAAATTTTGAATTATAGTGTGTACTTTAACACAGCAGTGTGGGATGTAATAAACAAAAATAGGCAAGTAGCTCATGTAGATGCTTATACTATAGTGTCCCCAGAATAATTAACGAAAATAACAAATATATTGATGATAGTGTAGACATTTATAATTTATTTGTTATTCTTGTCCCCAGAATAATTAACGAAAATAACAAATATATTGATGATAGTGTAGACATTTGTAATTTCTTTAACAGATATTATCAACTGGTTGCTAAGAATCTTCAAAAATCTCTTAATACAGTGATGCAAACATGTGGAATACTGACGGGATTCAGAACAAATTAAAATTCCACCCAGTATCGCAAGATGAGTTGTCAAATATCATTGATAGTTTGAATAATAAAAAAACTGTAGGAATGGATGGGGTATCCAGTAAAATTCTGAAAGAATGTAAAGATCAATTGTTAGACAATTGTTAAAGAGTCAGTTATCGCAAACGGAATGGATTAGACGTGTTTTCGAAGGCTCCGTAAAAGTTTCAATTTATGAAGGATATCTGTGATAGTTTGTGGCAATAGTTTGTAAGTGTACGTAGGCGACCATAACTGTTCGATTAATCAAGTGAGTTTCTTTGAACAAGTCATTAATAGCGTTAAAATCGAAATTTTCAAATTTAATTTCAAGAAGTTTTCAACAGACAGTAAATAAATGTTAGGGAATCTTGTTATCTGCAATGTCGAAGTCGGCTAGAACAGGTCTTCGTTCGTCATCTGACGATAAGAACGTCGATAAAGATGGACAGACTAGTTTCGCCTCCCTATCTATAGACGAAAAATTTGAGTCTATTTTTAATGAGGTCATGACTATGAAACTCGAACAGAAAAGTATTATAAAATCTATTGAGGATATTCAGTGTTCAGCTGAAGACTTTCGTAAAGAATTAAAGCTTCATGATTTTAAATTATCTAACCACACTGAACTTTTAGATAACCTGAATTCTGAGAATGTTAAACTCAAGTGTGATATCAATAAACTTAGGGTTGAACTCAATGACACTCAACAATACCAAAGAAGGAACACTATTGAAATTTCTGGTCTGCCGATACGTAAGGTGAAAAAATCTCCGTTGTTCTAAATAAACTATTTGTTTTCTAAAATTTGATTTCTCGCTCGATATGATTGATATCATGCATCCCCTTCAAACTAATGCGCGCTCGGACAGCGTCATTGTGATTAAATTCGTACGGCGCTCTGATGTTAATGTTTTACTTGAACTCTGCAAGAAGCACAGGGGTCTCAGAGCTCGCGATTTAGGTTTAAATACTGACAATGCTATTTACGTCAATCCTTCTCTCACTAAAGAAAATAGACTTCTATTCAGAGACGCACGTTTGATGAAAAAATCTCATCAGGTGAAATATATATGGCTATACGTAACAGTAAAATTCTTGTGAGAAAAGGTAGTGATCAGCAGCAGGGAGGCGCTCGGACACTGTCCTCCCTGTCAATTTGCGAAAAATGTAATACTAAATTCAGTAATTATTCAGATATTAAATTGAATTGATAATAATTATTATCTTTTTTTGCTATTGTTATCATTTTACAATAGAAAAAGAGTGTAGAAATCAGGAATTAGAACGTCAAAATATGAACGATCAGCCGCACTTTGCTGTATAGTACAAGCACGTAGCAAGTGAACTGCGGACACTGCCTGTGAGCGCCTTCCAGGGCAGTGTTGCGAAGTCGAAAGCCCTATTCGCTTGTTGCATTTTCTACGGATGAAATGGCAACATGTGACGAGCTAGTATCGCTAAATTTAGCCGTGGCTAGGCCGGCGGCCGAAGCTTGTATACGCATGCGCATTTCAGCATCTGCCTCAAGCTAGTCTGCCGCATGGATCGTTTATGTCAACCTGCCATAACCTCACTTTTCAATAGATTACTTTCTGCAGTGTGTACACGTGCCTGCAATTGTCTTACGACGACATTTTTAAAGCTTATTTTATCAAGTTATCGGTAACTTCAGGCTTCATGTGAGTTGTGAGTGAGTCATGTGAGTTGTTATTGTTCAAATTGATTTGTTTGTTATGTAGTTGAACTTTTCAATAATGAATGCTGTTGAGAATTTGAAAAACAATGTAAGTTAAGTGACTTTGAAACACGTTCAGCAGTTAAAAAGCTAGGCCCCCCAAGACCTTTATTGACTATTTCACAGAAAGATAAGAATGGTAATAGGGTGTTCAATCGAAAGTTAATGTAAAATATTATGATTTTGCTAAGTGGTTGTGTGGTTGTGAACAAAGTAACGCATTCTATTGTTTTATTTGCTTGCTAAGTTCTCCTCATATTGATGCAGCATGCACAATTGAGGGAGTAACGGATTTGAAACACCTAAAAGAAAAAGTTAAAAAGCATAATTCAAGCGAAAAGCATTTGAACTATGAGATAGAGTTCTCTCTTTTAGGGTCCATAAACATTCAGAGCCAGTTGAGTTCAGCTTGTTGGTTAATCCAAGATTTTTTTAAATTTAAAATATTGATAGAATGTTCCTACTCAGTGTGCACTTCAACCTAGGCTATTTCAAACGTTCTATAAGTTAGTGGATTAGTGTTACTTACGTATTAACGACACCGCAGCACTTCGATTTAAAAAAAAGTGTTTTGAATAGACATTAAATACGTTCACTATTATAGTGAACGAATTTAATGTCAAAGTGTGGCTGATAAGATAAGATTTATTTATTGCCAATAAACTTACAACAGTAATAGGCAAAGTCACAATGTAGTCACAATACATGAAGAAAATACAATTGCACAAGATGCTGTCGTCACAATTAACCCTAAAAACCAGTCATATCACATTCAAAATATTCCTCTATTGAATAGAGGGATTTGGATGTAATCCACTTGTCAACTGCAGTCTTAAAACTCCTAATTGGAAGAACTCAAATTTTTTGAGGTAGCCTATTGAACAATTTTATTTGCTGTAGTTTTATAAACTACATAGTGCCAGTATTCAAGAGAGAGTACTACTCTATTAAATTGGAATTGTTATCATCAACTATCAACAATGGTAAGTGAGCCATAATATTTGCATGAATCGCATAATACTATCGAAATTTTCTGGGACATGATGTTGAAGATCCATCTTGTTTCCACTAATATATGTAATATAAACTTAATAAAACAACTTTTGAATGGAAATTAACTCACGTTATGGCGTGACGGCCGTTTCGCTCTGTTGTCTAGAGCATCGTCAGACGACCCACAGTACACTGACTTAAGGTATGAGTTTGAGCGAAACGGCCGTCACGCCATAACGTGAGTTAATTTCCATTCAAAAGTTGTTTTATTAAGTTTATATTTCTGGGACATATTCAAGTAGCCTATAACAATGTGTAGCCGTTGAATTGAATCCGTTACTCAGACCACTATGGTTCTTTATAAAAGCTAACAAATGAAAAAATTGAGGGGTAGTGTCCCTCTCAAAATTTTCAGCCAGAGCCGCCACTGGTAGTGATGATGTAGTACGTGTCATAAATAGCCGGGCAGATTTGGACGATTTCAAGAGGGAATGTGAACTTTAATAATTTTCTATTTTGTAAAGTTTATTGGTATTTCTTTCCCCTATTTTTTATTTCAACTATAATCTTTCTTTTTGTCCTCTGAATACTTCAAAGTCTAGTTTTTCATGTGATTTCCTAAAAATTGTTCTTTCCTAAATAATTTAAACAATTATTGTGGACTTCTGCATTATTTTTTTTTATTATTTTTTTTAAATTTTTTTTTCGCCCTTCAAACTTATTTTATGGTTACATGAATTCTATTGTTTTTTATAAGGTATTCTATTTCGATATAAGGTTAATTAACTTCATTTTGTATCAAATTTTGTTTTCCAATCGCGTTTCAACTTATATTATTGATATTGATTTGTGCGTTACCATTTCTATGTTGAATTTTTCCTAATTTTTTCCAAGTATACTATTTTTACACGTCATTTTTCTACAATTATTCTATGCTGTCCTTAGCTTGATTTATTATTTTATTTTAAGATTGTAAATAATGGTATAATGAGGAAATAATCAATAATTCTGTTCACCAATATGTGGCGTTTTTCTCTTTTTTTTTCTTAAATTGATGTAGGCCTATAGCAATTCTTTTTGATTGTGATGAGAAACAATAAATTTTTCCTTCGATTACTGTTATTGTTTATCTACGGAGATGAAAATGCATGTCTTGATTTCTTTCTGATGTTAATATACTTTCTTGTGTGTGTGTGTGTGTGTGAGTGTGTGAGTTTTTTAATAGGTTCTGGAAATGTATTCATCTTATATATGTGCTTATTGTACCAATTATTTCATTTATTATATTTGAATGGAGGAGACTAATAACAACTGTGTACTTCTGAAGTCTGTTGATGAAGTTAATGACTCTCATATTTCTGTTAGCTCCAACATCACTGTATTTCATCAAAATATTCAAGGCATAAATGGAAATTTTGACAATTTATTAACTTATTTAAGTTGTTGGAATAATAAGCCTGCAATTATAGTATTGTCCGAAGTTTGGTTGAATTCAAGTGATGAAGTATCACGATTTTATATTGATGGTTACGAGCAAGTCTCTAGTATTTCCATGTTTACTCGAGCTACTGGCTTAATTGTTTATTTTTCTACTGAGCTGACTGATTTCACTTGTGAAAGTGCAGATGGTGCTCTGGAGGGTGCGGATTTGATTAATTTACAGTGTAGAATTTCTAATTATAAATTCAATATTTCATGTCTTTATCGGTGGCATGGCTATAACTTTGACCGTTTTCTCTCAAGTTTTGGCTCCACTTTGGAAAGCTTACCGGCATGCGACTCTATAGTGATTGGTGACATGAATATTAATATACTATATACAAGTCATGATATTAAAGTTGACAGCTATCTCGAGGTTTTGAGTTCTCATGGATATGAGCAAATAATTAACATGTTCACTAGAGTTACTGATGCATCTGCTACGTGCATAGATCATATATATTCCTCAGATCATCAAACTTTTCTCATTTTATTAAAGGCGCTGTAATTGAGACTCTAATAGGTGACCATTGTGCGGTGGCTCTAACTCTTACTAAAAATAATATTCTCAAAAATAATAGATGTCTTAATCAAGAAAGAACCATTGTGGATTATGAACGCTTACAGGATATGTTGCGCTCCCATGACTGGTGCAATGTCTTGTACAGTAATGACATTGATTACAAATTCAATACATTTTTTGAGACATTGCATAGTTATATTGAACACTCAAAATCATCTAGGAGAATTGAGGTGAAAGGGGTTAATTTGAGGAAGCTTAAACCTTGGATAACCGATGGGTTGTGCGCAGCTATCCATTCCCGTGACAGACTAATTAAACATGTCAGAAGTAATCCTGACAATATGAGAATGAAAGCAAATTTGAAAGCATTTTCAAAGAAAATTAAATATTGGATTAAAATTGAAAAACGAAAATACTATGCTGCAATCAATGAGCTGCCACCGAGACAAAAGTGGGCAGTTTTGAATAAACTATGTGGCCATTGTAATAGAAAAAACCGGAACAATGAATACAAAATTGAACATGAGAACATTGTTATTACAGATCCGTGTGATATAGCGAATCATTTCAATAGGTTTTTTGTCAATGTTCCAAAGGAAGTAGCTGCTTCAACCCGAAGTACAGTTGACCAAGAATTGAGAGAGGATGATGATTTCTTTGAAATGACTCCTTGCCTTAATTCTATTTTCATTGAGCCAGTAACATACGATGAACTCCTTTTATATATTAAAAATTTGAAACAAGGGAAGGCTCCTGGACATGATGGTGTTTCTTCTAAAATTTTAAAATCTATTGCTTTTGTTGTTATTCCTATTCTGGTTGACATTTTTAATTGCAGTCTGTCGAGGGGCAAATTTCCAGAAACAATGAAACTAGCTAAGGTAATTCCTATTTTTAAAAGTGGTACAAAATCTAAATTAAACAATTACCGTCCTATCTCCTTAGTGTCAATATTCTCCAAACTGCTGGAAAAGGTTGTTAAAAAAAGAGTTCTAAACTTTTTCTGTAGTCGTCAATTTGGTTTTCATGAGGGGTCTAGTACAGAAATGGCTCTTGAAAGTTTCATGTCGTCAATTTATAAAAATCTTAATGCTAGACCTACTCCTTTTGTGGCGGGTCTGTTTCTAGACATTCGAAAGGCTTTTGATATACGGTTAATCACTCAGTGCTGCTTGAGAAACTGTACAGGGCTGGCATTAGAGGTGTTGCACATGAATGGTTTAGATCTTATTTGAGTAATAGAGTACAATATGTTGCCATGGGAAACACTAAAAGTGAGATCCTGGAGGTGGACTGTGGGGTTCCACAAGGTCCGTGCTTGGTCCTGTATTATTCCTTATATTTATTAATGACCTTTTCTCAGGAAAATTCAATGGAATGCCCGTCTCTTTTGTGGATGATACTGCTTTCTCTTATTGCAGTACTGATGAAAGAAACTTGAATATCATGATGCAAGGGGATCTGAATCGATTACTTTCTTGGTTTTATCACAATGGCTTGTCACTTAATATTTCTAAAACTAAATATATATTATTCACTTTATCTACTACCTGGCAACTACTGTATCCATTGAAATTCCATGATATTCCATGTAACCAAATCAACTGTGATTGTGGAGCTGTGGTACAAACTGATTCCATTAGATATCTAGGTCTAATGGTGGATGAGAAACTCACCTGGGCTCACCATATATATAAAAAAAACTACCTCTGCCATCTTCTCAGAAAGTTCCACTTCCTTAATAAATTCATTCCTGTTGTTGTGCTCAGACAGCTGTATTTTGCTTTAGTGGATTCAAAATTAAGCTATGGTATCAGTTGTTGGGGCTCCACTTGCAAAACCCATCTGAAACCTTTGATTGTACTACAAAAGTCCATAATAAGGTCGATGAGGGGTGTGAGTGGGACCGAACATTCTTTTCCAATTTTTCAACAATTCAACTGTTTGCCATTGCGCTATATATATGTTTTCAAGGTATTGTCTTCTTTCTACATGATATCAGGTAATCGAAGTCAGCAAATGTTTGAGAGTGATAATTTATACAGTACAAGAAGTGTAGCTAACAACTTAGCGAGGCTCCCCAAGGCATATAACACTTTCTTCCAAAAATCTTTTGTTTTTTGAGCCCAAAATTTTTTAATCATGTGCCTGATTCTTTAAAAAGACTTGAAAATAAACATTCCTTCAAAAAACAGACTTTTAAATGGCTTATTCGATGTTTGCCTGAAACTATTGAGAGTTTATTTGCTGTTATCAGTTGAGTAGTTCCTTCAATATTTATAACTATTTTGCACATGAATTATTAAGGTTTGAAAGTTGCGTGAGTGTGTGTGTGAATGTAGCATTCAAAAAAGTTTTTTTTTCAACTGTACTCCTACTTGCATACAAATTAATAATAATTTAGCAAGTAGTATTTTTGTTTTGACAGAATATTTTATGAATATGTATCTGTATACATTTTTGCTAATATATAGTTTTCTGGATTTTTTCCACTCAGTTGATGTATATAGCTCATTATAATTTATGTATTGTATTGTCAAAATAAAAAATTATTTGATTTGATTTAGACCCTTTGATTCATCTGATCAATCATTCATTAGAACAAGGTGTTGTTACAGATAATTTGAAAAAGGGGAAGATCTTGCCAATCTTCAAAAGTGGTGATAGAGAAAAGGTGGAAAACTATAGGCCCATTAGTATTTTAAATGTAATGAGTAAATTTTTTGAAAGAGTAGTTCTAAATAGGTTACTTCTGCACCTTCAAGAAGCTAACTTTATCTGTGATGAACAGTATGGCTTCCAGAAAGGGAGATCAACAAAGACAGCCATAGTTTCTCTAGTTGATAAACTAATATATATAATAGATTCAGGTAATAAAGCTACTGCAATCTTCTTAGATCTATCAAAGGCATTTGATTGTGTTAATCATAGAAATTTATTGGATATACTGCAAAATGTAGGCGTAAATGGGGTTGAACTGAAATGGTTTGAATCATATCTTATTGGGAGAAAACAATGTGTAGAACTAACTGCAGTAGTTGGGAATTGTATAGTATAGAATAAATCTAATAAATTAGAGGTCCAAGCTGGAGTGCCCCAGGGGTCAATACTAGGTCCATTGCTTTTCTTGTTATATGTCAACCATTTACCTAAAGAATTAATTAGTGGTAGAGCCCTCTTATTTGCAGATGATACATCACTCATTTTCAGCAATTCCATTCTAGATAATTTAGAAATAAGTGCCCATATAGGTGTGCAGTCCATTGTCCAATTCTTAAAACAGTTGCAATTAACAATAAATAGTAAAAAATGCCAATACCTTCAATTCAAAAACAAACATAATTCAAATGAAGATAGGGCTATAAACGTGTTTGTAAAAGATAATCAACTAGACCAGGAAGAAAACATTGCATTTCTAGGAGTTTTGTTGGATAGAAGATTAACCTGGGCACCATACATTGAGAAAATATGTTGTAAAATTTCATCTGGGGTATTTGTCCTGTGACAGCTTACTAGATTGAATGACAAAAAGTTACTTTTTACAGCTTACCATGGGCTCTTATTACTGTCACATATTAGGTATGCTATCTTAGTATGGGGTAATTCATCAAAACAAAATCTTGATAGGGTGTTTAAGATCCAAAAGAAAGCAGTTAGGTGTATAGAAAGAGTAAATAGATTAGATTCATGTAGGCCGGTGTTCAAGAGACTTGGTCTCCTAACTGTACCCTGCTTATATGTGTATGAAGCTACTTTATATGTAAAAATGAATTATATTAACCAAAATCTTGATGTACATGATGATTATAATACAAGAAGCCAAGGAGATTATCACTTGGTGAGTCACAATAGTAGCTTATTCAAACAAAAACCTAGTTATATTGGTAGGAAATTCTACAATAAGCTACCGCAGTTTTTAAAGAGTCTTGAAAATATAGAAATATTTAAAAAACAATTAAAAAAATATTTAGTTGATGAAGCTTTTTATAGTGTACAAGAGTTTCTTTCACATCAAAAATAAGCCTCACCTCAACTAATTGATATAGTAATTAATTATGGTATCTAGTGTATATGACTAATGTTAATCTGACTTGTCTTATACTTCTTAACTGGAGTCTCCAAGACGTAATCTACAAAAAACAAAAAAAAAACATACATACATACATACAAACATACAGACAGACATTCATTTTTATATATAGAGATATAAAAATGAATGTCTGTCTGTATGTATAAATGTATGTATGTAGGCCTATGTATGTTCCCTATAGACTTCAAAACTACTTGACAGATCAGCATGAAACTTTGGGAATATGTTGTATGAATATTGGGGATGGTTTCTGACCATAAATTTTAATGAGGGGCTAATAATTATTATTAATTAATCCATTTTACAGACCTAACCTACTGAGCTTGCCGGCCAAACAGCTTAAAGGAACAGCTGATAGAAGTCAACAGTTTTTAATCATATGGTAGGTCCCTTAGCAGCGTTATTTACACTGTCTGGAACACAAATACTTTTCATGTAGGCTACTGTGCAGTATGTAGGAAACATAATATGACTGGGTATGATGGAATGTAATTATGCCGGGTTGATGACATCTGTTAATAATGCAGCTAGAAATTTGAAATTCAGCCTCAGTGGGAAGTGGCAAATAATAAAATCAAAAACCTAGCATCTACTCTTATAGTTGTAGGAGGTTTAAATTTGAAATATTTCTTCATTGATTTTATTAAATATTTCTATTAAATATTTTTATTAAATATTTCTTGATTAAGAAAACAATGAAGAAGGCCTCTATGAACAGCTGGAAGAGCCCTAGGACTAGCTTCTTTTACTAATTTTTTATTTTTGGCTTCTACATTTTTGGCTCTAAAATCTCGAGCAAAATTCAAAATTATATTCGCTTTCTGAGGTGAGGCAACCCCAAGCGCGGCGGGGGCCTCAGAAGGAAAGGTCGTCCTCGTCACCTAACTCCGACCACCCGCCGACTAGAGCTAGTTGGCCCGGAGCGACACCGGGATTATCACATCAAGATCCAGGTAATGGTTTTGCACCTAATAAATTAGCGCAGAACGTGGAGCTTGCTGATAATACATGCTGTCATCAACAGAGTGATATGCATTCCTCACAAGTCGAGCAATAGCAGCCTCAAACTCCTGCAGTGATTCATTTGGTCGTTGGACTCTCCTATTGAGCTGAAATCTGTACAACTGCTCCATGTGTTTGTTGCCAAACCGCATCTCCAGGCGTTTCCACAGCTCACTAAAGTTCCACTTTTCAGCTGATGGAATTGAATGAAGAATTGCCAATGCTTCTCCTCAGAGATTCATCACCAAAACATAGGCCTTTGTGGTGGATGACCAGCCATGGAACTCTGCTGCTGTCTCAAAAAGCGTTTGGTAGTCTTCTAAAAGTGTCATCCCATCATAGCTTGGCAGCCCAGTATGCTGGGGAAGAGTGACCGACTGCTTATCTTTCTCATTCCTTTCCAGCACTGAGTTCCTTGATGGCTAGGTCTGGAATATCTGAAGATCTATTCACTTTGTCATGTCTGCTTGAAGACCCAGCACCACACTCCAGCTTCTTGAGTTGATCTTCCATTGTTTTCAAGTCTCCTTGTAGTCTATCTTCCATTGTTTTCATCTCTCCTTGTAGTCTATCTTCCATTGTTTTCAAATCCTCTTTTACCTTACTGACTTCTTGATTAACAGAATAAGCAAGATTTTGAACTTTCTCTTCCATGGTGTCTTGAAATGAGGTGATATTTTCTTGTATTTCGCCTTTCATGGACGTCATATTCTCTTGAAGTTTGCCCTCCATGAATGTAATATTCTCTTGAAGTTCACCCTTCATTGATGTGAAGTTCTGCTCCATGGATGTAATAACTTATTCTCTTGAAGTTTTCCTTCCATGGATGTGATATTCTATTGAAGTTTGCCCTCCATGAATGTGAAGTTCTGCTTCATGGATGTAAGTAATTTCATGTCAGTAGTCTTAAAGAGGTATGTAGCTGGGTCTTCTCCTTCTCCCAATAACGCCACATGAAGCCGGTCTTGTAGAGTTAACTTCTTTCCAGATGTTTCTAAATCACGGTCTTCTAATTCCCGTTTGAGATGACGGCCACTTTCAAATCACACAATGTAATTTTGCCAGCCATTTGAAATTAAACTTGAAAGAAATCTCACTTCTGACACCAATTGTTATGGGTTCTACTGGCTAAAATAAGGCTGGCAACACTAAAGTTCACACTTGCACTTTATTTACACAAATTAGTCTATTTACACAAATTAATTGTAAGCTCAATTAATAAAGAAAAACAGATGAACAAATGACAAGCTAATACTTATTTTCAGTTATTATTTACAAGAATTATTGAATAAGTAATTACAGGCTGATCAATAATAAAATAAACATGAGTCCAATAAACTGTACAATAATGTAGAAAGAAATGATAAAAAGAGCAACTAATCACTTACAAAAACACAGTCCAATTTGTTATTTGACAGTCCCAAATAATATCACTCAACACAACGTCTTTAAAATATCAGTAAGCTGCACAAACAGTAAACACTTGTCTCTGCACTTGGCACTGGAATCAAGCACTGTTTACTCCACTGGCACTGGATTGTCTCTCTCACAAGATCTGTAACACAATCTATCAGCAGGTTTGTAAACTAACTGTCACACATGATTTTGTTATTACTCACTTGTTCACGTGGACTTCTTTATATAGCTGTTGTAGTTGTATAATTCCAAGAATTGGCAGCTTCTTGAAGCTTCAAGAATACTTGGAATATAGACCTCGATTGTTCAGGAAGTCTGAAGAAATCTTGAGAAGTCTCGAGAAATTCAATTGAGTGAGAGAGTTGCAGACTTGAATAATAAGGGTGACAAAGACATGTGAAAAGCAGGAGAACGCAGATTGGGTTTCAAGTAACGTACAACCATGAATGGAATGATCTACGTAGTTCTATGTGCGTAAATAACTGCTTCGCTTGCTTTTGTAACAATATATATATAATTATATATATTTATATCTAGGATACCCGACAATGTACAGACCTGAGACAATAGTCCTCCTCTAGATTCTCCTTTTCTGTTATCCTCTTCACTCCTTCAAAGTTCGGGCTTTTTGAGGGTCTGATTATCCCAGTCGGGTTGCGGCCGCCATAAACAGTGTACTCAATAGAATTGTAATAACTATTCTCGAACCTATCCTACATATGTGAGCTTAGTTTTCATTCCTTATTTCTTCTGTTCTTAAGAAAAACTGTCATTTTTTTGAATTCAATTATAGATCCTGTGGAGGAGTTGTTTCAGCTTATGCATACATTGGGGAGTTTCATACGAAGCGATACAGAAATCAATCCTTGCTAATAGCTTCGTTCATTGCAGTCAACTTGTATTACATCTTACCAGGTAATTTAAAACTAATTGATTCTGGAATATCTCAAATTCATCAACTACTACGAAGTTCATTAAACATTTCGTCAATTTATAAGTTGAAAGTTAAAATTTTTTATGTGGACCTTTTGCACACTGGTACAGCATAAAATTGGGACTTTCCTATCACATCAAGATCTTTGCAAAATGCGTTTATTTGGATGAATGTTGAAGGAGAAATCATGAGAATGTAGAAGTAATATCAGGCATTTTCTTATTTTCTAGTCATTTGATTTCGTTTCATCTTCCATATTTTGTGTTTTTTCACCTCATGCCTTCTAAGTAAGCTTTTCTAACATTTTCCACTTCTGTGAATTATTCTCTGTGATGTTTTCCATGACGAAATACTTAATGAACAATCTATCATCAAAACTGACACTGTATTTAACTTTTAAATAATGTTTTACTCACATATATTGGAGATGCTTGAGGAATGCATTTCACTTCTGAAACGAAGCTTCTTTTCAGAAGTGAAATGCATTCCTCAAGCATCTCCAATATATGTGAGTAAAACATTATTTAAAAGTGAAATACAGTGTCAGTTTTGATAATAAATTATTCTCTTCCGATTTCTTCAAAGGCGATAGCTGTGTTTATCTTTCTATATTAAATTTATTGCTAGTGCTACCTTATGGAGGAATTTAGGCTATAAATATAACTGCGTTCAGTTATGCATGTGAGCCCTTCATGCCGAAACAGAAAGCTGTGGAAGTTATAGGATCAATGTCAAGTAGAAATTTAATAATATAATTGATAGTCTATCTGAAAGATTTTGGTCATTCCCAAACAACTTCTCATTCATGAGAATGTCAATACAATAAGGAATGTTTCACAATTCCACGCGTTAATTTCATGGATGAAGAATTTTTGAAACACTTTCAATTCATAAAATAATAGAGATTGTTTTTTGTGATTCCATATAAACTGTGGGCCTGTTGTACACCATTAAATATTTTTCCATCCATTTTGATAGTTTACAATTGGGTGATTAATTTTATCATTTTAAATTCAGGAGCCGCTTTCTTGGTCTACTCTCTCGACTTTCAACTACCACTTTTCTCGGGAAGAATTGTCTATAATTCATGGAGGCTATTCTATGCACTGTGTGGCATCCCAAGTTTGGTTACTTCGTTTTGGCTCTTCCAACTACCAGAAAGCCCAAAGTTCCATCTTGCAAAGAATGATAAAGAGAAAGCCATGAGTGTTATTCGATGGATTTACAATAAAAATACAGGGAAGCCAGGCGATGAGTTGGCGGTGAGTTACCTAAAAAAAATAATAAATTTTAATAAAATTAAGAATTCTCTTGCACTGCTTGTCATATTGCTTCTTCAATAATGATGTTTTATCTGAGCACTAATCGATCACTCTGATTTATTTTGTGAGCATTGAATTATTTTGAGAAATTCTTATTCCCTATTAGCAATGCTGGATCCTTATTTAAACGACATACGGGTTTTTTATAGTTTGAACTACATTATATTATGGAATATCGCCGATAGCTCCTTATTCAACAACTGGTACATTGTTGTGACAGTTTTTACTCATACTTTTCATTCCTACTTCAGGTAGGAATTTTTAAGAATCTTTCAGAACAGTGAATAAGTTGACATCTTCTAGTATGCACTGGATTTCAATAAAGAACAAAGTTAATTCGCTATCCTCAGTTACTTTTAAAATCCCAAAAGTTGAGACACATACGTATCAATAATAAAGTAGTTCAAGGTGATGAGATGGGGTAAAATTCAACTATTCAAATTGTATTTTAAACTGAGGACCTTTGAAAATTAAACAACTTTCTGCAAAAACCGACAAATGATTCTTTAACCAGATTTCTTCAACATTTTGAATTAAAGAGAAGAATCTGTTTTCATGATAATTTTTTTCGTAGGATGAAGCCCGCATAGGTCTGAGACCTGTGCGTGGGTAATGAATTTGATGTTGGTGATTGATGAGTCGGACGTAAAGTTTTAGGTGGGTTCCGAACCACCAGGAAGTGATTTTACATCAGAGAACAGAGTCATTTTAGCTGGCCAATCCAATCGGTCACCTTTACAAAGAGCGCCTAGGAGTTTCGTAGCTTATCTCTGATTGAACAGATGCTATGGCACTCGGCTGTCACTTCCCAGTATCACTTCCCTAAAATTTCATTAACATTCATTTCTATTCATTTTATTTTAAAAATATAAAAATTATATTCTTTAAAAAAAATTTAATTTATAAAAATCAATTAATATTCATACCCATGAAATTAAATATAGTTAAAAACTTATTTTGAACGCACTATGCATGACAAACTAGAAGGTTTGTGACGATGTTTTAAATGACTCTCTCCAGTTATAGATACCACGACAGTACTCTTGAAATTTCAGTTTTTGTTTCTACACTATTTCAAGGTGATGATTGTATATACTTAATTTATAATGATAGTGATGACAACATTTTTGTTCAATTGAATCGCATCATCGTCCAAAACAATTATATGGCATTTCTAGTATCTGTAAAACTTATTCAAAAGTTAATATGTACTTGATGTGTTTTGATCTTCTCCAGATCGGTGATATTATAATCGAGGACAGACTCTCTAGTCATGTGAATGTCAATGGAAAGGCCAGTGCATCGTCAATTGGAAAGCTTATTTTTGCACAAACTGTTCCACTCTTCAAAGCTCCATTGAGATTCAGCTTGTTTCTTGTGTGCACTTTGCAGTTCCTAATATATTATTGGTGAGTCATTGAGATTGTTTTCTTGATTCCAATATAGCTCAGTAAAATTAGCCATGATAATGCCGTTTGAGAGAAAATATTCCCAGAGTTTTGAAAACTGGCACGGTTGGTCCTTGGTACATATGTTTAAAAGAACTGAGGCGTGGGAGGGCGAACTATGGTGAAGGGGGCCCTGTTTAGGTGAACTCTATAAGTTTTTTGCTCATAGCTCTGAAAGTATGAGTTTTAGTTGAAAATTGCCCCTATAAAAGTTGAAGATGACAAAATTTCCTACAAAAATGGTTCCAATCACTTTCACGTAAGATTAACCATTTCTGAGTTATAGAGTTGAGAAAAACAGAAAAAATAGTTAAACTACATTTAAGTCTGTTGTGATGCAAGAGTATTATTTTGTAAGGCCGGCCGCACACCAAATCGGGCACGGCGCGACGCGGCGCGACGTTTTGCCTTAAGGCGCCTTGTGCGACATGGTTTGTATTGGTTTGAATGGAGGTGCCGCACACTGCATCGAGCACGGCAAGGCACGGCGAAGCAGCGCCGCAAGGCGCTTTGTCCTGCCGTGTCAATTTTCGTCTTTCGGGCAAAACGCATCAGGCAAATCGGTCTGCGCATGCGCGGGGATCGCCACCACGTGTAGCGGTGATTGAGTCATAGCATATAATGTAATTGTCTTTGGTCCTAGTGATAGTCGTTCTAGTATTGTCTAGTTGTGTGACAAGTGAAATGGCAAGCCAGGATGATTAAACTGCAACTCTCATTTACACCTTGAATAATTTACACCAAATTTCACCTTGAATCAGATCGGCAATAGAGCCATAGAACACAAAAAAATACGATAAAAATCATGTTTGCTTAGTCCAATATAGAAAATCTTGTCCTACGCGACACTACACTACACTACCTACACTACATAAGAGCAGAAATAAAAATCGTAAAAGCTACCTTTAGCCACAGATTACAGAAACAACAAAAACAATAATAGATGTCTGTGCTTTAGCCTACGGTGTTTCAAAATGAAGTTCACATTTATTTACCTTTCAATTAGCCTACATAATCAGCAAAGAGGGTTTCTAGTAGATAATTATTTCAATTTATTTTATTTTAAATGTTTTTGTATAATCTAGTTCATATTTGAATACTAGGTCGTCACTTCTCAAATTCCGTACTCACCTTCTGCTTCATACTGCTCAACTTACTTCAAAATCAGTTCTTAGAGAAATATTCTTCTGACCTAAATATTTTTTCAAGCATTCTCCATGTTCAATACTTTAATCAAGGTATTCAATTAGATGAGAATTTTCCAATCATTAAAACTATCGCGGTTATTTTAAAACAATGAAGCCCACATAGGGCTGAGACCTGTGCGTGGGTAATGAGTTGATGATGATGATGATGATGGTAATAAGCGTAGGCTATTACTTTTAATGTTGGGGAGACCATTACGGGTAGTTCCACCTCTTCGTTTGAGAAATGTTATGAGAAACATGTTGGACCTAACTTACTATTTTAGGCGGGTTCCGAACCACCGGGTGAGTGATAATAGAGCTTATAACAGAAAGTCATCGAAGCACGGTCCATCAAAGCGCAGTCTTGAGCTCTCGTGACTCAACATCACGATCGCAAAAACACCACGTGACTAATCACCACTCTAGCTGGATGATGATGATGATGATGACTGATGAGTTGGACCAACAGTTTTAGGTGGGATTCGAACCACCTGGAAGAGTATTTACAGCATAGAACAGTCTTTTTTACTGTTCCAAATCGGTCACCAAATCGGCCACCCTCACAGAAAGGGGTAATTAACTTATCACATCTGACTAGCACGGCTCGTGGCTATTCACTTCGCCAAGGAAACTCCCCCCCCCCCCCAAAGTTTGCAAGGAGCGCAGTAAAGATTACCTGTTGATTTGGTATAAATTAGATGAGTCCTTTTAAAAATAAAGTCGCCTTGCCATGCCATGCCGTGCCGTGCCGATGGTGCTCTTATTTCATCGTGCACGGCGCGGCGAGGCGAGGCAAAACGTCATGCCGCGCCGTGCCTGATCTGGTGTGCGGCCGTCCTAATAGGGCAAGATCTTACAGGAATCAGACAGAAGTAGGTTTTTCTTAGTAAGGTAAACATAATCCAGAAAAATATATAATAGAGAAATAAAATTAGATGCAGAAATAGATTGCACAAGACAGAATGTCAAAATGATCTTATATCAAAACTGAGACTACATTTCTATCTCAATTATGATTTTACTCATACTGGAGGGATGCATTTCACCTCTAAAGAGAAGCTTCGTCAGCCTGCCACCACGGGTCGTATTTTAGATTTTAATTGTGCTTGGTCATCAAGTAAGTTGGTTCTGTATTGGTCATGGTGTATGAATATTTCATATTGTTCCAGTGTTTTTAGTTTGTGGCTTTTTTAGCTGTGTGAAGAATTTCCAAGTCAGTTCGGATGTTTTTGTGAATACATTGTATCTATAGCAGATGTGTGGTGATCCAGTAATAATATCCTATTCCATTCTTATCCCAATCAAACTCCAATCATTACTTGACTGACATGACACAGGAAAAATGAAATAAACTCTGGAATTAATGGGAAATAATATAAAAATATTATTTTTTAAATTGACGATTTTTTGTTATACCTAGTTTTTATTATTTTGTGAAGGATAATGGATATCATTCTAATTCTGATCAACACATTGGAATGAATTATTATCATAATTATGAACAATTTAAAAAAAGTTATTTTCAATAGTCTTCATGTTACAGCAATAGTGGTGTAATGATGTGGCTACCAGAGGTCCTCAACAAAATAGCAATCTACCAAAATCAACATCCAAATTCAGATGGAACAGTATGTACTGCTCTGGGAAGTCACTATCACACCAAAGTAGAAACGCCACTTGTGAGATACAGTACAATTAAGAGAAGTTTGATCACGAACTACAGTGAAATAGCCATTAGTTCAACAGAATCTAGTTATATTTTCACATCCACTTCAATGACCAGCTCTGTTAAATCGTCTACAGAATGCGTTGGACAGCTGGACTTTTCAGTATTTGTGACATCAGCAATACTTGGATCTCTATCAGCTTTATTGCTTATAATAATTGTGCTTGTCATGAATGTGGTGAAGAGGAAGTATGCTCTAGGTAAGATATCATTCATTGTTAATGTTTTCACTAATACATTAGAGACAAACTGTTATCACAAACTACAGGGAAATAGCCAGTATAGGTAGTACAATAAAAAATAATAAGATAGTAGTTTAAGCAAGGATTGTACATTGTATTATAACTGAACATTTATGAGTGGCTTACAGGCTGAATGCAATAGTCATATACCAGGAAGACATATCACTCCTTATTTTATGCACAACTTACTTATACCTTCACTCACCAATACCATGGATAACGTAGGCCTACTCAAACTGGAATGCTCTCAATAATTATTATTGTTGGCGATTGTTAGTAGGTTTGAAAACAAATTAAAACTGAATTTGAAGTTCAAATATATTCAGATCAGATAATGTGAATCTATATATATATAATCGAAATACCACTGACTGACTCATTCATCACTGTTAATACTGATAGATATACGGTACCATACAGTAGAGTCTTGTTTTACAGTAGGTACATGCTCACATACAGTGCAGTGAACTATGAAACTAAACTTAAGCTTGGGTAAAAAAAAATCGTGATTGTCTGTTCATATTGTCCCAGAAGATTGGATAACTCAGAAGGTCATATAACCGAGACTCTGCTGTATCACTCTTGACTATGCATAATTACAGATCGATTCCTTGCTCATTGATAGGCGTTCGTCTGTAATCGTGAGACAGACAGAGAGACAGAGGAAATGCCGATCGTCTTAAAGGGTAGACCTCACTATCGTTCGGTCAATTAATCTTAAGTTTTGTCCCACAAGGCGGGTCTCTCATATATTAGAGAAATTAAGTTTTCACAATTAATATCTTCCATTTCTGGACACTGGAATTCACTAATAAGAAGATCAATGCTGAAGAATATCAATGAAGAAGATCAATGCTGACGATCTGAAGACTAGCTGCTTCCAGCGTAATAAGCATATCGTTTGAACATATCCATTACTGGTACAATACATGTGCCACCGGATATGGATACAGTTATTTTGTGGTACAGCTGATTTTAGTGATACAGTTTTCGAAGACAAAACGGAATGTAGAAATCGGCTAGAACAGCTTTTTTACTGGATCCAGTCGAAATAGTATTGTGTGAACATACAATAATGAAATGTACATGCAAACGAAAGTACTGCAAAATAACTGATACAGCAAATTTACTGTACCACACAAAAACTGTAACGTGTGAACGGGCCCTCAGTAAACAACTTAGAACTTAAGCAATTCAGTGATAGGTATCTGAGAGAATATTTTTTGAGAACAGCTGATTGATATAACATGATAAATTACGTGATTTGTTCTTATCTATATATATATAATCGAAATACCACTGACTGACTCATTCATCACAGTTTCTCAGGAACCACTCGACCAAAAACGATAAAATTTGGTACACGTATTCAGTAGGGGGACTAGACGCATGCTAAGAAAGGGTTTTAAAATTTACCCCAAAATTGAAGATTTTTGAAAATTTAGGTGACAACAATTTCTAGAGAACCATAAGGTCAAATCAGATAAAATTTGGTATTCATGTTAAGTATCGGCCTTAGATGTACCTTGGAAAAAAGTTCCAAAATTAGCCCCAAAATGGGCCCAAAATCAACGATTTTTGAAAAGTTTGGTTGAGGCCCTAGACGTGTACTTAACAGATGTAATCAACCTGGCATAATTACATTTCATCATACCCAGTCATATGTTTCCCACATATTGCAAGGCTCCGACTGTATGGTTTCTAGAAATACCTAGTAAGATACATAACCTAAAATTTTAACTGGTTTGTTTCACATAAACGTCAATTACTCAGAACATGTGTTGACTGACATACACCACTTTCTTTCTAACCACCATAAGTATATAAATGATTTATAAATAAATAAATATATATATATATATACAATTCATGAATTAAATTTTTGTGAACTACAGTCATGGTAGTAGTAAAGATTATACATAGAATTAAACAATTTTTTTGTTGAAATGAAAATCAGCTATAGAGTCCAACATCGAGTTCCTGTATTTCTTGACCCCCTCTTTCTTCATGTTGCTCGATGCAAATCACAATAAATTATCACATGAAGTGTCTTGTCTATTCTTGTGCTCTGGCAAATATTGTGTACCAAAGTCATGCTTATTTAATTGGTGGCCTTCTCTTAGAATATTTCAATATCAAATGCTAGGTTCTCCCTCAAACAAGCTCATTGTACATAATATACTGTTCATTCTCTAGAGATAAATTTTCACGAAAATTATCTCAAAATATCAGACAGCCTGAAAAATGAAAAAATTGACACTGAAATTTTTATTTGAAATCTGTATGAAGCTTGTTCGGTTGTTATCAAGAGACATTTTTCAACTATGCCCAACATCTCTGCGAATTATGCACGTGACTACCTTATGTGATACAAGAGCTTCGATGTCTTCAAACTGTTAAGACGATAAGGAGAACTTTATTTGTGAGAGAGAATTCTCAAACAAACTCACTCAAGATTGCATTATTAAATCTTGAATTTTTTTATTGCAGTACGTCTTTATCATGATTTATAATCCTCTGTGCTTCTCAAATACCTTACTTTTAACTTTTTTAAAGCAATCTCTATGTTGGATATTAACTTTTCATGTGAAATTTAACGACTTGCAGTCAAATACAAGTCAAAATAACTGATACAGCAAATTTACTGTACTGCACAAAAACTGTAACGTGTGAACGGGCCCTCAGTAAACAACTTAGAACATAAGCAATTCAGTGACAGGTATCTGAGAGAATATTTTTTGAGAACAGCTGATTGATATATCATGATAAATTACGTGATTTGTTCTTATGTGGTAATAAAACTTAAAAGAAATGTATCCAAAATCGCACAATACTTGGTTTTTAAACGTTTATTATTCTGTTAAAAAAAAAGTTAATTTAGTTTTTTATAGCTAAAGACATTGTCAAAAAGGTTTTCAATACTGATAAATAACTTTAATCCCAATCGATGCTCTCGTTTTTCAGGAGAGGGCCGCGTAGACTGCAAGTCGTTAAATTTCACATGAAAAGTTAATATTAACAACGCAGTTCGTCATGGAACAAGAAATCCAGGAACTCTATGTTGGACTCTATAGCTGATTTTCATTTCAACAAAAAAATTGTTTAATTCTATGTATAATCTTTACTACTACCATGACTGTAGTTCACAAAAATTTAATTCATGAATTGTATATATATTTATTTATTTATAAATTATTTATATATTTATGGTGGTTAGAAAGAAAGTATGTCACTTAACACATGTTCTGAGTAATTGACGTTTATGTGAAACAAACCAGTTAAAATTTTAGGTTATGTAACTTACTAGGTATATCTAGAAACAGTTTTAATATATCTTGAACTTTATTAAGGTCTTAATTTTTACTGTTGTATACTTTATCTTTAAGTTACTTACATCACTTCCATTCTGACATTTTAAACATTTTTGGCATTTTAAATTATTGATGTCTAATATATTGTACACTAATGAACTCAATGCAATGGTACAAAAGATATAATGTGACTTGTATTATACTCCATATTCAGTCTACAAAACGTATCTTAAAAAAATTACTGTATGTAATAATTTAGCAGGAAATTAAGTTGTACTCGGTCATGATTCAACTGTGCAAGGCTGTGTAAACTGCTGAGATCTATCTATTGGATTGCTGCTGGAGAAAACCATAAGGACTTAGTAGTCTGTAGGTAGCTTTATTCTGTTTATATACAGAGATTCAAACAGAGTGGGTTGTAAAATAAGTGGTCAAGAAGGTTTAGATATACCTACTTTAAAAAGATAGGAACTGTATGTTCTGTGAATCCATTCACTTTTTAACCGACTTCCAAACAGGAGGAGGTTTTCAATTCAACCTGTTTTTTTTAATGTTTGTAGCCTACATGAATCATTCGAGCAATATTGAACCGATTTCAATTAATTTTTAAAAATGAAAGCATCTTTTAGCGGTGGTCCCATCCAAGCTTCGCAAGGATCGCCCAATAATCAGCCCAATATTAAACAAAAAAAATCAGGTCGAATTGAGAAACTCCTGCTTTCGAGTTTTGGAAGTCGGTTAAAACGGAGCATTCATCAATGTCTTCATTTCAATCTTGTTTGAATAGGATATAGTTTCACACATAACCGGCAGTAGGACAACGAGCTGTGTCGATTACCAGCTGATCATTATATAATAAATGGAGCGCTTCACACCTAATTTTAAGTAATTTTCGAAAACTACTAAAATGCAATGAGATTATGCCGATTATCACTGGTTAACGACATTGGACATCGGTTACCCAAAGCTGGTTATGTGTGAAACAATTAAGCCTGCAATGCTCTGTTTTGACCGATCAGCTGAACTTTATTTGAATTGAGAATAAGAAAATAATAATATTTCTGTTCATATGAACATTGTAAATAATTTAGTTGATGTTATGGAGTCGTATGAATAAGGTTTCATATGAAAAGAAACCTAAGTAAACTAAACCTTTAGTTTCAATCATGAGTTGGAGTAAGAACTGTTTTTGAGATCGTTGATTTAAAAAAATAATTGATCGTCAAAGTTACTTTTCGTCAAAGTTATTTATTTTTAAATATAGGCCTACTCTGAAAGGGATTGCAAAAGTCATCAAAGCCATTTGACTTTTAAGAAGCCTTTCCCTACTATAATTTTCCTAAATACAATACTCTACGTTGAATAGAGAGTTGTAGAATTCTTCTTAGTTTATTATTAACTTCTTGTAGTAGTTTTTAGTTACCTACTTTAGTTTATATGCTATATTGATTTGCTAATTTGATACCGTATTTCATCATGTAGCTTACAAGAAATTTCTTATGATTACAAGGTTTGAAAATTCAACTAAAAAGCTTAAAATAAAACAAAAAAGAAACCGACTTCAATGAAATGATGCTTAAAAATGGAATACTCACGTACTGAAAAGTTTAATATAAAGTATTCACTTTAAACTGAGAAAATTTCAAATTTAATACAAATAATCTTTTGAAGTCTGCGCTAAATATTTCAAAAAGTTGATAATACATTTTATGTTATAATATTTTAGAAGTTTATAGAAAACTTTGCGACGAATTCAAACGATTACTTGTATTAAATTTTTAATATTCTCAGTTTCCTGAATTATTTCAGAAGTAAATAATTTATTTTAAACTTTATAGTACGTGAGTATTTAATTTTTGGGCATCATTTCATTGAAGTCGATTTCTAATTTGTTTTATTACTTATATCAATGATGATGGCTTTCATTATCTGTTTCATCTCATCATCCCAGAGTTATTCTGAATACTTATATTTGTTGTTTGTACAATAATACAATTTAAGTTCCGCAATTAAAATTAAGTATTGTATTATGTAGAATGAATCAAATTAATGAGTTTTCATTTTCTATTTCTGCATTATTATATGCTACCTACCACTCCGTGAACTCAACCAAAATAATTAGTTCAAATAATTTCACTTTTCAGGATACTTGAATAATTATAATAAGAAAACTATAAGGTTTACTGGGAAAATAAAATAAGCCATTATTATTGTAGTCCATTTTTTGGTAGTCAACATGATGAAGTAAGAAAACAAATGTAGAAATAAAGATCAAACCCCATTTGATGTTCAGTTAGAGAGAGATATCTAATTTCGAGGAACTAACATTTTGGACCCTTAGGGGGGCCTAGAGAGAGGAAAGCTCTGGAATTTAAAGTGGCTTTTAGGAGAATGATTCTGTATTGTAAAGTTCTATAGATGATGTGGAATATTCAGCTTTATAATATTTTTTCTCAAAGAAAACTTCAAGAACTGACTTATCGTTTCCGTATTCCACATGCTTAATCAAACAAAATAATAGGTTCGTATAGGCCTACCAGATAATTGGTTTTTTAGGGAAGTAAAATTTCGTGAACAGATAGTATCAATTTTTATGATTTGATACTCATAGTAGAAATCAAGTGTCTGAAGAAATTGAGTGATTTACAATTCCATATTTCATTTTCTGCTTATACACTATTATAAGCCATTAATTGAGCAAAGTGGATTTCAAAAGTGAATCGTTTCAGTTTGTTTTTGTAATTCAAGGAATAGCAATGGTGAACAAATGACTAACAATGGGAAAATTTTAAATTTGTTTTTATTCGTTACAAAACTCAAACGTCACGGAATCATCACATATGCTAAACGCTCGACATTAATTTCAACTGACAAACATTTAAAGTTAATACTGTTATCACTTATAACAATAAGATCACTTATGCATTTCATACGTAGAAAAAACAAGTCCCAGTAAACTAATCATAATATAGTCACATTCCTTAGCAATGATGTAGTTAGTCCACTACTTGTGTTCATGCAACTAAAATACAACTACGAGCATAATAACTTCATAATTTATTCACAAGTACATCACATAGCTCAACACCAGCATGGCTCACTTTCCAAGATTGAGTCATCAATAATTATTTAAATTCAATTTAAATCCATACTACATTTTGAAAATAAATTTAAGGAATAGAAATCATACTGAAACTAGAAAACATGTCTGTAATGATGAGGTGGATTAATTGGAAATTTAACACTTATGTAGCTCATAACAAAATTCCAAATGGTGCAAATGTTGAGCAATATGATGTAGGGTTAATTATATCTCTGAAATAAATAGAGGTGATACACTCTGTACTACAATGAGGCATGGCGAGGTCTTATTTGTGGAGAAGTAGCCTATTCGCTCTTCACTATCATTTCGATTTCATTAACAATAAATTCGCTTGTAAAAGGTACCGCCCACCGTATCACTAGTTGCAAGCAAATAGTAACATCTGTTGAATAATACCGTACCTAACAGATCTTTTGTAATCACATTATATATTTTCAATTTGAATATAGCATGTTGTCCAATATGAAAATATTGAAATTTTTTACTCATACTCCTACACACAACTACTGATGAGAAATAAATTGAATTAGCCTTTTCAAATCACCATTATTGTGCAAGTGATCTCAACAATCACTTTCATCATGAATATAGATCGAAAATCATTTAGCTCTATGGAACTCATGCACGAATGTAGATTGATTAGTGAATAACAATTCAACAATTTCTCCAAATTTTGTTGATTTTCTCCAAATTTCACATAACGATTCACGGTGTTTGACTTAATCTATCAGTAGAGCCTCCTTCTATGAATCTTGGTTTTGATGGTAAGAACACACTGAGAATCAGAGACACTGGAATAACAGAGAAAAAAATAGGCTGTCAATAGAAACAATCAAATCTATGAATTGGATGAACTATTTTATTTGAGGATTTTAAGGAAATTAATGCTTAGAGATGTAGAAATCATAGATATAACTGTGGATATGGTACCGTAAGCTTCAGGGGAATAATTGATATCCATTCTAAGACAATACATAACAATGGATAGACCAGTAGAAAGTTATACTACTGAATTACTACAGTTCATGAATTCAAGTTTGCAAATGAATCGGTCATTTGAGATTTTGTCATGTCAAAATTTAACGTTTCCTAGTAAAAGGAAAAAGCTGTCTCAGACTCATCATAGTGATTACAGATGATTGATCGTAGAGTTCAATTTTAATTGAAATTTATAAAATATTTTCATGTTTGATGGCAGGCTACATCATGTTAGGGAATGTACTAGGTCAGTTATATAATATAATGATTATTTATCATTTCAACTCACAAAGAAGGCAGAGCAAGTAAATATAGTGAACGGCGACACAATTACTGTACAGGAAAGCTCCAGCAATTTGGTTTGCCGTCACGGTTCCAAGACGTGCCATCATCAATGATAAACAAGTCGCCATTGCCCTGAAAAATAATAATTTCGAACTTCTGATAAAAAATAGGCCTGAAGTACAGGGAGTAGATAGAAAATCTATGACAAAATAAAATTATTTAGCCTACAGTATAGGTATAAAACCTAATTCCTAGCTCAACTGAACAAAACCCATGAAAACTTACAATTCACAGCAGAATATGAAACAGACTACACCTTAAACTTCTTAGACCTCACTATCAAAAAACTAAATAACATGCACAAATTCAAAATCTACAGGGAAACAACTCTCACAGACACACTCATCCACAGCTCATCCAACCATCCACATCAACACAAACTTGCTGCTTTTAACCCCATGATCCATAGACTCTTAAATGTTCCACTATCACAAGCTGACCACCAAGAAGAAATCAATACTATCAAATATTTAGCACAACAAAACGGATAAAACACCAATCTAGTAGACAAAATCCTGAATAAAATGTAAAATAAAAATCAAAAACACAAGTCACACTCACATATTTCAACAAAAAATCGTACAGAATATCACATCTTCCAAAAATCCGGATTCAACACAGCATTCAGAACAACAAACAACCTGAAACACCATCTCCAACAAAAAACAGCTCACCTATCAAACAGCACAATTCACAAGTTCAACAAACCAGAAATATATAAGCTCAAATGCAACACACGTCCCAAGTACTACATATGACAAACAGGCACATCATTCAACACAAGATATAAAGAATACATCAAAGCACTACATTCCAACTCTGACTCAACATTCGCAGATCACTTAATTAACACTGGACACTCACACAATAACATCCAAACTGACTTGGAAATTCTACACATATTCCAAAAAGCCACAAACTAAATACACTGGATCAATATGAAATATTCAAACACTATAAACAAGATAGAAACAACTTACTCAATGACCAAACACAATTCAAATCCAACGCAATTTTCAACTACATAATGGCCGCTCATCCTAACCTCTACAAAGCATGACCCCCGGCGGCAGGCTGACGAAGCTTCTTTTCAGAAGTGGAATGCATCCCTCTAGCATCTCCAATATAAGTGAGTAAAGACAATATATTAATTTAAATACAGTGTCAGTTTTGATATTAGATTATAAATACAGTCTAATAAGTATTATTTTGCTAATATTAATGATTATACTTCGTATTTATTATAAGTTACTCTGGAATAATTTTCTGTACACATGTAGATAAAGGAATGCTTTACTGTGTTTTTCAAAAATGCACTTGTAGTCTTGATAGTGGGAAATATTATATTCAGAGGATCTCGCATAATGTTATCAATACTCCCCAGGCATGTTGTACCGTACTTACCAAAATTATTATCTATTTTCGATCATGTAGGCATAGGCCTGGAAATAAATCAATTATAATCAATCATATTATAATAACAAGTGATGAAATATTACTCAAAACTGACTGTTTCAATTTAAAAAATCTATTATGGAAAGAAGTCATTAAAAAAATATGATTGAAATAGTATAAGCATGATAATATGCTTACATATAAATATTAATTTTCATTTATATTACTTCTACAATACTAAGATAAATTTGTATTGTTTTAATTTGTATAAGTAAGTATAAGTAATTCTCTTTAATCTCATGAGTGAAAGCGAATCATCATATTTCATTGGATTCATTTTTCAGGTGGCTCGACTCATACTGACTGCATTCTCATAGATCACTTCTTCAAACCCAACTCACCTGAGATTAGTTGGGAAAAGCTCAACAGTAGCTGCTGTTACCACTGGAAATGAGACGTTTGTGAATAAACCGACAATACCCAGCTCTACAACAAGTAAATCCATGTATTCTAGATGTATAACAGCGAGTAAACCGGCAATTGAGCAGGATATGCAGAATCCTGAAAGAATATAAACACTTGAAAGCAATTATTTTTAGAAACACTCTTGCATTAAATATTCTTTGATTTCTTGTTCCATAACAATCTGCGTTGTTATAATAACTTTTTATTGTAAATTTAACGACTTTCAGTTTATTTTTAATTGTGAATAAATAATAATTGTTCTCTCTCTTGGCCAAACGTTTTCGAGTCATAGAGAGTCTAGATCGGCGATGTTGGTTATTTGGTTAGAAGAATTGTGGTTTTTGTATAGTGTAATCAAAAATTTTGTTTGATTCAAAAATTAATTGTAAATTTCAAAAGACGTACACTATAGACATACAATGTGGACAATGGACATACACCAATCCACAACCAAACAGACTAGAAAAATCTTCAAAAAAGCCGACCACACCATCGCATTCAGAAAAAACCCCAAAAAATACACTTGGACCCAAAACCACACTGAACACAAACAAATACGATCACCTGGGGATTTACAAACTGAACTGGTCTAATTTTAACTGGCAACAAATTTTATTTACATAGAACAAAAAGGCAGCTTATTCAAACAACGTTACAAGGAACATTAATAAGCCTCAATTATTACAAAAACCGAATCAACTTTTAAGTTATTCAGTAACTTAGTAACTTAATTTAGTAACTAGATAAGTAATTTAGATAAATTAGTCCAGATTATTCAGACTTTTTTGTAGGCTACAGAAAAACAAATAACATTAATTGTTTGCTATGATTAATTCCATTATCCAACAACCAGATTTTTGTTTTCCTTTTAAATGTATTAACTGGAATTATTTCTTTCATGTCTATTGACAGTTTATTGAGAATTCTTGGTCCTAAATATGTGACTGATCTCTGAGCAAATGATGTTGTCATCCTAGGAATTGAAAAGTCTATGTTTCTTCTGCGTATACCATGTCGGTGGTCCAAGTTGGTGAAGAATTGTGGGTTTTTCTTGATGAATGTAAGAACTCTGAGTAAGTAGATTTGTCTGATGCTTAGGATGCCGTGCTCTGAGTATAAAAGTATCGTATTTTAACCAACAGATGTGCAGACATAATTTTACAAGAACAGGCAAGACAAGTTTTACCCAATATTCAACGTACAGAGGACATCGTGAAGAAGATTAAGAAGAAAGTCAAAGACAACGATTTGATCATAGTAAAAGCAGACAAAAAAGGCACCACGGTTATATTAGAGAAAACTGAATACATAGGTAAAGTTAACGAATTCATTTCAGATAATAATTTCATTGAGATTAACTCCATAATCTCAATGAAATTATTAACTCCATAATCTCAATGAAATTATTATCTGAAATGAATTCGTTAACTTTACCTATGTATTCAGTTTTCTCTAATATAACCGTGGTGCCTCCTTTGTCTGCTTTTACTATGATCAAATCGTTGTCTTTGACTTTCTTCTTAATCTTCTTCACGATGTCTTCTGTACGTTGAATATTGGGTAAAACTTGTCTTGCCTGTTCTTGTAAAATTATGTCGGCACATCTGTTGGTTAAAATATTCTGTGACACTCTCCAATTCCTATCATTTGATAATGGTGTAACAACCGAAACTAGTTTCTCGAACTTTTAATAAATGTGGTTGTGACAATTTCGTCTTATTATTCATTATGGATACCTTCCACAATATCACCTTCGCCATTACTAAGAAAGTTAATATCTACAACGTTTGTTCCTTGCATTTTTTCGATATCTTCAACCCTCACGCCATAATATTGAAAATTAAAAATCACCTTTTTGAAATTTCCTCAAACATAAAGTTTGACTCATGATTTCACATTGAAATCAATAGTTGACATGGCAAAATTCTCACTAAATCGATAAATCAAGATAGGTAGCTCATTTTTATGATGGTAGACCAAGGCATTTATCACTCTAGAATTTGTACAACACTTTATCTCTCACCAAACCACCCCCTAGCTTCCAAGGTGGAAATTCATCTTATGATTTACAACCAATTATTTGCAATTGAAATGGAAATATAATGGTGATGTATTATGAATAGGATGCAAAATGATAAATTTAAGTTTTTCAGGGAAGGAAACTGTCACATGGCCGTCATATTGGAAAATGGAAAATAAAATCTAATTTTGTAGTCTACTTGAAAATTATTGCTTAGATTGGAAAAAGTATGAATAAAGAATGATCCTCACATGGAGATCTGAAACTTTTGTCCACGCTTTCTTACATATTATCACTTTTTTTATATTTCCAACCCTTGAGTTGTTAAATGATCTCAAAAATATTTCAATGCTTCCATTCACAAGACTGAACTTGGAATTCTCAGCATAATCAACCATTTCATTGGAATGTTCTACTAAAGTTTTTCAACAATATTGATGGTTTCAATGCAAATTGCGTCGTTAAAAATTTCGTTTGACAGGGTGGTGTGTCAAGTAGAAAATGTGTGGCTAGTGTTGTTGAGGTGAGAGGGGGTGAATCTTGTAGTATGATGTAATTCTTACAATAAAAACAGTTATAGAGTTTTATATCACCCTCTCATCCTTATCAGTTTGTTGGCCTTGTTATTAGAGGGTCCTTGTGTAGGCTAAAAACCACCCAATGTCTACAAATGATAATAAAATTGATCAAACGGGTATAATGACTACGTTATTTAGTGCTATAGAATTCTACAATCAGTCTACAACTCCCATCTTTACAATATATTATGGAAAGTACTTATAAAAAGTAATACCATTAAGTTATATTATTTATATTGAAATGATCAAGAAATTTTCTGCAATTGGTTAATGGAGCACAATCCATTCCAATTCGAGTCAGGAAGTTTAGTATGCTTGTCTTAGGGCCTAGTAGGGGATAAAACTGTTACCTGTGATGAGGCCAAAGAAAAGGGTCAAGAGTCGATGAAAAGAATTACTGGACAAACATTTGGGTCAGTGAAAATCTGGAGGAAAATATAAAGTGGAGTAGCTAGCTGCTGTGAATTCATCCATCAAACTGAGAAACGATAATGTGGTTTTGAATTCACAACAGCCTTTTAATAGAATCATATGTATTGAAAATTAACCTGAGAAATTGAAACCATGCTTCAAATATGAGTTTGCTTTCCGGCCTACTTCCTTATTTGATGAGGTGTCACTTCGTAAAGGAGTGAAATAATTTCTCATGAGAGCATTTCTCAGGGTCTCTTGCACTGTGTTACATGGCCAAGACCAGCTACTTATAAGGAAGTTTTGGCTTTGTATATCTCATATTTGAAAACCCAGTATAAGGAGAAGTGGGTAGTGGCATTTTATGGATACCCTGACCACCCTACGATTAAATGTTGTGAGCAAGAACACAGAGCTGCAAGGCGAACATCTGCTACAATTAATTAAAGCACATGAAAGCAATTTAGTCTTGTGAATGGAAACATTAAAATCTTTTTGAGATCATTTTACAACTTAAGGGTTGTAATAATATTAAGAAAGTGTGGACAAAAGTTTCAGATCTTCATGTAATGATTATTTTTTATTCATACTTTTCCAATCTGAGCAATAGTTTTCAAGTAAACTAGAAAATTAGATTTTTCCGCCATTTTGCAATATGGCGGCCATGTGACAGTTTCCTTCACTGAAAAATTTAAATTTATCATTTTTCATCCTATTCATGATAAATCATCATTATATTTATATTTCAATTGCAAATAATTGGTTGTAAATCATAAGATGAATTTCCACCTTGGAAGCTAGGGGGTGGTTTGGTGAGAGATAAAGGGTTGTACAAATTCTAGAGTGATAAATGCCTTGGTCTACCATTATAAAAATGAGCTACCTATCTTGGTTTATCGATTTAGTGAGAATTTTGTCATGTCAACTATTGATTTCAATGAGGAATCATGAGTCAAACTGTATGTTTGAGGAAATTTCAAAAAAGGTGATTTTAAATTTTCAATTTTATGGTGTAAGGGTTGAAGATATCGAAAAAATGCAAGGAACAAACGTTGTAGATATTAATCTAAAAAACATTTCTTATTTGAAACTTTTTCGATGCAGTAGATAGTTTTCGAGAAAATTTGTAAAAACTAAAATTTGGCCGCCATTTTCCAAGATGGCGGCTGAAGCACAACTTTTATCGCCGATGACTTACAGTATGTTATTCAGCATGCAAAGTAGTACATATGTGCCAAGTTTCTTGCTTGTATCGTTTTTTTTTTAATTTCCTAAAATTACTGTACTAATGTTGTAGATAGAGAAATTTAGAGTCACATAGCCTCAATATCAAACACAGTTATCTAAATTTTGACAGATTTTTTAATCATTCCACATTGATCGAAAAATACTAAATGATAAAATAATAATAATAGACTTTATCAATTTAGATTGTTTTGATGAATGAATAGATAGAAAGTCTATCAAACATTTAAAAGAGTATTGAATGTTATGGAGGCAAGATGGATGTTTGCCTCTTTCTTTGTGAATGTAAAAATTTAATTGATAAATATTTTTTGAAAGTTTCAAAATGAAATCTGAAGTAGAAAATGAATCATAAACTGCAATATATTGATTTTATCAATTTTATTAAGATGGATAACAATAAATGAATAACTATGGAACATTGAAAAGAATATTGATAATAATTATGAAGACTAATTGGAGGTTTGTTGCTCTCTATGTAAATGGGAAAAATGAAAGAATATTTTTGCAAACTTTTGACAATAAAGAAATGCAACATCCAGGCTTTATCATTTCTAATGATTGCATTTGAATTTAGCTAGAATATTATAAATCAGAATTCTTTCAAATGACTGTTCAAGAAAATATACTGGACAGATACTATTTGTACATTTAGGCTACTGCATAAATGGGTAATGGGTCATTCCACGTCAAATCAACAACATTTTTTTCGTTCATCATCTTAGATTTTGATGAAACATAGTAGACTCTTAGTGACCAACCAAAATATATAGCTAGTGGACTTTAGGGGCAAAATCCCCTAAAGAAAAACTCTTATACATAAAACAGACCATTATACTATCATAAATCAAATGAACTAACAATCAAATTATTCATGTGTAAGAATTCTCCTGCATGCTATATTTTTTGTGTAAGAACAGTCTTTTTGGTTGTTATTTGCAATAAACAATTTAATTCCTTCCGGAGATTTAACTATGCTAAATGCAACATATAATTGCCCATGAGTAAATACCGATTTACTTAGGTATATTCCAGCTTTGTCAAAGGTTTGGGCCTTGGAACTAATTGATAGTAATACAGAAAGCTATAAAAAAGCTAATATAGTCTGATTGGAAATTGTTTTCTTGACATATGGAAAGGCATATTTAGGTCTGTTGATATAAGTCTAATTCATCATTAAAATATTACATTACCTTTTGCCAGACCCAGTTATTATTTCAAACATTATGCACCTTTTATAAAGGCCCAACACAATTAGTTGTACGTCACATGCCATTGACCAAACCTGACCCGAGATTCATATTCCTTATCAACATCGTGATAGCGCCAATGTTTAGTGTAAGTTTATGTGGTGGCAGTCCTGATGGTGTGATTGAGTTCAGATATTCTATTGGAATCTCATACATATTATATAAAAGGTAAAATGTGTGCATGAATGTATGTACATTATGTTCCCAGTAAACTCCAAAAACAAATTTTTATGAAATTTTCAGGCACAATTAAGAAAAGTTCTGAGATGGTTCCTGTGAAGTTCGGGAGTTCAAAGTCCTCGCTGAAGGACACAAAAAGGGGAAATCTATCCTTAAGGAACAGCTGATAGAAGTCAACAGTTTTTAATCATATGGCAGACCCTTACCGGCGTTATTTAATCTGCCTGGAACGCAACGACTTTGCATGTACCGTGTAGTCGGAGCCTTGCAGTCATGTAGGAAACATATGACTGGGAATGATGAAATGTAATTATGCCGGGTTGATGACATATGTTACCCTATGTAGCTATAAATTTGAAATGTGGCCTCAGTGACAATGGGAGGTGACGAATAATAAAATAAAAAACCTAGCTTCTACCCTAAAATAGTCGTAGGAGTTTTAAATTTGGAATAATGTTCCTTCATTCAGAGGTGGTGCGAGTGAGGATACAACAAAGGAGGCCTCTCTCATCAGCTGGAAGAGCCCTAGGACTAATCTCTTCCCTAATAGTCCTAGAAGGTTGAAATTTGTAATGTATTCAGTGGGAGGTGTCGAATAATGAAATCAAGGAGAATTTTTATGAGATCGCAGCAACGCGCGTCAGGCCAGCTAGTTTTTTATATAATGAGCCCAAGTGTTCTTCTTTTTTGGGGGAGTTAAAAAACTCTCTTCAATTACTTCGATCTCATTCAGGTGGACGAAAATTTTGGTTTTAAATTTTCAATAATTCCATATTCATTAGTGTTTCGTTTACTAGCAATCAATAATATTGTTATCCTAATTTGCTGAAACTTCATTTCAGAATTTACCGAAGCTTACAAATCTCATCTAGAATAGAAACTTTTCTCATTTTAGTTCCACATCTACAAATGAACAATTTTTATCTAAGACTACATTATATAGTAGTTATTGAAGTTGAAAAAGTGGTGTCACAAACAGCCAACTTACTTATGCCTAATTAGAACCGTTGCACAATAAATCTATTATAAACGGGAATTACTCCCCGACACAGGCTCTAGACCAATCAGAATTCACCATCAGTTCCAATCAGTACATCATAATGCAGAATTATAAAATACTAGCCGGCAGACTCGCTTCGCTCGCCTTAACCGTCTAAACAGGGGGCTCCACCCCCTGGACCCCCGGGGGGTCCAACTAATTTCCATTGTGATTAGATAAATTTACAGAAATAGGTGATTTTGGGGAGAATTTTGATACCATTACTTAGTATGCATCTAGGGTCTTAATCAAACAGTGGTATTTCGATTATATAGATAACAAATGGGGCTAATTTTGAAACTTTTTTCCAAGGTACATCTAAGGCTGATACTTAACATGAATATCAAATTTTATCTGATATAGATATATACAAATTTTATAGATATAGACTATTATAATCGAAATGCCAAACAGCTTAAAGGAACAGCTGATAGAAGTCAACCGTTTTTAATCATATGGCAGACCCCTTAGCAGCGTTATTTACACTGTCTTTGAACAGCAAAAGACTTTGCACTTTGCATGTAGGCTACCATACAGTCGGAGCCTTGCAATATGTGAGAAACATATGACTGGGTGTGATGAAATGTAATTATGCCAGGTTGATTACATCTGTTAAGTACACGTCTAGGGCCTCAACCAAACTTTTCAAAATTTTCGATTTTGGGGCTAATTTTGAAACTTTTTTCCAAGGTACATCTAAAGCCGATACTTAACATGAATACCAAATTTTATCTGATTTGACCTTATGGTTCTCTAGAAATTGTTGTCACCTAAATTTTCTAAAATCTTCAATTTTGGGCCCATTTTGGGGTAAATTTTGAAACCCTTTCTTAGCACGCGTCTAGTCCCCCTACTGAATGCATGTACCAAATTTTATCGTTTTTGGTCGAGTGGTTCCTGAGAAACTGTGATGAATGAGTGAGTGAGTCAGTCAGTGGTATTTATTTACTATATACAAATAATAACAAATACAATACAAAGTGGTATTGAAATGAAGTAAATGCAAAATGAATAAGACCGAAATTAAAGTGTGAGTGTGGAATGAGAAAGGTGACAGAATGAAATCAATCTGACAGGTTAGTTAGAGAATGATTATATATTGATAGGTAAAAGTTCTTATAAGAATTGATATTTATTCAACTTTCTTAGTAATGGCGAAGGTGATATTGTGGAAGGTATCCATAATGAATAATAAGACGAAATTGTCACAACCACATTTATTAAAAGTTCGAGAAAAGTTTCTCGAACTTTTAATAAATGTGGTTGTGACAATTTCGTCTTATTATTGATATTTATTCGATTTGAGTCACACTTACCTAACTTACACTTTACTTTTAATAAACGTAGGCTTTCAGCTATTGAAATTATTTTGGTAGCTCAGGATAAGTTTGCTATGTTTGAAACAAATTATTATTAATTAATAGACCTAATCTACTGAACTTGCCAGCCAAACAGCTTAAAGGAACAGCTGATAGAAGTCAACCGTTTTTAATCATATGGCAGACCCCTTAGCAGCGTTATTTACACTGTCTTTGAACAGCAAAAGACTTTGCACTTTGTATGTAGGCTACCATACAGTCGGAGCCTTGCAATATGTGGGAAACATATGACTGGGATATGATACACGTTAAGAAACTTTTATCACCAAACTTTTCAAAAATCGTCAATTTTGGGGCTAATTTTGAAACTTTTTTCCAAGTTACATCTAAGGCCGATACTTAACATGAATACCAAATTTTATCTGATTTGACCTTATGGATCTCTAGAAATTGTTGTCACCTAAATTTTCAAAAATCTTCAATTTTGGGCCCATTTTGGGGTAAATTTTGAAACCCTTTCTTAGCACGCGTCTAGTCCCCCTACTGAATACGTGTACCAAATTTTATCGTTTTTGGTCGAGTGGTTCCTGAGAAACTGTGATGAATGAGTCAGTCAGTGGTATTTCGATTATATATATATAGATAAGAACAAATCACGTAATTTATCATGTTATATCAATCAGCTGTTCTCAAAAAATATTCTCTAAGATACCTGTCACTGAATTGCTTAAGTTCTAAGTTGTTTACTGAGGGCCCGTTCACACGTTACAGTTTTTGTGTGGTACAGTAAATTTGCTGTATCAGTTATTTTGTAGTACTTTCGTTTGCATGTACATTTCATATTGTATGTTCACACAATACTATTTCGACTGGATCCAGTAAAAAAGCTGTTCTAGCCGATTTCTACATTCCGTTTTGTCTTCGAAAACTGTATCACTAAAATCAGCTGTACCACAAAATAACTGTATCCATATCCGGTGGCACATGTATTGTACCAGTAATGGATATGTTCAAACGATATGCTTATTACGCTGGAAGCAGCTAGTCTTCAGATCGTCAGCATTGATCTTCTTCATTGATATTCTTCAGCATTGATCTTCTTATTAGTGAATTCCAGTGTCCAGAAATGGAAGATATTAATTGTGAAAACTTAATTTCTCTAATATATGAGAGACCCGCCTTGTGGGACAAAACTTAAGATTAATTGACCGAACGATAGTGAGGTCTACCCTTTAAGACGATCGGCATTTCCTCTGTCTCTCTGTCTGTCTCACGATTACAGACGAACGCCTATCAATGAGCAAGGAATCGATCTGTAATTATGCATAGTCAAGAGTGATACAGCAGAGTCTCGGTTATATGACCTTCTGAGTTATCCAATCTTCTGGGACAATATGAACAGACAATCACGATTTTTTTTTACCCAAGCTTAAGTTTAGTTTCATAGTTCACTGCACTGTATGTGAGCATGTACCTACTGTAAAACAAGACTCTACTGTATGGTACCGTATATCTATCAGTATTAACAGTGATGAATGAGTCAGTCAGTGGTATTTCGATTATATATATATAGATTCACATTATCCGATCTGAATATATTTGAACTTCAAATTCAGTTTTAATTTGTTTTCAAACCTACTAACAATCGCCAACAATAATAATTATTGAGAGCATTCCAGTTTGAGTAGGCCTACGTTATCCATGGTATTGGTGAGTGAAGGTATAAGTAAGTTGTGCATAAAATAAGGAGTGATAGTGTCTTCCTGGTATATGACTATTGCATTCAGCCTGTAAGCCACTCATAAATGTTCAGTTATAATACAATGTACAATCCTTGCTTAAACTACTATCTTATTATTTTTTATTGTACTACCTATACTGGCTATTTCCCTGTAGTTTGTGATAACAGTTTGTCTCTAATGTATTAGTGAAAACATTAACAATGAATGATATCTTACCTAGAGCATACTTCCTCTTCACCACATTCATGACAAGCACAATTATTATAAGCAATAAAGCTGATAGAGATCCAAGTATTGCTGATGTCACAAATACTGAAAAGTCCAGCTGTCCAACGCATTCTGTAGACGATTTAACAGAGCTGGTCATTGAAGTGGATGTGAAAATATAACTAGATTCTGTTGAACTAATGGCTATTTCACTGTAGTTCGTGATCAAACTTCTCTTAATTGTACTGTATCTCACAAGTGGCGTTTCTACTTTGGTGTGATAGTGACTTCCCAGAGCAGTACATACTGTTCCATCTGAATTTGGATGTTGATTTTGGTAGATTGCTATTTTGTTGAGGACCTCTGGTAGCCACATCATTACACCACTATTGCTGTAACATGAAGACTATTGAAAATAACTTTTTTTAAATTGTTCATAATTATGATAATAATTCATTCCAATGTGTTGATCAGAATTAGAATGATATCCATTATCCTTCACAAAATAATAAAAACTAGGTATAACAAAAAATCGTCAATTTAAAAAATAATATTTTTATATTATTTCCCATTAATTCCAGAGTTTATTTCATTTTTCCTGTGTCATGTCAGTCAAGTAATGATTGGAGTTTGATTGGGATAAGAATGGAATAGGATATTATTACTGGATCACCACACATCTGCTATAGATACAATGTACTCACAAAAACATCCGAACTGACTTGGAAATTCTTCACACAGCTAAAAAAGCCACAAACTAAAAACACTGGAACAATATGAAATATTCATACACCATGACCAATACAGAACCAACTTACTTGATGACCAAGCACAATTAAAATCTAAAATACGACCCGTGGTGGCAGGCTGACGAAGCTTCTCTTTAGAGGTGAAATGCATCCCTCCAGTATGAGTAAAATCATAATTGAGATAGAAATGTAGTCTCAGTTTTGATATAAGATCATTTTGACATTCTGTCTTGTGCAATCTATTTCTGCATCTAATTTTATTTCTCTATTATATATTTTTCTGGATTATGTTTACCTTACTAAGAAAAACCTACTTCTGTCTGATTCCTGTAAGATCTTGCCCTATTAGGACGGCCGCACACCAGATCAGGCACGGCGCGGCATGACGTTTTGCCTCGCCTCGCCGCGCCGTGCACGATGAAATAAGAGCACCATCGGCACGGCACGGCATGGCATGGCAAGGCGACTTTATTTTTAAAAGGACTCATCTAATTTATACCAAATCAACAGGTAATCTTTACTGCGCTCCTTGCAAACTTTGGGGGGGGGGGAGTTTCCTTGGCGAAGTGAATAGCCACGAGCCGTGCTAGTCAGATGTGATAAGTTAATTACCCCTTTCTGTGAGGGTGGCCGATTTGGTGACCGATTTGGAACAGTAAAAAAGACTGTTCTATGCTGTAAATACTCTTCCAGGTGGTTCGAATCCCACCTAAAACTGTTGGTCCAACTCATCAGTCATCATCATCATCATCATCCAGCTAGAGTGGTGATTAGTCACGTGGTGTTTTTGCGATCGTGATGTTGAGTCACGAGAGCTCAAGACTGCGCTTTGATGGACCGTGCTTCGATGACTTTCTGTTATAAGCTCTATTATCACTCACCCGGTGGTTCGGAACCCGCCTAAAATAGTAAGTTAGGTCCAACATGTTTCTCATAACATTTCTCAAACGAAGAGGTGGAACTACCCGTAATGGTCTCCCCAACATTAAAAGTAATAGCCTACGCTTATTACCATCATCATCATCATCATCAACTCATTACCCACGCACAGGTCTCAGCCCTATGTGGGCTTCATTGTTTTAAAATAACCGCGATAGTTTTAATGATTGGAAAATTCTCATCTAATTGAATACCTTGATTAAAGTATTGAACATGGAGAATGCTTGAAAAAATATTTAGGTCAGAAGAATATTTCTCTAAGAACTGATTTTGAAGTAAGTTGAGCAGTATGAAGCAGAAGGTGAGTACGGAATTTGAGAAGTGACGACCTAGTATTCAAATATGAACTAGATTATACAAAAACATTTAAAATAAAATAAATTGAAATAATTATCTACTAGAAACCCTCTTTGCTGATTATGTAGGCTAATTGAAAGGTAAATAAATGTGAACTTCATTTTGAAACACCGTAGGCTAAAGCACAGACATCTATTATTGTTTTTGTTGTTTCTGTAATCTGTGGCTAAAGGTAGCTTTTACGATTTTTATTTCTGCTCTTATGTAGTGTAGGTAGTGTAGTGTAGTGTCGCGTAGGACAAGATTTTCTATATTGGACTAAGCAAACATGATTTTTATCGTATTTTTTTGTGTTCTATGGCTCTATTGCCGATCTGATTCAAGGTGAAATTTGGTGTAAATTATTCAAGGTGTAAATGAGAGTTGCAGTTTAATCATCCTGGCTTGCCATTTCACTTGTCACACAACTAGACAATACTAGAACGACTATCACTAGGACCAAAGACAATTACATTATATGCTATGACTCAATCACCGCTACACGTGGTGGCGATCCCCGCGCATGCGCAGACCGATTTGCCTGATGCGTTTTGCCCGAAAGACGAAAATTGACACGGCAGGACAAAGCGCCTTGCGGCGCTGCTTCGCCGTGCCTTGCCGTGCTCGATGCAGTGTGCGGCACCTCCATTCAAACCAATACAAACCATGTCGCACAAGGCGCCTTAAGGCAAAACGTCGCGCCGCGTCGCGCCGTGCCCGATTTGGTGTGCGGCCGGCCTTACAAAATAATACTCTTGCATCACAACAGACTTAAATGTAGTTTAACTATTTTTTCTGTTTTTCTCAACTCTATAACTCAGAAATGGTTAATCTTACGTGAAAGTGATTGGAACCATTTTTGTAGGAAATTTTGTCATCTTCAACTTTTATAGGGGCAATTTTCAACTAAAACTCATACTTTCAGAGCTATGAGCAAAAAACTTATAGAGTTCACCTAAACAGGGCCCCCTTCACCATAGTTCGCCCTCCCACGCCTCAGTTCTTTTAAACATATGTACCAAGGACCAACCGTGCCAGTTTTCAAAACTCTGGGAATATTTTCTCTCAAACGGCATTATCATGGCTAATTTTACTGAGCTATATTGGAATCAAGAAAACAATCTCAATGACTCACCAATAATATATTAGGAACTGCAAAGTGCACACAAGAAACAAGCTGAATCTCAATGGAGCTTTGAAGAGTGGAACAGTTTGTGCAAAAATAAGCTTTCCAATTGACGATGCACTGGCCTTTCCATTGACATTCACATGACTAGAGAGTCTGTCCTCGATTATAATATCACCGATCTGGAGAAGATCAAAACACATCAAGTACATATTAACTTTTGAATAAGTTTTACAGATACTAGAAATGCCATATAATTGTTTTGGACGATGATGCGATTCAATTGAACAAAAATGTTGTCATCACTATCATTATAAATTAAGTATATACAATCATCACCTTGAAATAGTGTAGAAACAAAAACTGAAATTTCAAGAGTACTGTCGTGGTATCTATAACTGGAGAGAGTCATTTAAAACATCGTCACAAACCTTCTAGTTTGTCATGCATAGTGCGTTCAAAATAAGTTTTTAACTATATTTAATTTCATGGGTATGAATATTAATTGATTTTTATAAATTAAATTTTTTTTAAAGAATATAATTTTTATATTTTTAAAATAAAATGAATAGAAATGAATGTTAATGAAATTTTAGGGAAGTGATACTGGGAAGTGACAGCCGAGTGCCATAGCATCTGTTCAATCAGAGATAAGCTACGAAACTCCTAGGCGCTCTTTGTAAAGGTGACCGATTGGATTGGCCAGCTAAAATGACTCTGTTCTCTGATGTAAAATCACTTCCTGGTGGTTCGGAACCCACCTAAAACTTTACGTCCGACTCATCAATCACCAACATCAAATTCATTACCCACGCACAGGTCTCAGACCTATGCGGGCTTCATCCTACGAAAAAAATTATCATGAAAACAGATTCTTCTCTTTAATTCAAAATGTTGAAGAAATCTGGTTAAAGAATCATTTGTCGGTTTTTGCAGAAAGTTGTTTAATTTTCAAAGGTCCTCAGTTTAAAATACAATTTGAATAGTTGAATTTTACCCCATCTCATCACCTTGAACTACTTTATTATTGATACGTATGTGTCTCAACTTTTGGGATTTTAAAAGTAACTGAGGATAGCGAATTAACTTTGTTCTTTATTGAAATCCAGTGCATACTAGAAGATGTCAACTTATTCACTGTTCTGAAAGATTCTTAAAAATTCCTACCTGAAGTAGGAATGAAAAGTATGAGTAAAAACTGTCACAACAATGTACCAGTTGTTGAATAAGGAGCTATCGGCGATATTCCATAATATAATGTAGTTCAAACTATAAAAAACCCGTATGTCGTTTAAATAAGGATCCAGCATTGCTAATAGGGAATAAGAATTTCTCAAAATAATTCAATGCTCACAAAATAAATCAGAGTGATCGATTAGTGCTCAGATAAAACATCATTATTGAAGAAGCAATATGACAAGCAGTGCAAGAGAATTCTTAATTTTATTAAAATTTATTATTTTTTTTAGGTAACTCACCGCCAACTCATCGCCTGGCTTCCCTGTATTTTTATTGTAAATCCATCGAATAACACTCATGGCTTTCTCTTTATCATTCTTTGCAAGATGGAACTTTGGGCTTTCTGGTAGTTGGAAGAGCCAAAACGAAGTAACCAAACTTGGGATGCCACACAGTGCATAGAATAGCCTCCATGAATTATAGACAATTCTTCCCGAGAAAAGTGGTAGTTGAAAGTCGAGAGAGTAGACCAAGAAAGCGGCTCCTGAATTTAAAATGATAAAATTAATCACCCAATTGTAAACTATCAAAATGGATGGAAAAATATTTAATGGTGTACAACAGGCCCACAGTTTATATGGAATCACAAAAAACAATCTCTATTATTTTATGAATTGAAAGTGTTTCAAAAATTCTTCATCCATGAAATTAACGCGTGGAATTGTGAAACATTCCTTATTGTATTGACATTCTCATGAATGAGAAGTTGTTTGGGAATGACCAAAATCTTTCAGATAGACTATCAATTATATTATTAAATTTCTACTTGACATTGATCCTATAACTTCCACAGCTTTCTGTTTCGGCATGAAGGGCTCACATGCATAACTGAACGCAGTTATATTTATAGCCTAAATTCCTCCATAAGGTAGCACTAGCAATAAATTTAATATAGAAAGATAAACACAGCTATCGCCTTTGAAGAAATCGGAAGAGAATAATTTATTATCAAAACTGACACTGTATTTCACTTTTAAATAATGTTTTACTCACATATATTGGAGATGCTTGAGGAATGCATTTCACTTCTGAAAAGAAGCTTCGTTTCAGAAGTGAAATGCATTCCTCAAGCATCTCCAATATATGTGAGTAAAACATTATTTAAAAGTTAAATACAGTGTCAGTTTTGATAATAGATTGTTCATTAAGTATTTCGTCATGGAAAACATCACAGAGAATAATTCACAGAAGTGGAAAATGTTAGAAAAGCTTACTTAGAAGGCATGAGGTGAAAAAACACAAAATATGGAAGATGAAACGAAATCAAATGACTAGAAAATAAGAAAATGCCTGATATTACTTCTACATTCTCATGATTTCTCCTTCAACATTCATCCAAATAAACGCATTTTGCAAAGATCTTGATGTGATAGGAAAGTCCCAATTTTATGCTGTACCAGAGTGCAAAAGGTCCACATAAAAAATTTTAACTTTCAACTTATAAACTGACGAAATGTTTAATGAACTTCGTAGTAGTTGATGAATTTGAGATATTCCAGAATCAATTAGTTTTAAATTACCTGGTAAGATGTAATACAAGTTGACTGCAATGAACGAAGCTATTAGCAAGGATTGATTTCTGTATCGCTTCGTATGAAACTCCCCAATGTATGCATAAGCTGAAACAACTCCTCCACAGGATCTATAATTGAATTCAAAAAAATGACAGTTTTTCTTAAGAACAGAAGAAATAAGGAATGAAAACTAAGCTCACATATGTAGGATAGGTTCGAGAATAGTTATTACAATTCTATTGAGTACACTGTTTATGGCGGCCGCAACCCGACTGGGATAATCAGACCCTCAAAAAGCCCGAACTTTGAAGGAGTGAAGAGGATAACAGAAAAGGAGAATCTAGAGGAGGACTATTGTCTCAGGTCTGTACATTGTCGGGTATCCTAGATATAAATATATATAATTATATATATATTGTTACAAAAGCAAGCGAAGCAGTTATTTACGCACATAGAACTACGTAGATCATTCCATTCATGGTTGTACGTTACTTGAAACCCAATCTGCGTTCTCCTGCTTTTCACATGTCTTTGTCACCCTTATTATTCAAGTCTGCAACTCTCTCACTCAATTGAATTTCTCGAGACTTCTCAAGATTTCTTCAGACTTCCTGAACAATCGAGGTCTATATTCCAAGTATTCTTGAATCTTCAAGAAGCTGCCAATTCTTGGAATTATACAACTACAACAGCTATATAAAGAAGTCCACGTGAACAAGTGAGTGAGTCTTACAAAATCATGTGTGACAGTTAGTTTACAAACCTGCTGATAGATTGTGTTACAGATCTTGTGAGAGAGACAATCCAGTGCCAGTGGAGTAAACAGTGCTTGATTCCAGTGCCAAGTGCAGAGACAAGTGTTTACTGTTTGTGCAGCTTACTGATATTTTAAAGACGTTGTGTTGAGTGATATTATTTGGGACTGTCAAATAACAAATTGGACTGTGTTTTTGTAAGTGATTAGTTGCTCTTTTTATCATTTCTTTCTACATTATTGTACAGTTTATTGGACTCATGTTTATTTTATTATTGATCAGCCTGTAATTACTTATTCAATAATTCTTGTAAATAATAACTGAAAATAAGTATTAGCTTGTCATTTGTTCATCTGTTTTTCTTTATTAATTGAGCTTACAATTAATTTGTGTAAATAGACTAATTTGTGTAAATAAAGTGCAAGTGTGAACTTTAGTGTTGCCAGCCTTATTTTAGCCAGTAGAACCCATAACAATTGGTGTCAGAAGTGAGATTTCTTTCAAGTTTAATTTCAAATGGCTGGCAAAATTACATTGTGTGATTTGAAAGTGGCCGTCATCTCAAACGGGAATTAGAAGACCGTGATTTAGAAACATCTGGAAAGAAGTTAACTCTACAAGACCGGCTTCATGTGGCGTTATTGGGAGAAGGAGAAGACCCAGCTACATACCTCTTTAAGACTACTGACATGAAATTACTTACATCCATGAAGCAGAACTTCACATTCATGGAGGGCAAACTTCAATAGAATATCACATCCATGGAAGGAAAACTTCAAGAGAATAAGTTATTACATCCATGGAGCAGAACTTCACATCAATGAAGGGTGAACTTCAAGAGAATATTACATTCATGGAGGGCAAACTTCAAGAGAATATGACGTCCATGAAAGGCGAAATACAAGAAAATATCACCTCATTTCAAGACACCATGGAAGAGAAAGTTCAAAATCTTGCTTATTCTGTTAATCAAGAAGTCAGTAAGGTAAAAGAGGATTTGAAAACAATGGAAGATAGACTACAAGGAGAGATGAAAACAATGGAAGATAGACTACAAGGAGACTTGAAAACAATGGAAGATCAACTCAAGAAGCTGGAGTGTGGTGCTGGGTCTTCAAGCAGACATGACAAAGTGAATAGATCTTCAGATATTCCAGACCTAGCCATCAAGGAACTCAGTGCTGGAAAGGAATGAGAAAGATAAGCAGTCGGTCACTCTTCCCCAGCATACTGGGCTGCCAAGCTATGATGGGATGACACTTTTAGAAGACTACCAAACGCTTTTTGAGACAGCAGCAGAGTTCCATGGCTGGTCATCCACCACAAAGGCCTATGTTTTGGTGATGAATCTCTGAGGAGAAGCATTGGCAATTCTTCATTCAATTCCATCAGCTGAAAAGTGGAACTTTAGTGAGCTGTGGAAACGCCTGGAGATGCGGTTTGGCAACAAACACATGGAGCAGTTGTACAGATTTCAGCTCAATAGGAGAGTCCAACGACCAAATGAATCACTGCAGGAGTTTGAGGCTGCTATTGCTCGACTTGTGAGGAATGCATATCACTCTGTTGATGACAGCATGTATTATCAGCAAGCTCCACGTTCTGCGCTAATTTATTAGGTGCAAAACCATTACCTGGATCTTGATGTGATAATCCCGGTGTCGCTCCGGGCCAACTAGCTCTAGTCGGCGGGTGGTCGGAGTTAGGTGACGAGGTCGACCTTTCCTTCTGAGGCCCCCGCCGCGCTTGGGGTTGCCTCACCGGTTGGAAATACCGTCGTTGGGCGCCGTTTAACTTTCCCGCTCTCCGCGTCGCGGATTCGGGGTCCCGCGGCCTCGCGAAGAGTAGTGTCTGCTCCTTCGCGGAGGTGTAAAAGGGGAAAGGAGTGGTTTTTAGGGGATAGGGAAGGAAGGGCCGAAATATGGCTACTCCTGCCCCTTACCAGCGGAGACGGTAGCCTCTGCTGCTGCAGGTGGGGAAAGAGGAATTTCGGTAAGGGGAATAGGAGGATATCCAGCCGGGAGAGTACGCCTCTGCCACTTTCCAAAGGGGGCGGAAGCTATTACCCCCTGCTAGGATATGGCCGGAGTTCCAGGCCCTGCTACTACTAGCCGTTCCTGGTTCCCCTGCCTGTTTAAGAGGTAAGGTAAGGGAAGGAATGGTGGGTGACAAGGAAGCGGCGGAGCACAAATCACCTGCCTGGTTAGAGCGCGGGTCTTTGTTCCTCTGCCTCAGGATTATAGGTTCGACTGGGTGGGATCTAGGAGGATGGCGGAGGTTGGCGGAGGCTATTCTACCCTCTGCGAATATCGGCGGGAGTATAGCGACCTCTGCTAACTGGGGAAAAATAGGATAGGGGATTTAGGAACACAGGGAATCAAGGAAGGGAACGGGATCGCGTTCGAAACTACGAACCGTTTGGGAATGAGTGATTCCCAAACCCACGTCCACGGATTGCGATAATCTGTGACCCGCGCCGCGATCACCAACTCAGGGGTCAACACTCGCTCGTGCTTCTCCCTGACCGAACTAATACATGTCACTTCGCGCACTAGTTCACACAACCGGCACTTGTGTGTTCAATTTTCACGGAGTGAAAATTGATTGCAGTACAACTCCTGCTACACTGTGACCGATCAGAAGACCTCTCGAAGACTCGAAGTAAACCCTTCGAAGACTTGAAGAAGAAGAAATTCTCTCTGACAGCTCCGTCAGAGAGCCGTTCCTCCAAAACGGTGAGGAACTGGTGGGGGAAGCCCACTCCACCAGTCCAGATCGTTATCAACATTCTGTGCCCCGACCGGTGGCTGCTCCTCTCTACTTTGGGTCGGGCGCCTCTAAAATAATTAATTAAATGTATTAATTAATTATTTATTCCCCTGTCATGGCTTTGCCACGTGACAGTATGAAAGCCTAGCAGTAGAAAGGTTTCTGAGTGGGTTGAGGACACCAGAGACTCAGCTCACAGTCAAGTTAGCTAGATCAAAAACACTGAGAGTTGCTCTAGCCCAAACATTGGAGTATGAAGCCGTTTTGCAGTCAGTGCCAAGAGATTCTAAGGTGAGGGCTATGGGAGCTGAAATGACTAAAGAAAGCACAATTCAGAAGATTGTGGAGTTAGTCCTGGAACAGTTGGGAGTTGGCAAGAAGGAGATTCAATGCTGCAGTTGTTACTGTCCAAAACTACAAAACCAGTGGGAGGGGCCTTACGAGGTTGTGACTAGGATCAATGATGTAGTATACCAGATAAGAAAATATCCAAGAGGGAAGCCAAGAGTAGTTCATTTCAATCGTTTGTCCCCATTTCATGGTAATAACAGTGCTGAGAAAGGACTAGCAGCTCAAGTTCAGTGCACTACATCCCTGAAGGAGTCTGATGATGACTACATGCTGGTACCAGGAGGAAAAATGTTCCAGACTTGTTCACCCTGCCAAAGGAGTATGCACTGGCTCACTGTGTCACCAGTAACTTGGCAGAATCTCAAGGCATTGCTACAGTCTTCAGGAAGAAGTTTGATGGCCTCAAGGACCTGGAACAACATGGACCAGCAGAAGGAAATGTTCTTCATCTGCAGTGACATGGTCAGCATCTCTTCTACCTGGTGACTAAGGTGCAGCCTGAGTTGAAGTCATCATATGACACATTGTGGACTTGCTTGGTTAAGCTGAGGGAAAGGATGCAGACATCAGGAGTGAGGAAACTTGGCATACAAAGGCTTGAAAGTGGTTATGATGGCTTGGACTAGGCAATTGTGAAGCCAATGCTGCAAGAAGTGTTCCAATCCACTGGTAGGCCTATCTAGATCACCATTTGCATCTACAACCCTTGGAGGGTCAAGAAGGAGTCAGTCAGCAGTCAAGGAAGACATCAGCAATCTAAGGTAACATTGTTCTGGGACAGAACAACTTCTTAAGGTCGGGGTAGTGTTATAAAAGCAAGCAAAGCAGTTATTTACACACATAGAACTACATTGTTCTACGTAGATCATTCCATTCATGGTTGTATGTGACTTGAAACCCAATCTGCATTCTCCTGCTTTTCACATGTCTTTGTCACCCTTATTCTTCAAGTCTGCAACTCTCTCACTCAATTGAATTTCTCGAGACTTCTCAAGATTTCTTCAGAATTTCTGAACAATCGAGGTCTATATTCCAAGCATTCTTGAAGCTTCAAGTAGCTGCCAATTCTTGGAATTATACAACTACAACAGTGTCAAGTTTAGAGACAAGTGTTTACTGTTTGTGCAGCTTACTTATAGTTTAAAGACGTTGTGTTAAGTGATATTATTTGGGATTGTCAAATAACGAATTGGACTGTGTTTTTGTAAGTGATTAGTTGCTGTTTTTATAATTTCTTTCTACATTATTGTACAGTCTATTGGACTCTTGTTTATTTTATTATTGATCAGCCTGTAATAATTACTTATCCACTTATTCTTGTTAATAATTACTGAGAATAAGTATTAGCTTGTCATTTGTTGGTATGTTTTTCTCTATTAATTGAACTTACAATTAATTTGTGTAAATAAAGTGCAAGTGTGAACTTAAGTGTTGCCAGCCTTATTTTAGCCAGTAGAACCTGTAACAGAAGGTGGTTTCGGCTGTATACCCTGATATAATGGATAGAATAAAATGAAGATAATTAATTCCCTTCAAGTCCTTGTCCAAACCTAAATTCTACCTGAAGGGCAAGCCTTAGGTTCTGATATCTCGATTCGCCGTCTAACAATCACAGTTTGTAATGGATGCAGTTATTCCACGTAAATAATAATAATAAATGACTTTAGTCTACGGCCTGATAGAGCACTGCAACACTGTCTACTTTTAATAGTTTAGAGACTGAATCGATGAAAATACCTTCCAATGCGGCTGTGTGTCAACGTTATGAACACACCGGGCAATAGATCCGACCTCCAATTGCAATAATATGCAAGTTGCTATGAATCCTCTTGAGATGGCCTGATATAAGAACAAACCTGCAGCCTTACGATTTTTAAAGGCTGAGAACAACCAATCTGAATAATATATAAGGCCCTTGCAAAATTATAACTGACATAACTCTAATAATCAGATAGATGTGCTAGACAGATTTTTACGACTAGAAACAGTACACTGGCTCAATCTCAATGACCGAGATTTTATGGTGGATTCAACCTTTCAACTTGCTAGAGTTACAGAAAATGACATACTATGACACATTCAAGGTTGCGGTGGGAAGAACACATTAAAAACTTGAAAAAACAACTATTCATAGCATGTAGGAAATTCTATTTTCTTAGAAATTTATGCCCAAATAATGTATTAAAAATGCTCTATTATGCCACTGTGGAGAGCAGATTGACATATGGAGTAACAGCTTGGGGTGGCACCTATTTTTCCATTATCAACCCACTAGTAATTGGACAGAAGCACATTGTGAGAGTAATGGATAAAAAACCATTGTTGCATTCGTCCTTGGATATATTCAGAAACTGGAATTTGCTGCCGCTCAGATACCTTTACTTCTTTAAAACTGTTATAAAATTTCAAACAAAAAGAGACACCAATGTAGTAGCAGAACAGTGTAGGAGACAGGATTTGAGATCAAGGAACATGATAATACCACCGCGGCCGCATAAGGAAATATTTCGAAGATTCTACTTATATGTGGCCCCCCGAATATTCAATTACTTACCAGCCGAGTTGAAGCAAATAAATAATCCCCAGAGATTTAAATATGAAGTGAAATCCTGGCTTTTATTACAGGGTGATGTGGAGTGTTTTTTTTCAAGAATGGAATAGATTGGTAACTTAGGATAATTCGCTGAATTCATTACTTTGTAGTTTTTGTCCTGTTGTTTTGTTTATTCTTAAAAATGTTATTGAAACATGATCATTTCTCAATCCATAAGATTAGTTTGTTTCTTGTTTTATGTTAATTGAATGTAAGTAATTATCTGTAATTATAGTTACTACGTAGACATTAGTATACCAAAAAAAAAAAATTTCATTTAGTTAGAAAACTTTTCTTGTAACTTATCTGAAGTATATCTTATTTACGTTTTTTTCTTTTATATCTTAATATCATCTTTGAATGAGGGGAGGTAGAGTCTGAATATTATTACGCCTGCAACTTTTTAATTTAAAACTTCTTACCGATTAATAATTTACAGCTCCAGCTCAGCTAGATGTCTCATTGCTTCTTTCTTATAAGTTTAAAATGATGATGGTGCCCCAAACAGGACTAGCTTTCCTCGGGGTACTTGAAATTATTTGTTCTGCAGTTGATGTTGTAAGGATTATACTTTATATAACAGTGAAATTGTATTATTCTTTATTGTTTATAATTATATGCTTCTATTTTTTTTAAATTTTGTAGTAGTATACTTTGACAACATTGATGATTATGAATTGTATCAACTGGAAGAATAAATGAATTTGAATTTGAATTTGAATTTGAATATTGACAGCCTTTGTAGGGGCTCTGCACCTGGATGCGATGGACTTCCTGCTTCCCTACTAAAAGAAAATGCTCAGTTACTTGTAAAGCCCATACTACACATTGCCAATCTGAGTATTATTTCTGGTATTTTTCCCACAATTTATAAAAAGCAAAGGTGTTTCCATTGTATAAGTCATCTGATGCTACCGATAATTCAAATTATAGACCAATTTCTCTTCTCAGAGTTTTCTCAAAAATTATTGAAAAAGTTGTTAAAGAACAATTAGTGTATTACTTGGAAACAGTGGTGTACCGAGGTTTCAAGCGCCCTGGAGCGGAAGGGTCTTTCGATGCCCCCCCCCCCCCCCCAAAAAAAAATCAGTCTTTACACTCAACCACCCGATTGGGCTGATATTAATATAGTGGTCATTTAATGAATCAGCGGCTTTTTCCCGCCTCTTACTACACCTTATTTGTCAGAGATGCGAATCTCCAATGAATGAATTTTTGCCTGGCCAGATTCTGCTTTTATCAATTTCCAAACAGCTTGTTTTGGATTTTTTTCTCTTTTCTATAAATTCATTTGCAGTTATTTTTTTTATCATTTTGTCGTTCTTACAAAAATTGTCTTATATTTTGGAAATAGGATTCAAAAGTGGTGTATCTCAGTCCTGTTCTTGTTAATATAAAAACCATTAAACTTCTTGTGGATTTATTTTTCCAGAATAAGTTCAAAGTCTTCATTCAATTACTTGAAATTGTTATACCTTTATTTGTCACCCAATTTAAATTGTTTTGGCTTGGTACTTTTGACTATTTGCTTCTTTTGACTCGACCGTTTTGCATTCTGTCTGTTTGTAACGCATTTACGGCTGAACGCGTGAACCGATTTCTTTTAAATTTGACATGAATGTTCCCTTTAGTAATGCACAGCAATGTATATGTACGATTTTTTTTAAATTGTGTTGCATTATATTAATACATTTTTTGTAAGTAAAAAGCAATTTTCTCTAAAGAACGGGGCGCCCCTCACAGCCTTGCGCCCTGGAGCGACTGCTCCACTCGCTCCATTATCGGTACGCCACTGCTTGGAAAACAATTCCATTCTAACAGATTTTCAATATGGATTCAGAGGAGATAGGAATATCACTGATGCTCTCTTCAATATAAATAAAGATATAAATAATTTGATAAATAATAATAGACAGTGTCTACTGGCCTTCTTAGATTTAGCCAAAGCCTTTGACTCTTCGGACAGAGAGAAACTGATTCTGAAATTTGAAATGATTGGCATCAGAGGTAAAACATTAGAATGGTTCATAAGCTATTTGGCTGAGAGAAGACAAGTTGTGGTTGTTAACGGTGTAGAGAGCTCTGAGTTATCAATAGACTATGGGGTGGTGCAAGGAAGCACACTGGGCCCCATTTTATTCCTCATTTACATAGATAATTTGGCCCATATCTGGCCCATCACTGGAAAACTATATTTATTTGCTGATGATACAGCTATTTTGTTTGATGGTTCAAATTGGGAGGAGGTTACTGAATCAGCAATAAGAGACCTTTCTCTTATCAAGAAATGGTTTGATCAGAACTCTCTGACTGTTAATGTGTCTAAAACTAAATTTATGCCCATGGCTCTAAGGTCCAATTTGAACATTAGCATCAAAAGTTTGAAGTTGCACACATGTGGTACTCTGAACACAATGGATTGCCAATGTGGGAGTATTGCAAAAGTAGAATTTTATAAATACTTAGGAGTTGTTTTCAATAGCTCCATGAACTGGTCCGCACATGTTAATTATTTGAAAAATAAAGTGAGAAAATTTATATTTGTTTTCAAACAACTTCATGAAATTTTGAATCTATCCGAACTGAAGCTCTGTTACTATGCCTACTTCCAATCATTGTTTATGGGAGGTATAATTGCTTGGGGAGGAGGATATCGATCTATTTTAGAACCGTTAAATATCATCCAAAAATCTATCATCAAAGCAGCTCTTGGCAAAGGTCGAAGGTATCCAACAGATATCCTGTTTGACGAATTCAGTGTTCTTAACTTAGACAGCTGTTTGTAAAAACATTGTTGATCTACATACACAAAAATTCTGAAAACGTTTTTATCATGTATAACCATAATTACAATACCCGCAGCTCAAATACATCTAGGATCCTTACTGACAGATTATACAGAACCTTTTCCGTCACAAATTCCTACTATATATCCCAAATCATCTACAGAAATCTTCCTTCACAATTAAGGAACATTCAAAATAGTAAATTACTTTAAAAAAAAAGGTGTCAGAGTGGTTAATGAGTGTGGGGAGGCAGTCATCGCATCCGGATACAGGTGAATCCTACTCTACTGATGCTTTACTGAAATACTTAACTAACTTTAATGACACTAATTTTACAGATTCTACTACTCGCTCTTGCCTCATCTGTTGTGGTGCTCGGACTCCGTGCCCTCTTTATGAATTATGAAAATATAATAATTTAAAAAAAAGTGCAATTAAATGAATAAGAATCTATAACCACATCATATGGTTTATTCATTTATGAACCATAGATAAATATTTTGAAAGATTTCTTAGTTTAAATATATATTGTAATAGTCTGTCGTTTTCATGTCTGAAGAATTTTTTCTCGTTGCCAGTATTAATTATTATTATGTCACATTTCCTTTTCTTGCTGTTGTTTTTGAATTGCTTTTGTACTGAACTTCTGCAAATTGCATTACAAACTTTTTCGTTCTTTTATCAAAATAATTTTAAATTTATTCATAGATTACTAGTGTTCTATAATGATATACATTATGTTTCATATAAACAACTCGTGTCTACGCACAGGTCTTACCTATGTAGGCACATTCCTATATACAATATACAATAATACAATATATATATGTAGAGAAACAATGAACTTTGATTTGTTTATTTTACAAACATTAGACCCTCATGCAAATAAAGAACTGCTGTGCTTGTCAAGACAAAATGATCAAACAAGTTATTCATCAACATCTTTTACTAATTGTTCCAATAAATATATGGAAGATGCTTCCTCAGCATCTCTTTGTTAAAAAAACGTTTGTTTGTTGTTCAAGTTTGGGTCACCAAAAATAGGTCCATAAATACTTAGTCACAGTCTGGGCCTGACCTTTATGGAATATTGCACCATACCCAAGTCAAAATCTACAACAATACTATTGATATAGGTAACTCGCAAATCAAAAAGAAGTTGATCTGTATGACTGATTAATGAGGGAGAATGCTCTATAATATAATGTAAATGTGCAACAAATTACTTGTGATCAATGTAATGTAGGCTCTAAAATAATGTTCTAATTTATAATGTGCTATGAATTTATGAATGAAAAGTGTGAAAAAGAGATTTGAGAAATTCAATAAAAGCTTATGAGACAAGTTACGACTACTACCAGGGTACTCACGAGATTCCATTCAGTAGCCTTACTACAAAAAAGAACCAGAAGTCAGGAGCGAAGCTGTTGACAAGGTACAAAATGCCATCAACCAAAAGGCATCTTGAGAGAATGTACCGCCTCCCTAGTGTGTCCGATAATAGTCCCCAAACATGACAGCTGAGAATAATTCCTGAAAAAAAATTTTGTCTTGTGTTTTAATTGTCATCATGGCATAACAAAACAAAAGTATTGTAACTATTACTACTATTAGTATGTAAAATATTATAACGTAAGCAAACAAAGTACCACATTTTTGCTTTGTTGTTAGAGCATTCAGGTACAAATGAGAATCTATGTTATAGAGAAGAGAATAATATTGAACAATCATTTCATTTAATTAATACATATTCAAAACACCTACGGTATGGTAATAAAATTCTAAACTGGCGACAGTAATAATATTAGTAGTCTGCATTATTAATTTCTGATTGGTTAAAGGATACAAAAAATACATTTTTCTCTCAGAACAAATTCTCCCTGTAAATGCCAGAGTTAGGAATTTTGAAGACATATATTTTGCTCACCTGGTTTTTTATTTGAATCGAAAATAACAATTATTATTATTATTTATTGTTGTTTTTATAGGCTTGATCACTGAAATAATTAACACTTAAATTTCATTTACACAATTATTTACAACATGCACAAATCAGTTGTTACGCAAGAAAAACGAGTTACTAACAGTCAATAAGCCAATCAATAATCTAAGAAACAACTATTCATTAAAATGTCCAATTATGTAAAATAAATTTCTGAAACAATTAATTACTAAATGAATAAATAAATGGAACACTTACAAAGCACAGTATCTGTTAGACTGTTACAGTACCTATTTGATAATCACAATAATATCACCGGATATTAAGCCAAAAAGAAGGAAGTCTACTGTCAAAGAATTTACCACATAAACTGTTCATAAGTACTTCAGATGTGTAAACACAATGTCTATACTGTCACTGGATATGAACGTTGTGAAGAGGAAATGACAACTGAGCTATGGCTCACAAGGAGAGCCCTTTTATATACCATTTAAAAGTATTCTACAAAAATCTAGAAACTAATAACATAATCTGGAATATTCTGGCAAATTGTTGAGAACACTAGAACTAGCCTGACAAATGGGAGTGAGAGAGACATTCGGGGAGAGAGAAGAAACAAGTGTCCATTTACAACCTTGTTGCAGCACCATGGTCTCATGCTCAAGTGCCTCATGCCATGAATGAGAATGGAAGCGTTGTTTACAAAACAATAGACTATTGTTTTTCTTGCATTCTTGACATTATTATAATTATTATCATAGTAATCGTTACCCCACAAATTACTCTGGTAATGTGGGGTATGATGTTTTGTCCATCTTGGAGAATGGGAAGTGTTGCATTTATTGGAACTACCCATTCTTCTCCATCTTCACTTCCAATAACTACAAAGCCTGATGACATGCTCCTTGATATTGCTGAAAAAATAATATATCATATGGTGGTCTCAGCACCTTCTGAGAGCAAGATTCCTTCTGAGCTGTCAAAGAGGAGAAGAAGCGGAAAAAGTACAAAAACCTGATGATAAAGCTGCGCAAGATGAACCCAGGCCAATCTTTGAAAATGGTGGTACTAATTGTTGAGGTTTTGGGTGGTGTGAGACCCAGTGGCGGATTTACGGGGGGGGGGGGGGCTTTCGGGCTGAAGCCCCCCAAAACCTCAAAAAGGTTTTTTTGAAGAGTGTAAATTTTTTACCAATATAATCTGTTTGAAGTTTGTAAAATATCCATTAGCAAGAATTACCTAAGTCCACTGCTAAGTCATCAATTGTATGAAATCCGTTAACGTTTAAATACCATATAATGTCCTAGTTACATTATGTCTGTACATTGACTGCAACCAATCAACTCAGTGTTCAGATTTTTGTACTTGCTGAAAAGAAACAGTACTTTCTGAATAGATACAGTATTTGCTGAATAGAAAAATTAGTGCAACATAAAATTGCAGTAATTGAATCACGACAGTACAAACTTTCTTTTAATGAAAAGTAATGAGGAACTACATTAACATATCAATCAATGTTTTTTTTAACATTCTATCACAATGGTCGGCAAACCAGTGATCACCAGCAACTGATATAGGTTATATAGTGGAAAAATTCCAGATACACCGCTTGCATTGGGTTTACTTATTATATATGATATGGATCTAATACCATTTTAACTGATTTCTCAGAGAGATTATACAAACATTTTCTGGAGTGGTAGCTTCAGATCCCATATTTCTACAAGAGGAAAACAGATCGCCAGATAAAAACTTTAGAAAAACGAGATGTTTTTACAGTGTGGAATTCACACAAAGTTTACCTATTAAAACTAGATGGAACATTAGTTAATAGAAAAATTTGTAACTAATTGAAGCTTCCACATTGATTTTCATTCTTAAAAATTGAATAATATGACCGTAATACCGGAATAATACTATATTCCTTGTTTTTTTGTCAAACTGCTGAACACACCAGATTCACAGCCATAATTCAATAAAAATTTTCCATCTACTTTAAATTTAAATTAATTTTATCTCTGATACGGTTCAAAGCACTAGTAAAGCTGTTTTTTATTTCCCAATAATATGAATAGTTATAGTTCGGGTATGATTAATCATGAAAAATTCAAAAGCTTTCACAATACTACTTCAGTGCACCTCTACCCCCGCCCACATCATCAGTAGCTACTAGCCACGCCCAAAAACAATTTTTGGATCCGCCACTGGTGAGACCCTTGCTACTTGCCAACCTGAGGTCCATCTCAGAGTTTAAAAAGACTATTAATTGTTGTGGAAGAATGAACAGTGATTTTCGGTGTTATGTGCTTGTGTCAATAAGTCTTCCAGGTGAAGCATTGTTTACTTTTTCCCCATACTCTCTTTGCCTAGTGGTTTTATCTGAATGTCATTAAAATGTTTACTTAGAACTTTACAACTTAAGTTTATCAACTTAATCGAATGTTCTTATCATGGCAATTAGAGTGGTTTAGTCATGTAGAATATTCCATGCGTTTATTTTAGAAATTGATAGAGACATCTCGGTTTTTCTTGATCATGATAAAACCTACTGTAGTGAGAATAGAGAGAAAGAAGGAACAGTGGTTCTCGTTATTACTGTATCTGCTATGTAAATGCTTACTTCTAAGCAAATAATTACTCTGCTTTTGACATTTTTTAGGTGTTTACTTGGATCTTTGTAGAATGTTCTAGTTGTTTGATTAGAAATTAATGGAGTCTTATCGAATATTGTGGAAGGTGCGAGGGTCCTTGATTGTTTATTTTAGAGTTCGGTAGGAGTTGATAGAAAAATTAAGAGATATCTTGATTATGGAAAATTATATAAATAGATGAGGGAGACTTTTGTAAATTAGTTCAGTCTTGTTTGAAATTCGTGGTGATGAACAAGTAATGACAGTTCTCTGATAATTAATTACCATAAACTGTGCCTATAGTGATTTTTTTTCCTATTTAATTCATACCAGTGAACTACTAAATAGTTTTTATTGTATTATGGACTAGTGCTACGTAAGTTAATTTTTCTTTTTTGACGTTTATTTTTGAATATTATTGGACAGTTTATTGTACAGTTATTATTTAATATTAGATCGGCCTTTTTAACTTTTAGTGATTGATTTTTGTACAGTTTATTGAAATCTATTTTTTCGTTGATCAATATCGATTTATCTGTTTTTGATTACTATTTTGTGTAAAACATTACTGACCAGTGCGTATTGTGGATTATATGTGTAAATAAAGTGCGAGTGATAAATTTAAGTGTTGCCAGCGTTATTTTAGAATTAGAACCCATAACACTATTCAAGGCGAACGCGCTTAGTTGAACATTAGTTCAGTCTTGTTTGAAATTTGTTGAGATAAAAAGTAGTGGCACTTCTGTTTGTTTTTAAAAGTGATAATCGCCATATGTTGTGACTCTCTATTAGAATTCATTCAATTTTACACAAGTGAACTCTACTTTTAGCTATTATTGTATTACAGACTTGTGCTACGTAAGTTTAATTTTTTTTTAGACATTTCTTCTTGAATTATTAGACAGTTTATTGAACAGTTATTATTTGATATTAGATCGGCCTTCAACATTTAGTGATTGATTTTTGTACAGTGAGGGAAGTGATAGCCGCGAGCCGTAGCAGGTATCTGTTCAATCAGATAGATAAACTGCGTTCTCGTCGGTCTTGTTTGTAACGGTGACCGATTAGATTGGCCAGCAAAAAAGACACTGTTCTCTGCTGAAAATCACTTCCCGGTGGTTCGGAGCCCACCTAAAAATGTAGTTCCAACTCATAAATCGCCATCATCCAGCTCATTACCCACGCACAGGTCTCAGACCTATGTGGGCTTCATCCTCAAAAAAAAGTGCAAATTCTTTATTAGCTGAACATTATCGATTTATCTGTTCTGATTGCTTTATTTTGTGTAAGATATATAACTGATCAGTGCGTGTTGTGGATTATTTGTGTAAATAATAAAGTGTGAGTGTTATATATTTAAGTGTTGCCAGCGTTATTTTAGAGATAGAACCCGTAACACACAACTATTACTCACTGTCAAATTCTGAAGGCAGTCATCCTTGGCAAAAAACAAAGATCATATAAAACAAGATCTGTAGCCTTAATATTGCCTAATTAAACGTCCTTGAAAGTTCTTCAAAGTCCCGTTCGTCCCCATGTCAATCCGCGAACTGCAGAACAGAGCCACTATGGTCAAGGAACAGTCATCTCCGTGGTCGGTTGAAGTGTGTTGTCCTAGCTTCGGAATGTTCTACACTGCGAAAATTTTACCGGAAAATCATGCCTTAGTTACTTTACTGGTAAAATTCCATTTTCCAGTACCGTAAATGGTAAGAATTCCATGAACTGAACCACTAAACCTCGCACCTGGAACCTTGCGCTGCACAAGTAGTGTACAAATTTGATAACTTAATTTGACGACCCTATAACTTATGTGTGTCAAAGCCTTTCTACCGGTATCTATATTGATTGCCCAAAGCTAGAAGAGAGAATTATCAAGTTAACTGTGTTAGGCTATATATTAAATTATGTATAGCCTAAATTTTATATTGTTGCCTATAATAGGCTACGGTAGCAATCACTGAGCAGAAAGATAATGAGTAGCCTAGGCTAGCTGATACTGTAATATGGTTAAATACTTACCAACAAATCCAGCTGATATCAAAGTTCCTCTATCCTGTGATGACAAATTAAGATCACATTGAGCAATTGGCAGTACATAAGGTGGCACGCATGCCAACATGAAAGAGCACATAATACATAATGCTCCAACAATTGTGATGGTAACTTGACATTTTCCATAACCTAGAAAATCATAACGTGTGAAAATATTTCAATTTTGGAAATAATTGTGTTTCAACTTATTACAATAGTTCTAACAAACTATCAAACTCCTAGAAGAAAATCTTTATTCCTTTACTTTGCAGTTAAGTAAAGGGATAATAGAATCTTCAAATTTTAATTGATTTTGTCAAAAGATGAGTAGGCCTACCGGTACCATAAGTCTACTTGTTGAGGTACCGTACTGTACTTCTAATAAGGTATCTCCTTTTTTTTTATATCCCATCAAGAACATAAAACTCATGTTTTTGCTGTATATGGAATTCCTAGATACATTTAAACCTTTTCGTTGTGTAATGTTGAACTAAAATTGACAATAAAGGAATTTTTGAGAGAATATATGGGTTAGGCCATTTCACTATGGTGTAGTCAGTAGTGCAATAGTAGCCTATATTATGTTACTAGGCTGGAAAGTAACGTTTTGCCGGTCGAGCATATGATAGTTCATGCACGAGGCGAAAGCCGAGTGCAGAAACGTGAATATGCGAGAACCGGCAAAAGTTTACAGCCGTGTAATTTACAATATTTTTTGTTAAGCTGGGCATTCACGTTCCAACTTGTAGTAGCCTACTGCTAGATGGATAGTCGACTCCACTCATGCTCCTACTTGCAATTCAACTTTATTCCTAGTCAGGTGTGAACATCGCTCTGGAGCCGAAAAATGTAACCGAAGTTGCCTGATGTTGCCCGAACTTGCCCGAAGGTCAAGCACTGACTGAGATAAGTTGGACGACTTTGATCCGACTCCCCCACACACGCTCCAACACCGTCGACATTCGGAGGTCGTCCCTCTAGTCGTCCATCTACAATTCCAACTATCCAACAAGCCCATTCACGTTCCAAAATCGGATCCAACCTTGGAGTTTGGACTGCAAGTAGTACTGCAAATCGGAACATAAATGCCCAACTTAATACTTATTGTCTTAGAAAGACATGATACAATCAGCTGGATAATATGCAAGACATTCAAAAGTATTCAAGACAACTGAAAGAGCTGCTTTATTTAGATTCAGAATTTGATGGGCGAACTCCCAGATATAAACCATAATAATGATAGCCTAGTGCAATCAGCTGGATAATATTTGAGACAGCTATTGAGTCATAGGTAGGCTATTGAGTAATGTAATGAGTTGACTACATCTATACATAAAATATATATGTGAGTCAACGGAAATTCTTTTGCCGCACTCCATATGTTTTTTCCTGTCTTGTACGGCTATATAAGTCCCTATTTGTCAGCTGATTTTTCTGATCTAGTATGGAAAAGAGGCACTTTCCATACATGACAAATCTATGAAAAGTAGCTATTTTCTATCAAGTGTAACAAAAACATATTTTAAAACAAAAAAAGAAACCGACTTCAGTGAAATGATAAAATACTCACGTACTGAAAAGTTTAAAATAAAGTATTTACTTTAAACTGAGAAAATTTTAATTTCATACAAGTAATCTTTTGAAGTCGGCGCCAAATATTTTATAAAGATGATAAGAAATTCTATCTTATATCAAAACTAACACTGTATTTTTTTGGAGGATGAAGCCTACATAGGTCTGAGACCTTTGCGTGGGTAATGAATTGGATGATGGAGATTGATGAGTTGAACCTACAGTTCTAGGTGGGTTCCGAACCACCAGGAAGTGATTGATAAGAAATTCTATCTAATATCAAAACTAACACTGTATTTCAATTAAATATGTGATTTACACTCACTTTTACTGAAATACAGTAATTGATAAGAAATTCTATCTAATATCAAAACTAACACTGTATTTCAATTAAATGTGATTTACACTCACTTTTACTGAAATACAGAGTCAGTTTTGATATTAGATTGTTCAATTATTTCGTCATGGAAAACATCACAGAGTAATTCTGTTATATTAGCGAATTTCTTCAAATTCAGCTATTACAGCAGGTCGTGATGTGCGACTTTCACCCGGGACCATGATGGAAATTTGTTTTGGAGCCCCCAGAGTACAAAAATCATAGTGGCACAAAATGTTATATATGTAGATATATATATATCTATATATATATATATAGATATATATATCTATCTATGTGTCTGATAGCACGATAACTTTTAAAGGAGATGTCCGATTTCCACCAAATTTGGTATACACTTTCCTCTTGTGAATAGCTTGGACAAGTTCGTTAGCCAGGAAAATCCAAAAAGGTTAACCCCCTTTTCGGGGGTATTTTCCCGCCAAAATTAGGGGTTTTCAAGAAAAAAGGGTTGTATTTGAAAATTTTAGTTCTATTGTTAGACTTTAAGATAGAGCTCATGGAGTCAAAAATTTTAAGGTATTGCACTGCCTTCTAGCTCAACAAATTTTCAAGATATCAAGAAAAAACCATTGTTGTCAAAAGCTGTATCTTGCCCTATGGAGTTAGTTATTTGGTGCTAAAAAAGTGTTTCAGGAAAAAACTTTAATCTTTTTTTTCTTGACTGTTCCTTATGGTTTTTGAGGCGCTGAATCCGAATTTCAACTCATCCACCTCGAAAAACCAGTGCGTTTTGAGAAAAGCAGCCATTTTCAAAATGGCGTCGAAAATTTTTTAATTTGTCAATTTCTGTGCAATATGAAAAAAGTGATTAGTTATCAGTATTTTTTGGTGATAAAAGCGAATATGGAGCTAGTTTTTTTCAATTTCAAATTATTTTAATTTCGTGGGGGGAGGGTTTGAGCGTTGATGCTCTTTATTACGCTTTAAAATAAGTCAATTTTATTGAGGCAGAACAACCATCCATTTTGAAATTTCCAAAAAAATTATTCTATTGGGTTTGAGCGAATTTCTTGAAATGTAAATATTGCAGTTGGTCGTGATGTGCTACTTTCACCCTGAACCTCGATATAAACTTGTTTTGGGGTCCCTAGAGTACAGAACGCTTCGTGTTTTTTTCCAGAAATTAAAAAAATATATAGCCTATAGATATTCATAAATATTTGAAAAAATACAGAAATTCGCTAAGTTTTGCAGGTCCTGCGAAAGGAGTATTTTAGAAGTTTATGGGAAATTTGGCGCCGACTTCAAAAGATTACTTGTATGAAATTTAAAATTTTCTCAGTTTAAAGTAGATACTTTATTTTAAACTTTTTAGTACGTGAGTATTTTATCATTTCACTGAAGTCGGTTTCTTTTTTTGTTTTAAAATATGTTTTATTTTAAGCTTTTTAGTTGAATTTTCAAACTTTGAAAACATGAGAAATTTCTTAAAGCCTACATTATGAAATATTTATCAAATTAGCAAGCCAATAATTAATTTATAACATCGAAAGTTAAGTAACTAAAAATCCACTTATAAGAAAAGATAAACTAAGGAAAATTCTACAACGTTTTATTTAATGTGGAATATTGTATTTAGGAGAATTATAATAGCGAAAGGCTTCTTAAAAGTGAAATGGCTTTTGATTCATTTTGATGTGGTCCCTTTCAGAATATACCTACACTGAAATAGTAGGCCTATATTACGTTACAAGTGTGGGTAATTATTGAGTATCCAAACTTTTCGAATTTTCCAACAATTTTTTTTTGTGACATCTACACACCCCACGAAGCAATAATCCGTTGAAATTTTTTGGGGGTCGCGTTTTTTTCACAAAAAAATAAAATAAAAATGTTTTGGAAATTTTTTTTTTTAATTTTTTATTTGAATAATTCATAATTTGCAAACATATGAGGAGCTCCGAACCACAAAACGATATCAATCAAGTGAATATAACATTTCCGAAGCACTACCGCCCCCAAGGCTAGATTGATTGGTTACTTGACCGACCTTTCCGTTGCTCAGATCTACCAGTTGACCGACCAAAGAAGACTAGATGATACCACCTAACCAAACCTAACCTAACCTTGCCTAGTCTGGCAGTGTTACAGTGTGATGGAAGTATTCATACGCGGAAGAAAAATAGTTCCATCAGAAAACTCTAATTTAAATTCCAAATAAGCGTTGCCCCCGCAAAATATCAGTGTATTATTACTTACTAGTGTGTTTTGAGTGTGTGGGGAAAAAATTGTTGAAAAATTCGAATAGTTCGGATACTCAATAAATACCCAAGTGTGGAAAATATTGTGCTTACTGAAAATATGAGGTATTTATATAGAAACGTTACTTGTTGAATTTTGTGGTGAATTTTTTTTGTGACATCTAAACACCCCAGGAAACAATAATCCGTTGGAATTTTTTGGGGGTCGCGATTATTTCACATTAAAATTTAAGTTTTCCAGTGGTACTATTTTTCTTAGGCGCAAGAAAATATTTCCATTTGTGAAAATCCGCAGTGTCAAAAATTGTGACTTTCTTCAAGTTTGATAATCAGCTCACTCACTAATAAATAATTCTTGTTTGAGGCACGGCTATGAGGCATGCCTTCTCTCAGCTCTAATGAATTGGAAAATTTTAATTGATTTGTATCAGCTGTGTTTCCCTTTTGAATAGAATCGATTTTCCTAACAATGTTAGAAGAAGGAGATGATCTCTACGTGAATTGGGGCACTCTCATGTTTAGATGCCAGAAGAAGGTGGTGCTTGGCAAGAAGGCGGCAAGAATTTGCGGGTTTGCCGGGTCAGCCAGAGTGGGGTCTTTTTTTGAGAACACCAAATCACATTGAGAGGGATGGACCACAAGGTTTGTGAGTGTTGCTCTTTTATATATGCATGTAACAGTGACTTCATGATAGCAAAGGTTAGGCGCGCGGTTAGGTCTTTTGTGAAGTAGTTCAGTCACATCTAGCCTAGGTTAGGTTAGGTTAGGAATTGTTATATTAAAAAAAATCAACAACTAACGTTTCTATATAATTACCAAAATAATAAAGGTATGAGGTGGTTCAGTCACATCTAGCTAGGTTAGGTTAGGTTTGGTTATGCGCGCTTTGCGCGCACTGCGTTTGGGGAAGGTAGTGTTTTGCAAATGTTTTATTCACTTGGTTTACATTGTTTTAAGATTTGGAACTCCTCACACGTTTGCAAATTATGAATTTTTCAAATAAAAATATAAATTTTTATGAAAAATGTTTTTTTCGAAAATTTCAATTTTTTTGTGAAATAATCGCGACCCCCAAAAAATTCCAACGGATTATTGTTTCCTGGGGTGTGTAGATGTCACAAAAAAAAATTCACCACAAAATTCAACAAGTAACGTTTCTATATAATTACCAAATATGATAAGTAAACGCAGGAGATGAAGTTTAGTGCGGTATTATCATACGAGTATGGTAAACATTTTCCCGGACGAGTTATGTAGGCCTACGATATTTTTTGTGTTATGATTGCAACTAAATAACCTTATTCCTATGACTCAATAATATCAACTAAATTATTTACAATTTTCATATGAACATATGGACAGAAATATTATATTCTTCTTATTCTCGATTCAAATTAAGTTCACGCGATTGGTCAAAACGGGACATTACAGGCTTGTTTCACACTGAACCAGCTTTGGGTAACCGATGTCGTTTACCCGGCATAATTGCATTGCATCATATGATTTCGAAAACCGTCTAGATGTAAAGCGCTCCATGTGATACAATGATCAGCCTGGTAAACGACACTGGTTATCCGATTGGCGGTTATGTGTGGAACTATCCTATTCAAACTTGATTGAAATGAAGACATCGAAGAATGCTTCTTTTTGTTTAATATTGGGCTAAGTATTGGGCCGATCCTTGCGAAACTTGTAAGGGACCACCGCTGAGCGATGCTCTTTTATTTAAAAAAAAATTCATCGAAATCGGTTCAATATTGTTCGAATGATTGATGTACAAACATAAAAAAAAAAACAGGTCGAATATAGTAAACCTTGTTGTTTTTGGAAGTCGGTTAAAAAACGTCTTTTAATGTGCTTTTAGACTATGTTACAAAACACTGTATTATAATTATGTCACATGCATATAGGCATATTCAGGTGGGAAATTTGCCGGTTTGGGGTTATAGCCCCCCCCCCCCCCCCCCTACAATTGGCAATCAATAAGCACTAGATAAGACGATAAGACACATAATGTGCATCAGATTGGATGCATTCATCTCAAGAATCGCTTAAAATTGTGTCTGGGACCATGCATTGGCGGATCGTTGAGGATCACCAACCTGAACGCACAAATTGGCAACACTGGCCATGCCGGTATTGCCCAGTCCGCAAGTTTGACACTAGCGGTAGCGGTCAGTTGCTTTGTCACCGCAGCCAGTTCTTTTTTGCAACATCGCCTTTTGTTCCAGTCGTATACTTTGATAACGTGAAGTAGATTACAAAGGCCTTTAGGCCTTATAGGCGTGTACGAAAGTGGATACTTGAAATATATTGTACTGGTACTTTTGCCATAGCTGTTCTCAAAAAGCATTGGAATGGAAGTCAAGTGCTTTTAATACTCTTCATAATAAAGCTTTTACAATTTATAAATTCATCAATAAGTTTCTCCATTTACTTCATATGGTGAGTAAGCTAGGTATAGAGTACCGGTAGCCTATATTATTTTCATGAGAATAACGATGGCTCTCGTTATCTATCAACTGCTTTTAGTTTTCGACCTTCTATTCCTCAATCTCTGTGAATAGCCTAATGATAAAATTCTATTTTATATTGCCATCAAGTAACTGCAAAATATGCAAAAGCTTATCAGCTCCAGTAGGAAATTATACAGATGAAAATCCATTGTAAAATGTATTAATAGATTTTATTATTATTATTATTATTAGTATTATTATTATTATTATATAGAGGTTCCTAAAATACCTATATAAGTGGAATCTTCAATCACAGGGATGATCATATAACTCAAAGTGGTCCATTGCAGGATAAAATAGAACGGCAATTCTGCCTACTCTTCTAATTAACCAGTTATTTGAAAAGAGATATATTTGTCAATCTAATATTAAAACTGACACTGTATTTCACTTTTAAATAATGTTTTACTCACATATATTGGAGATGCTTGAGGAATGCATTTCACTTCTGAAAAGAAGCTTCGTCAGCCTGACGAAGCTTCTTTTCAGAAGTGAAATGCATTCCTCAAGCATCTCCAATATATGTGAGTAAAACATTATTTAAAAGTGAAATACAGTGTCAGTTTTAATATTAGATTGTTCATTAAGTATTTCGTCATGGAAAACATCACAGATATATTTGTCTTTGAATAGCAAGATAAAAATTTGAATTCTATTCAATTCAGGAAAATTATAAGTTCAACTAAACTATTTTTAAGTTCCACTTAACTATTGAGTAGTATTGAGTGGAAAAAGAACATTATGAGCAAGCATTTATGAGGATGGGAAGCATTTATTTTCTTATCTACTCACCAATCCTCTTCAGAACATCCTCATAGAAAACTGGTTTCAGTACGTCCATTTTCCTGATGAAAAATTCAAAGACCAGGATTGCAAATTTGAGAAATATAACATTAAATATTGGATATTAGTCTATAGTTTAATCAACTGTTATATTGTTACGGGTTCTATGTCTAAAATAACGCTGGCAACACTTAAATTTATCACTTGCACTTTATTAACACAAATAATCACAACACTCACTGATCAGTAATTTCTTACAGAAAAATAAGGTTTTTTTTTAGGATGAAGCCCACAGAGGTATGAGACCTGTGCGTGGGTAATGAGTTGGATGATGGTGATTTATGAGTTGGACCTACAGTTTTATAATTAAAAACAGATAAAACGATATTATTCAACTGATAATGAGTTTTCAATATTACCATACAAAAATCAATCACTAAATGTCAAAAGGCCGATCTAATATTGAATAATAACTGTCCAATAATATTCAAAAAGAAACGTTGAGGAAGAACAATTAACTTATGTAGCACAAGTCTGTAATACAGTAATAGAACTGTCAAAAGAATTATCACTACAGACAACAAAAGTTCATTAGATGGTTTGTAATAGCGCCAATGGAATTGCACTGTCTGTATTAATGGGAACTGTCACTACTGCCACCGAACAACTTGTTTATCACGACAAATTTCAAACAAGAATGAACTAATTTACAAACGTCTCCCTCTATTTATATAATTTTTCATAATTGAGATATCTCTTGATTTTTCTATTAACTTCTACCGATTACTAAAATAAACAATGAAAGGCCTTCACACCTTCCACAATATTTGATAAGATTCCATTAATGTCTGATAAAACAACTAGAACATTCTACAAATTACCAAGTAAACTCCATAAAAGTGTCAAAAGCAGAGTAATTAATTGCTTAGAAGTAAACATTTACATAGCAGATAACACCGAGAACCACTTCTTTCTCTCAATTCTCACTACAATATTTTTAAATATCAGTTTGAAAGTGTTTCTACCTAACTGAAGTTATCAAAAACCAAAACGCCATTTCAATTTAAGTAGACTTTCTTGAAAACCAACTCTTATTAAAAATAAATCATATTAAGGATGATCATTGTTATATTTATATTTCTCTGACTCTGACGTACAAGAGACCTACAATTTTTCTAACATGAATACAACTACATCTGATTTTTTCTGGCTTGTGATATATTTTATCAATATCAAACAAATGAGAGAAAAATAAATTTATTCATCAACCAATGAACTAACATTGAAACATAATTATGTTCCAATGCTGAAAGCTTTTACATCCTTCATCAATCACAGAATCTTTAAAAGATAGAGAGATTGTAGCAAATTATTAGGCTGTGCTCTGACAATGAGACACGTTAATTTTTTTACTTATTGATGATCTACAGCTTAATATAATAAACCAAGATTTGAAATGTGCTCAATTTCAGTAAGAAGATAATTTTTTTTAAATTAAAGTCAATTTATGCTTAATCATTTTTTAATTATTAAAATACATTGTACTGTTAAGGGAACTATCTCTAAAATAATGCTGGCAACACTCTAAATTATCACTTGCACTTCATTCACACAAGTTACTAATAACACGCACTAATCAGTTATGTCACACAAAATAAATCAATCAGAAACGAATAAATCAATAATGTTCAGCTAATAAGGAATTTGCTATGTTACAGTTCCAAAATTAATCACTAATTGTTAATAGGCTGATCAAATATTAAATAATAACTATTCAATAATTATTCAAGAAGAAAAGTATAAACCATAACAGTTGAAACACTTACGTAGCACAGGTCTGTATTACAATAATAGAAATGAGTATTTTTGTACTGTCAAAACTGTATAGGCGGTCTGAATAATATAGTCACAATATATTGGGTATATCACTAGCACTTTATACGTTTGTATAACACAGTCTGAAATAGTGCTCACCGGAAACGATCTGTATTGTCTGTCACAGAAGCTCTGCCACTTGTTACGATTGTAGAACAACTGAATTAAACTGTTTTCATGAGCATCCGCTTTATATAAGTTTTTTACATTCCAGAAAGAACCAGAAAATTAATTGCCTTTTCGAGATTATTCTATAAAAATATATGTACACAGATAAAAGTTAAAAAGATCATTCCAGAAGGCTGCAAGGCAAGGGGTGAACAGGGGAAGTAAACTAAACATGCTTGTTTATCGCTTCCAGAAGTTATTTTTGATTCAGCACAGAAATGGATAAGAAATATTTTTCCCTTCTTTCCGGCGTTTCATAACAGTATTATTTAAAATAACTACCCAAGTAAGTGCTAATTGGAGTTCTGAAACTATTTTCAGAAATAAAAATGTAGCTAATTACGGGTACTTGAAAATGGTAGGCTATTTATTATTCTAAGCATAAGCTTAGTTATGTTATTGTTTAATGATTATAAATGTGGAAAATATTAATGAAGAATCAAATAATCATTCTTCGTCCGAGTAGGCTATGTATTATCTGTTCGCTGAGGATGGTACTCGAGTATAGAAACGCGTCCGTTCATTTAATACTCACAAATTAATGTAAGCTCAAAGTTCAAGTTCATAATTATTAACACCGATTATTATGTGTTTCTCATTATTATTGCACTAAAATAATATGCAAAGCATATAGGCAGATGCGGTACTTACATCAATATTAATTTAAACACTCTTATTTCAATGCACGAATCTGACAAAACCACCACGTAAGATGCTCTCACTGAGTTTTGAACTGGAAAAGGAAGATTTTTATTGTGCTGATGATTTGCATGCTCTCTCAGCTTCCCCCTCCATACCCTTCAATCGCATATCAACTAGTATCATCGCCAATACAAGCAATGTCAATTACAGTTGATTGACGAACAACCATTCATTTATCTTATCATCAATCTGACATTTGTCGAAAACAAAGTCAACAAGTTTCGAAGGAATAGAGAAAAAATAGTTGTGCTTCCACTAGTATTGAGAGCATATATGTTTCTTGAGAGTTTTTCCCCATAAATCAGATATTTTCCATTATTTCGTGCCCTCCCTTTTCGATTGTTTGTCAATTGAAGATCACTTGAGATTTCCATGCCACAAATAGCACCTTCATTTGTTTTGAAACATGAGATATTTTCCGTAAATACTAACTTGAAGTAGCATACACCTTACCAGATACTTAAACTCTAAATTTATCTGGCAATGAACTCCAATTGGATCACTGTCGACGAACTACCGTGAAAAGAATACAGTCAGCAAGAATGAAAGAGCTTTTCACAATAAGCAATTGAGTGTCGTTCTCTCAAATAATGATTCCTGCATAAGTCCAAAACTTGTGCGTGGATAATGAGTAGATGATAATGGTACTATGGATGTAGAACCTACAGTTTTAGCTGGGCTCCGAGCCACTAGGCAAGTGATAATAAAGCAAAAACGTAATTTTATTTTCTGTTGGTCACCCTTCCAAGCGCAGTCCCGAGCGCTCGCGACTGGTCACGGTCGTCATGACACCGTGCTTAAAAAACTTAGAAAGCGGCCAATCACTCCCTAATAGCTACTCTATCATATATTAATTTATTTTATTTATTAATAATAATTCCCTTATCAATAGATCACAATTTTTAATGATTTTAAGGACAATAATTTTGTTGTCAATAATTTCTGACAATGAGGCTTTTGAAAATAAATCACCACGATTCGAAAACGTTTCAGCCTACGTGTGTGAATATAAAATTGACTGAGTCTTTAAATTTACCATGAAAAGTTAATATTCTCAACGCAGATCGTTATGGAACAATAAATTCACTGTTTATTGAAAATCCACCCATGAAGGACACCATAAAAATCCTATAATTTAAGCAAAGAATCAGCAGAATGAAAATGCAGTCGCCATTTCTAGGGGTAATTATCATGTTATGGATGAAACAAGAGTCAAATTTTACTGAATTTCAATTAAAAAAACAACAGAATAACTTTTTCATGAGCATTGAAACTGAAGCATGGTTCTTAAAAATGAAATTTTGACAAAATTTTGTTTTATTCACAACATTAGAAAATTCTTGAAACAGTATATAGATAATTCTCCACTTGAAAATGTACAGTACGAGTTTCATACCTTTAAAGTTCTCAGTATCGGTACAAAAAGGCTACTTTTTCAAAACAGCAAATATTATGTCAGAATATTTATGAGATACGAAATCTGATATTCATGAAGAAACGTAAATTTAACTATATGAATATTGCTAACAATCGTCATTTTAATGGAACACTGATCATCAAATAGTTAAACATTGATCTCTTAAACTGTGAACTTGTGAACTCATGACTGTGGTCGTACTCACAGTGGTTGAAGAAACAAGCGTATAATAATTTGAATGATCAATTTCTCAAATAAACATCTCAATCAACGGTTAGATGACAATTATGTAAAGCCATGTCCTTGATCAATAAAAATGAAGTTGAAGGCCTAAGACCCAGACTACTGTACAGCTGTCATTGAAAAAACTGTTGCTGTCATCTTCGCTTTTTTATTAAGCTATAAAATGAATAAAGAAATAGTCAATTTTGATACCACTCAGTCGAGCTGCGAAAAATTATCTTTCATGGGAATTATTGATATAATAGGCACTGTGAGCAGGGTCTGCCTAACTCTGATAGAGTAACACGTTGTGAAAAATAAGACGAAATTGTCACAACCACATTTATTAAAACTTCGAGAAACTAGTTTCGGTTGTTACACCATTATCAATCTCAATCAAACTGAAGTACAGAGAAGCCTTATATATACTATACATGAAATGATACTATTGGTTAAGAGGGAAAGAGGCTGACCTTAATCGGACGTTGTGATTGGTTGTCAAGTCACACCCCCTGGTGGGAGGAGTAACAAGCAAAAATATGAGTCAAATCAATAACTAAACAATGTGATCATCAAGAAAGTGACAAAAAATTTGTATTAAGGCTAGAATTTAATCAAATTAAAATTAAAAATTCTTTTAAAAATTAGAAGCTCACTGAAATGCAATCAAGGTCAACTGAGAAATACACATAAGAATTGCTTTTTAAAAATGGGCTGGAATTATAATGAAACCAAGTTAGTTGTATTGAATTGGTTAAAATAAATTTGGTCATTTAAATTAGTTATGGAATCGTTTTTTACCAACTTAGTTATCTCCAAAGCTTCTAAAATGTTCAATTGTCTGCCTTTGCCAATCAAATGCAGAAATTCAACATTTTCTTCAGCCTTGAACTTGTGTCCATTATTAATGAGATGTTCTGCAAAATTTGAATCTCCTTTTTGGGTTTTCCAATCCCTGATATGTTCATTTACTCTACATTTGAAACTTCTACCAGTCTGACCCACATAACAAGCATTACAATCACTGCAATTCAATTTATAAACCCCACTTTTATCCCAGATATCAATTTTGTCTTTACTACATCCAAATAAGCTCTTTAAAATTGGTTTGGTTTGAAAAGCTACATCAAAACCGTTCTTTTTCAGTTGTTTTCCTAATTTATCAGAAACTGGGCCAAGGTAAGGCACCGTTATCCATGACCTTTCCCCAGTTTCCGTTACAGCAATGCTAGTACTTACTGCTAGTCTCCTATTTATTTTATTTAACATTTTATTGACAATGATTTCCTCATATCCATTTGTAATAGCTATCTGTTTAATCGTACTAATCTCTTTTTCAAAGTGATGATTGCTCATTGGAATGGTTAAAGCTCTATAAATCATACTATTGAAGGCTGCAAGTTTGTGTGATATTGGGTGACATGAGTAATGAGGTACCGGTATGATTACATCGGTATGAGTTACTTTTCTAAAAATAGAGAAATTGTGGGTTCCTGTGCTATGGTCAATTCTTAAATCTAGAAAATTTAAAACACTATTCTCTTCTAACTCTATGGTGAATTTAATCTTATGGTGTAAACGATTCAAATAGCTAAGGAAATTATCTAATTGTCTATTACTACCCTTCCACAAACAAATAATATCATCTACATATCTTGTACCAATAAGCAATCCTATTCTTAAAATTATTATTTTCAAAAATTCTATGTTCAAGGCTATCCATAAATAATTCAGCTAGTAGTGGTGAAAGGGGTGAACCCATCGCTAACCCATCTTTCTGTTCATAAAATTTATTGTCAATTTTGAAATAGTTATATTCAGTACATAACTTCATCAATCCTAACAGCTCAGTTCTAATAATAAGATCATTAATTGTATTTTCCATGATCTCTTCAGCTCTGTTAAGACTTTCTTCAATTGGTATATTTGTAAAGAGATTAGTTACATCAAAAGAAACAAGTTTATAAGATGAATGAACAGGAATATTTTTGATTTTATTGACCAACTCCAATGAATTTTTGATTCCAAATTTAGGTTGGAATCCCGTTAACGATCTGAAGCTACTGTTGAAGTCCGCACATCTGTTGGTTAAAATACGATTCTGTGACACTCTCCAATTCCTATCAATGCTGCATGCTAGAAGTTCTGTTTGTTTGCTCCCTAAACTACTATAACTGTTGAATTTAGTACCTTGTCCTAGTAATTCTTGTTCTGAAGGTGGAAACGAGACATTAGTGAAATTTTTAACTCTATCAGCAAACTTATGGTGATGATTTGTATTATTCGGTTTTGGACATTGTTCTTCAACAAGTTTCTGTAATTTCAAGTTCTGTGTAACGTATGATTTCAATAGTATGATTTATAGAGCTTTAACCATTCCAATGAGCAATCATCACTTTGAAAAAGAGATTAGTACGATTAAACAGATAGCTATTACAAATGGATATGAGGAAATCATTGTCAATAAAATGTTAAATAAAATAAATTGGAGACTAGCAGTAAGTACTAGCATTGCTGTAACGGAAACTGGGGAAAGGTCATGGATAACGGTGCCTTACCTTGGCCCAGTTTCTGATAAATTAGGAAAACAACTGAAAAAGAACGGTTTTGATGTAGCTTTTCAAACCAAACCAATTTTAAAGAGCTTATTTGGATGTAGTAAAGACAAAATTGATATCTGGGATAAAAGTGGGGTTTATAAATTGAATTGCGGTGATTGTAATGCTTGTTATGTGGGTCAGACTGGTAGAAGTTTCAAATGTAGAGTAAATGAACATATCAGGGATTGGAAAACCCAAAAAGGAGATTCAAATTTTGCAGAACATCTCATTAATAATGGACACAAGTTCAAGGCTGAAGAAAATGTTGAATTTCTGCATTTGATTGGCAAAGGCAGACAATTGAACATTTTAGAAGCTTTGGAGATAACTAAGTTGGTAAAAAACGATTCCATAACTAATTTAAATGACCAAATTTATTTTAACCAATTCAATACAACTAACTTGGTTTCATTATAATTCCAGCCCATTTTTAAAAAGCAATTCTTATGTGTATTTCTCAGTTGGCCTTGATTGCATTTCAGTGAGCTTCTAATTTTTAAAAGAATTTTTAATTTTAATTTGATTAAATTCTAGCCTTAATACAAATTTTTTGTCACTTTCTTGATGTTCACATTGTTTAGTTATTGATTTGACTCGTATTTTTGCTTGTTACTCCTCCCACCAGGGGGTGTGACTTGACAACCAATCACAACGTCCGATTAAGGTCAGCCTCTTTCCCTCTTAACCAATAGTATCATTTCATGTATAGTATTTATTTTATTTTTTTATTTTTTTTTTTTATTTTTTTATTTCCTTTAACACATTACAAAATATAAAATACATTTTAAAAATACACAGCAAAAATGAAATAATCACAATTATACAAATTAAAACATAAGGAACTACATCCCCAAAAGAGCAAGCTCGAGCTTGGGGAAGGAGCAGCCGTGCTTGGGCTTAACTAAAAACTAAATCCTTCTAACATAAAAAAAAATCAGTAACAAGATAAAATTTTTGTGCAAGTAATTTATAATATGTGAGAGTAAGATATAATATTGTGCAGATGAGAAAAAAATTTAGACTTGAATGAATATTTACAGAGTAGTACAAAATTTAAATGTGGTGAGTCATTAATAAGTTTATACATGAAGAGTGTAAAATGACATACATAAGTTGTGTAGAACTGATACATAGATAATAGATAGAATATAACTAAAATCTTATCCTATCGAACTCCAGAATCGCTCGGCCCTATCCCAGCCATGAGAGTCAACAAGATACTTTTTTAAATGCAAACTAAAATTCTTTTGGGCGATTACACCTCTGACATTGCTATAAGGCATTGCTATATATAAGGCTTCTCTGTACTTCAGTTTGATTGAGATTGATAATGGTGTAACAACCGAAACTAGTTTCTCGAAGTTTTAATAAATGTGGTTGTGACAATTTCGTCTTATTTTTCATTATGGATACCTTCCACAATATCACCTTCGCCATTACTAAGAAAGATTAACACGTGTTCAGCAATAAGGCTTTACTGCATTCAAAAAGTGGTAACTGATTCAATTATTGTGTTCAAGTATCGAACATGTATCTTATTCTATTAAACGAGCAAGGAATTGTATGCACGTATGTATGTATGTACGTATTTCCAGTCACTATCTCAAAAACGACTCCAAGGATTTTGATAAAATTACGAATATAGGAGCTTTTTGGTGCAAAAATACGATTGCGCTATAGAGGTCTCATTCGTGTAAAAACTCGCTGAAGGACACAAAGAGGAGAAATCTATCCTCAAAGGAACAGCTGATAAAAGAGAAACAGTTTTTAATCATATGGTAGGCCCATTAACGGCGTTATTAACGCTGTCTGGAACGCAAAAACTTCCGCGCGTACCGTGCGTAGTCGTAGTCTGAGCCTTGATGCAGTCATGTAGGAAACATATGACTGGAAAGTCAGAGCTCAGCTTATGACGCCATTATTTCTTTGGTGAAAAAAATCTTTTCTAATTTCAATTTAATCAAACAAAAAATAACATTATTTGTAATTTTTTCATATTTTTTGGATATTTTGTATTACAGTACAATAACTCTGGGTCTAGGCAAGCTAGGAAGATGCGGCTTGTGCTAGGCTTTAGGGAATTACATAGATCGGAAAGCCGGAAATACTATAAAACTCATGAAAATTTGGCTAATTATAATAGCTCAATTTGAAAAATGTTTTTTTTTTTTTAGATTTTAATGTCAATGATGTGGAAGAGAAAGATATTACCTAAAATTTGAGGCCAACTTCGTATTTTTATTTTGAGTAGTTACCAAGTCCTTAAAAAATCGACATTTTCCAAGTACAGTAGAAAGCCTACATTACACTTCCAAGAAGAATTACAAATTATAAGCTAAATGTTACAAGTATGAATTTGGGTCGTTTCAATGAGCTGAAAGGAATGAGCCATTAGACAAGGTGTGAGAAGCCGTTCTTGAGTGAGGGGTTACAAAGTGGTATCCCATCAACCCAACCACCACCTATCTTGAAAAATTACAGTTCTACGAGCTGTTAAACTCGAAATTCAGATTGTTACTCAAAATACATATATGTAGTGTCTAAAAGAACATTTTTACCAAATTAAATTAACATTATTACATGATTTTCAGCCTCACTGGAAATTCAGAACTACTTGATCCTTTGCGTTTACACTCTCCAGTTTGTCATAATGCCGATTGTGGTTGCCCAGTTGTCAGTTTGACAAAGTGCACAAGGTATTTAGGTATCACACTAGATGATAATTTGAATTGGAAACAGCATATCGCAGTACTGAAGAAATCATTGAGGTTTTATTTAATGGTCTTTCATCGCATTGGTTTTTTATGCGATTTTAATGTTGTGAAGGAACTTTATTTTTCCTTTGTGCATTCAAAAATAGATTATGGAATAACCTGTTGGAGTAGTTCGTACTATACCAGCCAGGACCCAATCATCAAGCTGCAAAAAGCATTTGTTAGATTGATGACGGGCAGCAACTTTGATGAGCATACCTTCCCAATTTTCTGCCATCTTAAAATTCTACCAGTGAGATTCATGTATGTTTTCAAGGTGCTGTCTGTTTTCTTTCAAATTAGTGGAAATAGAGGTGTAACAATTGATTATTGTAATCTTGCTACTCCCAGTCGTCCAACTAGGCTGGCTGCAGGTTTGAGTGTCAGGTGCCCGAGACCCAATTGCACTCTCTTCCGCAAGACGTTTATATTCTTGGCACCTAGGTTCTACAACGTTCTGCCCCTTAGTCTAAAGCAGACAATAGGAACACCGTGTTGTCGATGTTTTTTGAAAAGGAAACTTAAGGCTTGGCTGTTAACTCTTTCCCCTGAATATGTAGAAGGCTTGTTTCGAGTGCTTGGTTGAGTAGCCTACATCATACAATATAATATGATACAAATTATTAATTTGAAATTTCACATGATTAATTTTTCCTTTAAAAACCTTGTAATTTATCCTTTTTTCATTTTTTTCTGATCTCTGATGATTCGTTTCCATCCGACTCCCTCCAGCGGTCCACAAGTACTTATATCTTGTGTGCTGGACTGTACTTTCTCAAGATACTTATTATTATTGTATAATTCATCTGAGTTGCAGCGTGATTTATATTATCTTGTAATTCTTATGTATTTTTATTTTTAGTTTATTTTTTTCTTTTGTATACTGGATTGACTTCTTTTGCTTTTGATTATTAGTTGCAAGTTTCTGTAATTTTTGTTGCTGTTGTTGTTGTTCTGTTCGTATTGTAATTTTGTATCTTGAGAATAAACTTTATTATTATTATTATTATTATTATTATTATTATTTCCTTGTGCACTAGCTTATGATGGAAAATGTAGAGATGAGGGGACCGCTTCACAGCATAACGCGTCGTTAATCCCCTTCCCACAGCATCATCTTCAATCTTTAAGATACACATCATTGCCCCAAAAATTTACACCCCCCCCCCCCCCCCCCCCCCCCCGAGCGGAGCTCGGTCTCCCGATATTAATTAATTAGTTGCAGAGCCCTCTTATTTTCAGACGATACACAAGAGCCATCACAAACCCAAACACACATTCTACTTTTGCTGAAAACATCATTTCAACAGTTACACAGACATTGACACTGCATGATTTAGACACACACTACAGAGGGAGCATCCAGCCAAAACTCTGCCCCGTGCCATAAGAGGTCTCTGAATGTAATAATGATTTGAAACCACTATTACAAATGGCACTTTACAGCACTGTTCTCTACTGTAAAATCACTTCCTGTTGGTTCGGAACCCACCTAAAACTGTAGGTCCAATTCATCAATCACCATCATCCAACTCATTACCCACGCACAGGTGTCAGACCTATGTGGGCTTCATCCAAAAAAAAGAAGAAAAAGAAAAGTAGTGTTTTTCATATATTACCTAAATAATTTGTCCACAACTAATAATTATGAACTAACAATATACAGAAAGTGAGTTTAATTGTTCTTAGGCAAATAATTCTCTTCAGAGGATGAAGCCCACATAGGTCTGAGACCTGTGCGTGGGTAATGATTGGATTCGTGAAAGCAATGATCTATTAAATTTAAGCTTCCACTTTACCCAATTGATAAAATTTATTTTAATATAAGTTATACTCGTATAAAATTACTGTTCTTCAGCCCCAAATCAAGTTTCCAACATCAAAAATCCCAGCATGTTCCCATAAAATGTGAACTAAAATGAATGGATTTCAGCTTTTCTTGACATGAGTCTAGAATCTCTTAAAATACGACTTTAGAAGGACCATCTATTAAAATTTTTCCTGAGAAGGAGCCCCCTTTTATGACCCCCGTACACTCCAGAAAGACCCAAAAGCTGGCTACACTAATGCAGTTAGCAAGTAGACCTTCTGTCCCAGTAAAATATAACAATTCGCTGACTAACGGGCATTATAAAATCAGTGCATATGCGAGTCTCAACCTGTTTTTTATAATAATATGACTTTATGCCCGCATAAAGACCGTTACACACCTCTCGGCGCCTTGCCGACCTGCTTTCTACATGAGAAGCCGGACGAGTACAACCTACAGGACGAGCTGTACTTCAAATGGAACCGCGCATGCGTCGGCTTACAGATCGGCGCTCCCACTCTACACGATTCCGGTTTCAGTTGGTGCCAGCAACAAAAGCCAAGCCATGACAACAAAGGCAGCCAGACACAGGCCCAGTAGTTTAGCAGCCGGCGATGTATGAAACAAGCCGTTACTTTGCTGAAGTTTACTTCTACGTTCTAGCTTATTCGTTCATGTGCCGTGCCGTACGAGTTCAAGATTTCGTTTTCAGTGTCGTTTGTTATCAGAGTTCAGTTTAGTTTGAAATATAAGAGAATTATGTCTTATGAGCCGGCAGAACTTATTGATGAAGTGGGGAAATATCCAGCACTTTATGATGACACTTGTGAACTATACCGAAACTCTGACTACAATTGCGAGATCTGGAAAAAAATTGCAAAGGATCTGAATGCTGAAGGTAAGACTATAAAGTTATTCACAACTCTGCTATTAAAAGGGCTTATTTTAGCTTGAGGTGAATTGAGTTTTGTTTATCTTTCCTCCAGAAATAGCTACCGTACATCTATTTGTTGCTTTTCAAACACTTCTGTTGACTAATGGCTTGGTTGGAGGAAGTAGCTCAGAGGTGTGCTGGATACTATACAGTGTGCCTACACTCACCTTTGCGGTCAGACCACAGAAAATTTTTAATTTCCTCCAAGTAATCTTTTGAAGTCGGCGCCAAATATTTTATGATTTTTTGTAGGATGTAGCCCAAATAGGTCTGAGACCTGTGCGTGGGTAATGAGTTGGATGATGGTGATTGATGATTTGGACCTACAGTTTTAGGTGGGTTCCGAACCACCGGGAAGTGATTGATAAGAAATTCTATCTAATATCAAAACTAACACTGTATTTCAATTAAATATGTGATTTACACTCACTTTAACTGAAATACAGTGTCAGTTTTGATATTAGATTGTTCAATTATTTCGTCATGGAAAACATCACAGAGTAATTCTGTTATATTTTAGAAGTTTATGGGAAATTTGGCGCCGACTTCAAAAGATTACTTGTATGAAATTAAAAATTTTCTCAATTTAAAGTAAATACTTTATTTTAAACTTTTTAGTAGGCTACGTGAGTATTTAATGTTTCAGTATCATTTCACTAAAGTCGGTTTCTTTTTTTGTTTTAAAATTTGTTTTATTTTAAGCATTTTAGTTGAATTTTCAAACTTTGAAAACATGAGAAATTTGTTAAAGCCTACATTATGAAATATTTATCAAGTTAGCAAGCCAATAATTAATTTATAACATCCAAACTTAAGTAACTAAAAATCCACCTATAAGAAAAGATAAACTAAGGGAAATTCTACAACGCTTTATTTAATGTGGAATATTGTATTTAGGAAAATTATAATAGCAAAAGGTTCTTGAAAGTGAAATGGCTTTTGAATCATTTTGATGTGGTCCCTTCCAGAATATACCTACACTGAAATAGTAGGCCTATATTACGTTACAATAAGTCAATAAGTGAGGAAAATGGTGTTTACTGAAAGTATGATAAGTTATAACGCAGGAGACGAAGTCGAGTGCGGTATTATCATAAGAGTATGGTAAACATCTTCCCGGACGATTTACTTAGCCTATGATATTTTTCATGATATTTGTCATATATATATTTTTTTAATGTAAAAAACATAAACTTTGAGCTAGTACAACAAGCATCATCAAACATAACCTCAAAATAGCCTATTGTACGAACATGTATTTAATGGCAAATAAATATTCTTAATCCATCACAGCAGTGAAACTAAAAATACTTCTGAGATCAGCCGTTTTTCCAAATTCTCAGTAATTTGCGAGTTTGACGGAAAATGAATAACTTTGAATAATATTGTTCAATTATTTTTTTTTAAATTAACGATCACAAAAACATTTTTCACTCCAATTCATGATTGAAACTGAATAACCTTATTGCTATGACTCCATAACATCAACTAAATTATTTACAATTTTCATATGAACAGAAATATTATATTTTTCTTATTCTCGATTCAAATTAAGTTCACGTGATTGGTCAAAACGGGACATTACAGGCTTGTTTCACACTGAACCTGCTTTGGGTAACCGATGTCGTTTACCCGGCATAATTTCATTGCATCATATTTCGAAAATCGTCTAGATGTGAAGTGCTTCATATGATACAATGATCAGCCTGGTAAACGACACCGGTTATCCGATTGGCGGTTATGTGTGGAACTATCCTATTCAAACAAGATTGAAATGAAGACATCGAAGAATGCTCCTTTTTGTTTAATATTGGGCTAAGTATTGGGCCGATCCTTGCGAAACTTGGATCAGACCACCGCTGAGCGATGCTCTTTCATTTAAAAAAAATCATCGAAATCTGTTCATTATTGTTCGAATGATTGATGTACAAACATAAAAATAAAAAAACAGGTCGAATATAGAACTTTGTTCTTTTTGGAAGTCGTTTAAAAACTTATAATAGAACAAAAAAAGAAACCGACATATGAAATGATGCTCAAAAATAAAATACTCACATACTAAAAAGTTTAAAATAGAGTCGTAGGAAACTTAATTTTGACTTGGTATGATGAAATGTAATTATAATTATGTCGGGTTGATGACATCTGTTAATCAATGCAGCTAGAAATTTGAAATTTGTAATGGTGGGAGGTGGTGGGAGGTGGTGAATAATAGAATCAAAAACCTAGCTTCTAACCGGTTGTAGGAGGTTTAAATTTGAAATGCTCAATTCAGAGGTGGTGAGTAAGAGGGGAACTTTTTTTTGTTGTGCTATCTGCTACAAAAACAAATAAAGAATACCGTATGTTTTACCAACTCGTGAACATTCTACATACAATTGTTCAGGAGAAACATTCATTTACAAGATTCAGACCACAAACACTCAATGATTGAGCGCTTGACCACAAACGCTCAGTTCCCCCAGTACCTGGAGTAGAGATGGGTCGTACTAGGTTTTTCTGATACTAAGTATTCCGAGTACGAGTACGTTCTAATACCTATTCCAAATACCTGTTCCAAAATACTAGGTAGTATTTTATATTAGCCAGTTTGCCAGAGTAGACGTACAAGAGTACACGTACAAGAGAGTATCGTACTGCGGTACTGTTACTGTTTCTCACGTTAAATACAGCACGAATCTTTATTACTCGTGTTAAATACAGCACGAATCTAATTATTGAGTTGCTCTCAAATGTGCTGTAGCGAAATGAGACGCGGACGGCAAGACCTTGAGACGCTTGAGTACCCGTACTCAAGTACTGAAGAAGTATTTATACTGGAAAAGTACGCGCGTACGCCATATGCAACCAAAGACAATGTAGACGCATGCGCCTACAATCGAGTATAGTGAATAGAGAGAGAGCGTTAGAGTGAGCGAGAATGAGTGAGTGAGTAGTTGAATAGTTCTATAACGAGAAATGAGCTATTAATAGCTACTGTAGAACTGCACATTACAAAGCTCCACTCCCACTCCATAAATTGGAGTGGGGACTTGAAGTCGCGTAGTTTACTAGTGTCTAGAAATACTCACAGATATCTGAGTATTTTGTTCTTCGAATACTAGGTGCTAGTCCGTACGTTCAAATACTCAGTAAAAATACCTGTTCCAGTAAATACGCCTCATCTCTAACCTGGAGGAATAATTATTTTCTATAACTGATTACCTGAGAATAAAATAATAAAGAATACTTTCAACATAAAAATACTTCATGGAAGTGTCTAATTACCAATTTTTTTATTTTTAATTGGACATTCTTTCTGACAAAAATATCTCATGTGGATATTTTTTTATTATTTGTCATTATACATGCTAGAGACCACAGTATATGCAGCAATACATTCTGTGTATTCATACAGAATACAATAGTCAGTAATAAACAAAAAGAATTTTTTTTTTTAATTGAACATTTTTTCCACAAGAAGAAAATAACATGATTGTGGAATACATATTGTTATGGGTTCTATCACTAAAATGATGCTGGCAACAGTTGAAAGTAACACGCGAACTTTATTTACACAAATAACTCAAAGCACACACTAATCAGTTATAATCACTCAAGAAAACCAATAAAGTAACAATCAGTTCAATAAAGTTCAACTTATAATGTATATTACTGTAAAAGTTATATGACCATACAAAAGTAATTACCAATTGTCAATGGACCAAATAATAATTTAATAATAAATGTCTTAACAACACTCAACACTAAAACACTCAATAATGATCTAAGCACTTTTGAAGCACAATGTCTGACACAGCACTTGATTCATGGAATCAAAATATATAGCGATATCACTGTTATTTGTATACTGCCACAAACTCACTTGATAGGAAAAAACGTTTTGAAATCTGAATAACAACTGCTGTCATTCACAGCTGCTGAAGTACTGTTAACATAATGTTGGAACTGTTTACATTCCACTCTTCCTTTGCATTTCCAAAGTACAAAAAAAAACATTAAGTTGTATTTTTTTTTAGTTTCATGCCATTCTCTCGATTGAGATGGGGTTTTTGAGAAAATATATTTCATACAATTATAAAGACAAGGAAATTTCCTACAAAATGAGTGGTCATATATGATTCCCCAACCAGTAATTCTGAAGCTAGAATGCATGAAACAAAGCAATTTATGGGTCCAAAACTTTGCTTTTTTTGATGAATTTTAGCTTTGGAACCGCTGGTCAGAAAATCAAATATGACCACTCATTTTGTAAGAAAATTTCTTATCTTTATAATTGTGGATATCGTCTCTCGAAAATTCTATCTCAATTGAGATAATAGCAAGAAACTGAAAAAGTCCAAGAATGTTATTATGCTTTTTGTATTTTGGTGGTGAAGCAGTGCTACCACAACTTGGGAAACTCTAAATTTGAATCCTGCATCTGAATTTCAAACAGAAACCTTGAGAAAACAGCTTTAATAATTTTATTTTGGAAAAGCTACATTTTAACTGGGAAAATACAGACTTTTATTATCAGAAATTATTTTTTTCAACAATGAACCCATTCTCATCTTATTTCCATATTTTGGCATATGTCTAACAAAACTATTAGTATCTTTAAACATTTCTTTGACATTTTTAAAGATGAGTTTTTTTTGAGGAAATTGAAAAATAAATACATTTTTGGGGTTAGCTTCAAATTTTTAATCGCAGCACATTTATAATGTTACATCACTGAATCACTGTAGAAAGCAAGAAAAATGCTGCAAAATGATACTAATTACAGCCCTTTAGCTTCATTGCACCAGCTAGAGTAATTTTTATAATGGCAGATTTACAATTTTTGAAATTTTGAATAGTCGTAACTTGTTAACTGATTGGAATAAAAATCTAATATCACATATTTTTGTTAGTCTAATCAATCAGTATGAGTTCACCAAATTCCATTAAAATTTGAGATGGTGACTGAAAAAAGCGTGTTGATTTGACATGAAATAAACCTAACCACTATGTAGTTGCTGTACTAAGGAGATCCCAATTTTTTATTTGTGAGTTTTTACAGAATACTGACCAGTGGCGGATCCACGGTGGGGGGGGGGGAAGGGGGAAATTCCCCTCCCCCCAAACGCAGAAGAAGAAGAAAAAGAAAGAGAGGAAGGAAAAAAGAGAGAAGAAGAAAAGAAAATAAAAAGAAGAAAAGAGGAACAAATGGAAATGAAAGAAACCAGTGAAAAAGTGGAAAAGAGATGACAAGAAGTAAAAGGATAGAAATTGGTACGAGGAGAGAGATGAAAATAAAAAAGACGAAAAAGGGTAAAAAAGAGGGGAAAATAAGGATAGAAGAAAATGAGAGTTTTCAAAGTTGCTGAAAAGGGAGAAAATTGAGACAGCAATGCCTGACCAACAATTAATTTTCCATTGAAAATACTCTGTACTACAGTACTTGGTCTGAAAATGATGCCAGTTCTGAAAGGTTTTTCTGGATTACTATTTTCTGTTTTTCTGGCTAAGAACTACTATGGCAGTAAAAGCTGACTTGTTTTACTAGGACTGCTTTACATTCACTCAGATAATCACCCTAGAGCCTAGACCCTGAATCTTCAAAAAATTGTTGGGATATTTTGGCTGAATGAATAGTTTTTCAATTGCAAATAATGCATGTAATTTTTCTTGTAAATTTCATTTTTCATTAACAGTTTGTCCCAGTGGCGTAACTATGGGGAGGAATCAGGGGGACATCCCCCCCCCCCCCCCTAGACAAAGGAAATTTGGAATTTTAGCAGGTCATTGTGAGATAATTTTTTGCAAGATTAAAAGAGGACTGAAAAAATATGGTTTTGTAGAAATTTTATTTAAAAAACTTTTCCGAGGAGTACCTGGGAGTTTCCTGGGAGATTTGATTGTAATAAATTTTCAAGTAGCCTGCGGTACTGTATTGTGTCCCAATTTGGAGCAGTGAGGGATCAAATAAAGATAAGTGGAAGTTTAAAGTAAGGTCTGGATCTCCCATTGACAAAAACACAAGAACTGGATAAAATTTTCTTAGACACATTACGTAGATTGAAGTGTCATGTTAGAAGAATTAATGCCTAGAATCACTTGAACTGTGATTTTAGAGAGCTGATTTTTTTTTTAAATTTTCTCGGGGAGTATCCCGAACCCCCGTTTTGTATTAAAAAGCCATGTATATTGCTTCAATTTATCGTTAGAGGTATATTACTCCAAATTACAAATTACTATTGTGATTATTATACCGAGAGTCTAACCCTCCCAGAAATATCATTGGTCATCCCCCCCCCCCCCCCCTAGCTATAGACTGACTCTGTAGCTATGGCACTGCTTTGTGTGATGTAACGATACACATTAAAAGATTATTAAAATTTGTGTTGCATTATATTTATACTTTCTAGAAACAAGTACCGTACCTCATAATGTAATTATTTTTCTAATAAATCTCCATTGTTTATTGAACAATAATTTTATAGCAGACAGTCAAGAGTCCCACATTTTTGGACTAAGGATTTAGGGTGATCAATGATTGTGATATCTGGGTGAATGTAAAGCAGGGCCAAAAGGGGACGATGGTTGTCCCTGGAAACAAGAACTTTGTCCAAAGATAAGTTTAAAAAGAGGATGAAGGGATTATCTATTATCTAAATAATTAAATTATCTATTTAAAAATATATTCTAGTTCAATTGATAGCTGCTGTCTTATCCAATAACATATTTTTTGTAGTTAAGTTCATATTGTTACGAGAGCAAACAAGCAGTTAGTCACGCACTCGTTCTATTTATATCACTCCATTGTTTTCATGGACAGACGCAACTGCAATTTGATATTTTCCATTCTCTCTCATTAGATGTCTTTGTCACTCTTATTCTCCAAGTCTGCAACTCTCTCAGTCAATTTATTTCTCGAGAAATCCATTGATTTCTCCAGATTTCTGGAATGATTGAGATCATGTCTCTTGAAGATTCTTGATGCGTCTAGTGAGCTCCAATTCTTGGAATTATACAACTACATACAACTACAAAAGCTATATAAAGGAAGTCCACGTGAACCAGTGAATCAGTTTTTCTACAAAAGCTTGCGTGACAGTTACGTTCTCAAACCTGCATGTGACAGATTGTATTACGGATCTCGGGAGAGAGACAATCCAGTGCCAGTGGAGTAAACAGTGCTTTATTCAGTCTTTAGACAGTGTCAAGTGCAGAGACAAGTGGTTAGGGTTTATGCAGCTTACTAATAGTTTAAAGACGTGTTAAGTGATATTATTTGGGACTGTCAAATAACGAATTGGACTGTGTTTTTGTAAGTGATTAGTTGCTCTTTTTATCATTTCTTTCTGCATTATTGTACAGTTTATTGGACTCTTGTTTCTTTAATTATTGATCAGCCTAATTAATTATTCATTTGTACAGTTTATTGGACTCTTGTTTCTCTTATTATTGATCAACCTGTAATTAATTATTCATTTGTACAGTTTATTGGATTCTTGTTTCTTTTATATTATTGATCAGCCTGTAATTACTTATTCATTAATTCTTGTAAATAATTACTGAAAATAGCTATTACCTTGTCATTCGATGATCTGTTTTTTTTTTATTCTATTAACTGAACTTACAATTAATTTGTGTAAATAAAGTGCAAGTGTGAACTTAAGTGTTTCTAGCCTTATTTTAGCTATTAGAACCATAACAATTGGTGTCAGAAGTGGGATTTCTTTCAAGTTTAATTTAAAATGGCTGGCAAAATTACATTGTGTGATTTAAAAGTGGCTGATCTCAAACGGGAATTAGAAGACCGTGATTTGGAAACATCTGGAAAGAAGTCAACTCTACAGGACCGGCTTCGTGAGGCGTTATTGGCAGAAGGAGAAGACCCAGCAACCTACTATCTCTTTGAGACTACTGACATGAAATTACTTACATTCATGGAGCAGTACCTCACATCAATGAAGGGTGAACTTCAAGAGAATATTACATTCATGGAGGGCAAACTTCAAGAAAATATTGCATCTATGGAGCAGAACTTCACATCCATGGAGCAGAACTTCACATCACTGAAGGGTGAACTTCAAGAAAATATTACATCCATGGAGGGCAAACTTCAAGAGATAATGATGTCCATGAAAGGTGAAATACAAGAAAATATTACTTCATTACAAGAAGCCATGGAAGAGAAAGTTCAAAATCTCACCGATTCTGTTGACCAAGAAGTCAGTAAGGTAAAAGAGGATTTGAAAACAATGGAAGATTGACTACAAGGAGACTTGCAAACAATGGAAGAACGACTACAAGGAGACTTGAAAACAATGGAAGATCGACTCAAGAAGCTGGAGTGCGGTGCTGGATCTTCAAGAAGACATGACAAAGTGAATAGATCTTCAGATACTCCAGACCTAGCCATCTCAGAGAAGTCAGTGCTGGAAAGGAAGGAGGAAGATAAGCAGTCAGTAACTCTTCCCCAGCATACTGGGCTGCCAACCTATGATGGGAAGACTCCATTAGAAGACTACCAAATGCTTTTTGAGTCAGCAGCAGAGTTCCAGGGGTGGTCACCAGCAACAAGCTGAACGAATGGAGGCAAGCACTATTCAGAAGATTGTTGAACAGGTCCTAGAAAAGTTGAGATCCAGGAAGAAGGAAGTTCGATGCTGTGCTTGTGGTAAGATTAGACATATAAGGAGTAAGTGCACAGTAAAATCAGGTGAGAAGAATGAGCAGGTAAACTAAAAAGGGTTGATAGGAAGGGGCAGCTGTCAACCCAGAAGCAGAAGACCCCAGTAAGGAAAGCAGAGGTGGCATCTCTTGCTGGCAACAGAAGTAGTCTGTACATAGATGGTATTGTGAATGGGCAAGCAAGGCAAATACTTCTTGACACAGGAGCTACAATGACTATCCTGAAAAAGAGCTCAGTCCTTGATAAGGAAGGAATAAAGTCAACAAGGTGGACACTCCGCACGGCTACAGGGGACTTGGCTACAGTTTTTGGGGAGACAGCTGCTACCCTCCTCATCGGTGGCAGTTCCTTCAAACATCAGGTGTTAGTGGCAGACATTCAGGAGGATGTTATACTAAGGATGGATTTCTACAACAAGTTTGGGCTCAAGTTAGAATTGGACAAGAAGACAGTTGTAATTGGGGAAGAAGAGGTTCTACTTCACCCAGGGAAGCCACGCAACAGCAGAGTATTACTACTGACTGATGTCACTCTACCAGCAAGGAGTCAGATTGTAACCTATGGGAAAATGCAGGATGACATGGAAGAAGGACAGAGTGCACTCCTGGAGCCAGCAGTTCAAGAAGACAACTTGAATAAAGGAGTCTTAGTGGCAAGAACATTATTCCAGAACAGCAACAAGTTTCCTGTGCATATTATGAATGTGAATGACTTCAAGATTACCCTAAAAGGAGGAAGCACTCTTGGACACTGCTCAACAGCCTCTTCAGTGGTAAGACAGATCCACAAGTCTCAAACAGTCAACAAGGGTTTTCCAGAGGAACTGCAGGAATTTGCTACTAGTACTTGCAAGGATCTTACAAAAGAGCAGGCTGCCAAAGTGAAGGACTTCATTACTAGATACCAGGATATCTTTGAAATTTGTGCAGGGCCAAAAGGAAGAACAAACATTGTACAACATGCAATAGATACTGGTGATGCTAGGCCTATACGACAGAATCCACAAAGGCTGCCACTAGCCAAGAGGGAGGAAGCAAGGAAAGTTATCAAGGATATGGAGGCTGATGAGGTCATAGAGCCTTCAAGCAGTCCTTGGGTGTCTCCAGTGGTGTTGGTCAAGAAAAAGGATGGGTCAACAAGATTCTGCATTGACTATCGCCTGTTAAACAAGGTCACCAAGGCAGCTATCCATTGCCAAGGATTGATGACATATTGGACAGCCTGGAAGGATGCAAATTGTTTTTGACATTGGATCTCAAGAGTGGCTACTGGCAAGTTGGTTTGAAGCCAGAAGACAGGGAGAAAACAGCATTCTCAATTGGAGAAGGACTTTGGCAATTCAAAGTCATGCCTTTTGGACTATGTAATGCACCAGCTACATTTGAGTGGCTCATGGAGAATGTGTTCAGAGGATTATCTTGGGAAACCTGTTTGGTCTACTTGGATGACATCATTGTCCTGGGAAAATCATTCAGGCACCACTTACACAACTTGGAGCAAGTTTTTCAGAGGCTGAGGCAAGCAAATTTAAAATTGAATCCAAAGAAGTGCAACCTGTTCAGGAGACAAGTAAACTACCTTGGACATGTGGTATCAGATTCTGGAGTCTCCCCTGACCCAGAGAAAATAAAAGCTATTACACAGTGGCCAGTCCCCCAGGATAAGCATGAAGTGAGAAGCTTTCTGGGTCTTTGCACATATTACTGGCAGTTTGTCAAAGGATTCTCCAACATTGCAAAACCCTTGACCAAATTGACTGAGGACAAGAGCAGCTTCATCTGGGATGAAAACTGTCAGCAAGCTTTTGATGAGCTAAGGCATGTTCTGATAAATGCACCAATCCTGGGTTATCAAAGAGCAGAAGGAAAATTCATCCTGGACACAGATGCTAGCAACATAGCCATTGGAGGAGTACTTTCTCAGGAGCAGGAAGGAGTTGAGACAGTCATTGGATACTTCAGTAAGGTCTTGTCAAAACCAGAGTGCAACTACTGTGTCACCCGCAAAGAGCTATTGGCAGTAGTTAAGGCAGTTGGACACTTTCTCAAGTACCTGTATGAAAGACACTTTCTGCTGAGAACAGATCATGCAGCCCTCAAGTGGCTCCTACGATTCAAGACTCCTGAAGGACAGGTGGCATGCTGGATTGAGCGACTTCAAGAGTATGACTTTGAGTCAATTCATCGAGCAGGAATGAGTCACAGGAATGCAGATGGACTCTCAAGAAGGCCATGCAAGAAAGATTGCAAGCACTGTTCACATCATGATAGCAAGGAAGGCATGCTGAGCAGAACAACTGTGGTTGCTGATTTGTGGAGCAGTGACCAGCTCCAGAAGGACCAGGAAGAGGATCCTGACCTGAAATATCTTTGGGCTTGGAAATGCACTGGACAAGGAAGACCAGCCTGGCAGGAAGTGGCACCTCTTTCACCAAGTGTGAAGATATATTGGGCCCAGTGGAGTTCAATTGTTGAAGATGAGGTACTAAAAAGGGAGATTGAGAATGCAGCTGGGGATCAGAAGAGACAACAGGTTATTGTTCCAGTAAATTGTGTACCAGAAGTGCTGAGGAGTCTGCATGATGGCAAATCTGGAGGACATCTTGGTCTACATAAAACAGTGGAGAAGGCCAAGGAACGATTTTATTGGCCAAGATTAAGAGAAGATGTCAAAGGTTGGTGTAGGAAGTGCATAATCTGTGCAGCAGAAAATGACCCTCTAAAGAAGAAAAAGGCACCAATGAAGACCTACAATGTTGGAGCACCATTTGAGAGAGTGGCTATTAACATTGCTGGACCTTTCCCTACCACCAATGATGGGAACAAGTATATTCTAGTGGCCATGGATTATTTCAGCAAATGGGTTGAAGCATATGCCTTACCAAACCAGGAAGCAGTTACAGTGGCTGATGTGTTAATAAAGCAGTTCTTCAGTCGTTTTGGTGTTCCATTGGAACTGCACTCAGATCAAGGGAGAAATTTTGAGTCAGAAGTGTTCAGCAGAGTGTGTGAGTTGATGGGCATCTGGAAAACAAGGACCACTCTACTGCATCCCCAGTCAGATGGTATGGTTGAGAGAATGAACAGGATAATGCAGCGATATCTGAGGAAGGTGGTTTCTGACAATCAGCATGATTGGGATCAGCATCTCCACTTCTTTCTTATGGCATATCATAGCTCCATCAATAAGACAACAAAGGAAACACCTGCTTGCATCATCTTTGGCAGAGATCTACGGCTACCCTGTGATCTACAGTTTGGAAGCAAGCCTGGTGAAACATTCAAGGAGGATGACTACATCACTCAATTGAGGAAGCATATGGATGAGACCCATGAGAAAGTACACACCAATCTTGAAGAAGCAAGCCTGAAGATGAAGGAGAGGTATGACATCAAGGCTGACCAAGGTGGATACAAAGCAGGAGACCTAGTCTGGCTACACAACCCAAAGAGGATTCGTGGCTACTGTCCAAAACTACAAAACCAGTGGGAGGGGCCTTACGAGGTTGTGACTAGGATCAATGATGTAGTATACCAGATAAGAAAATATCCAAGAGGGAAGCCAAGAGTAGTTAATTTCAATCGTTTGTCCCCATTTCATGGTAATAACAGTGCTGAGAAAGGACTAGCAGCTCAAGTTCAGTGCACTACATCCCTGAAGGAGTCTGATGATGACTACATGCTGGTACCAGGAGGAAAAATGTTCCAGACTTGTTCACCCTGCCAAAGGAGTATGCACTGGCTCACTGTGTCACCAGCAACTTGGCAGAATCTCAAGGCATTGCTACAGTCTTCAGGAAGAAGTTTGGTGGTCTCAAGGACCTGGAACAGCAAGGACCAGCAGAAGGAAATGTTCTTCATCTGCAGCGGCATGGTCAGCATCTCTTCTACCTGGTGACTAAGATGCAGCCTGAGGTGAAGGCATCATATGACACATTGCGGACTTGCTTGGTTAAGCTGAGGGACAAGATGCAGACATTAGGAGTGAGAAGACTTGGCATACCAAGACTTGGAAGTGGTTATGATGGCTTGGACTGGGCAATTGTGAAGCCAATGCTGCAAGAAGTGTTCCAATCCACTGGTATCAAGATCACCATTCGCATCTACAACCCTTGGAGGGTCAAGGAGGAGTTGGTCAGCAGTCAAGGAATACATCATCTGTCTAAGGTGCCATTGTTCTGGGACAGACAATTTCTCAAGGTGGGGGTAGTGTTACGAGAGCAAACAAGCAGTTAGTCACGCACTCGTTCTATTTATATCACTCCATTGTTTTCATGGACAGATGCAACTTGATATTTTCCATTCTCTCTCATTAGATGTCTTTGTCACTCTTATTCTCCAAGTCTGCAACTCTCTCAGTCAATTGATTTCTCCAGATTTCTGGAATGATCAAGATCATGTCTCTTGAAGATTCTTGATGCGTCCAGTGAGCTCCAATTCTTGGAATTATACAACTACATACAACTACAAAAGCTATATAAAGGAAGTCCACATGAACCAGTGAATCAGTTTTTCTACAAAAGCTTGCATGACAGTTACGTTCACAAACCTGCATGTGACAGATTGTATTACGGATCTCGGGAGAGAGACAATCCAGTGCCAGTGGAGTAAACAGTGCTTTATTCAGTCTTTAGACAGTGTCAAGTGCAGAGACAAGTGGTTAGGGTTTATGCAGCTTACTAATAGTTTAAAGACATGTTAAGTGATATTATTTGGGACTGTCAAATAACGAATTGGACTGTGTTTTTGTAAGTGATTAGTTGCTCTTTTTATCATTTCTTTCTGCATTATTGTACAGTTTATTGGACTCTTGTTTCTTTAATTATTGATCAGCCTAATTAATTATTCATCTGTACAGTTTATTGGACTCTTGTTTCTCTTATTATTGATCAGCCTGTAATCAATTATTAATTTGTACAGTTCATTGGATTCTTGTTTCTTTTATATTTGATCAGCCTGTAATTACTTATTCATTAATTATTGTAAGTAATTACTGAAAATAGCTATTAGCGTGTCATTTGATGATCTGTTTTTTTTATTCTATTAACTGAACTTACAATCAATTTGTATAGATAAAGTGGAAGTGTGAACTTTAGTGTTGCCAGCCTTATTTTAGCTATTAGGACCCATAACATTATTATGAAAATTTCAATGTGATATTCCCACTTGATGTTCATGTGAGATACAGACATTAAATAATTATGGGTCAAACTTAGATGTTTTGCTACATTAATTATTATTCTATTCACACTCAGAGATTAAATTCTATTTACACCCATTAGTTAAAGTTTCGGTGCAGTATAGGGCATGAATGCTTGGCATTTCATCATGAATCATTTCGTATTAACAGCATCATCCAGTGGCGGCGCTTGACCTGAACAGTAGGGTGGGCCAGTGATGGGACTTGTTGAGGATGGGGCTGGGAAGGGGGTTTATGAAGTATATTCAACTTTACAAGTTACGCAGGTAGTCTATGTCATTATCCTATAAACTAAATAAACAACATGACATGTAACTCACCAACAGACATATTTCTCATGACCCCAAAGACCAATCTTGTGAACTCCACAAAATGTAAGACAAGTTACAATTCTATCTAAAGCATGCCTGTTTTTAGAAACCTGTTCGTGATGCTTTTTAATGGATATTTTTACAGAATTGTCCAATTCAGCAGCTATGATTACAGTTCCAAGAGTTTTGAAAGAAAGTCATATGACAAGCTGACTCTTCATGTTTCTTTATTTTTTCCTCCCAGGTGCTTCAAGTCTTTATAGCCGGTTTTACTCCACATGTCTCTGTTACTCTCCTTCCCAAACAATACACAAAAAAAAAAAAAAAAAAAGACTCCCTTTGCTTACACTTGGCATGAGCAAAGGTTTTTTCTCAAACCAAGAAGTGCAAAATGTTCTAGTTTTCTTAGGTCCAACTTTTTGAGAAAATGTAAAGTCTTTAGGTTGGTGAGAATTTAGCTTTTTATACGCTAATTTTTCCTCCAGAACAATTTTAGAAAAGTTTAATGTCAGAAGATTATCCACTTCATTCATTTTTAAAAGCTAAAATAAAATTTTAGAGTTTAAGACTACATAGTCATAGTTCATAGTCACCTGGTCCAACAACAAGATGTAACGAGGTACTACAATAACATTGCTTGATTCATAAAATTTCATTCTCTAAGTGATAAAAAAGATTAGTTTTCCAAATTAAGTTTATATAGAGTTTTTCTTTGCAATAAAAATTTTCCCAGAAGATATAGGTCTTAGAAGAGCTAAGAAGTAATTTTCACTGAATCTGTAATTTTATTATTGTAGGCGCTAGAAAAAAGAACTAAGGTAATTGTGCCGCAGATGTTAGCAAGAAAAAAATCACTTGAAACCTTCACCAAATTGTAGTATTATGTCTCCTGATCACAATTATCAAATTTTTAAGTGTCGGTCTCAATTAAATAATGAATTATTCAATATTAAAAACTCACCTTTTGAACATAAATACGGCTCTGAAAAGCCTTAAGCATAACATCATAGACGAACAGATAGTTAGAGCAATGGAGTGCCATCAAGGATTAGTGCCAATGGATTATATCAGTGCCATCTACATCAGAACATCAGTGGAAACTGGAATAGAACTGCATAACCAAACCTTTCCTAACCTGGCTAGATGTGACTGAACCACCTCTGTAAATATTTAAAAGGTTTAAAGGTAAATATTTAAAGGTATTTCAAAGGTGGTTCAGTCACATCTAGCCAGGTTAGGAAAGGTTTGGTTAAGCAGGTCCATTCCAGTTTCCATTCCACTTCGTTCCATTCACACAGACTACACTTCTGCGCATGCGCGAAATGTTTGCAGGCTTTGCACATCCAAAAGCCTAAAACCCAGGCTGTGGCTAGCTGGCTACAGGTTATGTAATGCATCAAGTGATGAGATTTTGGAACAAATTGAAAATGCCTTTATTATTAAGTAGATAAATTGCATGAGTAAATAATTAATAAATTAAAATGCAAATTATTGTGTTGCAAAGATTCATGCATTCTAAACACTCAATTAAAGTTAATTGCTGAAGGTAGTCATTTTGGGGCTCTGTTCGAAAGGTAGGTTTTCAAAATTGAATAATTAATTATTTAATTGAGACCGACACTTGAAAACTTGATAATTGTGATCAGGAGACATAATACTACAATTTGGTGAAGTTTCAAGTGATTTTTTATTTGCTAACATCTGCGGCACAATTACCAGAACTAATTTATTGTATTATATTAGAAGTTGCAAAATTATTATTGAATCCTTCAAAAATGTTTTACAACAGCTGGTAAGCGTAGCATTCTCTTGAGTTTTCTATGTTTTATTTGAAAATGTTTAATTAGAGGTTTTTCTTTCTGTTTTTTACATTATTTTTTCTTTAGTTCACTTTTTTAGTTCATTAGATCTACGACTACCAATAGACCAATAGACTACCTATTGTAGTTGCAATATTGAACAAAACTATAGGAATTGGCCTGCTGAAAACTATCTACAAACATACAACTAGCATGCAAATTTACTATTTAAAACATGGCATATTTATTAACAAACTTACAATTCTGAAGATTGTACCATCGAAGTAGGCCTAACCTCATTTAAATCATGATCACTATCTATCACACAACTTACTAACACAGCACTTCACAATAAAATCACGCCTTTAAATTCACAGTCACTACAATTGGATTATGGCTAATCTAATAAATCTATACAAGTATTAGCACAAAAGTAACTAAAAGTATCAACTTATTACTTTATAAAATTATAAAACAACCTGTTTGCCAATCAGTGTGCAATTCAAAGCTATTTGAAAGCAATTTGTAAACAAAGCTACACTAGCGCTCAGCACTCCGAGCGAGAATATTGAGAATCAACGTCCAATGGGCCAGCTCAAATCGGCCCACCCTGCTCCGTATACCGATGCATTGCTCCCAGACAGTCCAGCGCCGCCAGCTTGCGTTGCCTTGCCAATTACGTTCTTATGATAGCTAGAAGGGCCTGAAATCCATGGCCCTCCAATGTGTTACGTGATGATTGCATGGTATTTCAATGCGAGTTTTGACCCATTGACAGTTCAAAATTAATTTACATCGTATTTTATTGAATAATATTAACCACATAAGTATTTAAAAATTTACTTTACTGTTTCATTTGGGTGGGCCCGGCCCACTTGGCCCTTATGGAAGCTCCGCCTCTGGCATCATCACAGGCAAATAGGTGAACAATTAAATAAATTGCTTCAAAATTCACGTCTTTTAAACGCCCAGGGCCACCCCACCCCCTTGTTGATACCCATACCCAATCAGGTATTTCCCCCCCCCCCCAAATCTGCTGCTGGATCCGCCCCTGATACTGACAGGTACATCACCTTCTAATAGTGTTGATGTAGATAGATAGATAGATAGAAAAGTGTCTTTATTGATAAATAACAAATAGAATATAATGTTACTTGCAATACTTTGAAAATAAATCATTTCAATACATCTTTTTTAAATTTTGTAGATTACATATTTCATTATACATCTCTGCATACAAAGCTCATGGTCTGTTGCCCATGCGGTACAACAGATGGAGACATTTCAGGAGCTGAATATAATGTGTTTATTGGTTGTGCGTGCATCCTGGCATGGGCCTGTAATGTATATGACATCATACTTTGGAGATTGGCCTAGCAATCACTGCCATTTTGATATGCCACTTGTAAGCTAATAGCTGAACGTTTATATCATATACATTTAAATGGTATTATTTTATATAACTGGTTGTTTAAACACTGTAACATTTTTTCAAATAGTATTTTTTCTACCTAATTTATGGTTCATACAAAATTAGTAACTCTAATTTTATTCAGTAACCAACACAGTATCACTTTGATTTTGTAACCTCAAAACTACAACATAATAACAATTTGAGTTGATTAAATATTACTTATTCTTAATAAAAAAATTTACTGCAAGTCATTGAATTCACCTAAAAAGTTAGTAGTAAATAAATTGGGTTTATCATCAAGAAACACCAACAGGCCGAAATTACTACTAACTAAATGAAAAATTGACTTTTATTGCTGAATGGGTATGGCAAAGTTGTGCATTTAAGGGAACATGAAAGATTATATTGGCTAAATTATACAAAAAAAATTATTGTAGTCAAGCAAATGAAGTGATGTCATTGCTTGCAGCTGGTGCTGAATGTGTCTGAAGCTCCTCTGCCATGCCTGGATGTGTGCACAACTAGTAAGCATGTCATATTCAGCTCCTGAAATGTCTCTGTCTGTTGTACCAGTTGCCCATGTAAGGTGTTGGTAATCATGCAGTAAATTACAATTAAAAAATTATTCAATAATTAAACTTCTGGATCAGCTTGTATCTGTATGGCCATACCATCTTACAGTAATGGCTCACCAAAACCAAATGGTGTCCAATTGAGACAACCTATTAGCTTGGCTTGGCTGACTATAGTACTCCCAAAAACGTTTCTGCAGATTTCTCCTAAGGCAGGGCACACAGCAATGAAATTATAAGGGATAATAATTAATTTACATCCTTGTCTTCTCCCAGGTCGCACAGAGAGCATGTCATTTGGCTGGCAGTAAAAGAGAACCTATTCAGATAGGCTAATTTCAGGTCTCACCTTAAGCATCTAGGAAATGGAAGTTTTTTTTCTGTACTATAGATGTAGTATGTTGATTCATTTAGTTCCTTGGAAAGGATACATGTCTGGCTACTCATCTGTCTGCTCTTAAACATCTTCTTCAGACTTATAGATATTATGCTCACAATGGTTTTGATAGGTGAAAGATAGTGAAATGTGTTGGTATAAGGTACTTCTCAGCAATCTGTTGCCACCTTTTACACAAGGACAGTTTTTTTCTGCAGAGCTTCTACTGTTAAAATCCTCATATATCTATTTTTTCTGGCATTAGCATGCATTTCTGAACATAATGGAGGTGCAGCCTCAAGGTGTGAAGAAAAATTGGAATCAGATTTGCTTCTAGATAAAGGATATAACTAGGAGTGTATTTTGGCAAATTAAAGATTTCCTTTGCAAAGAAGTGCTGCTCTCTTTATATATGATCATTTCACTTGCATTCCCAAGTCTGATGCCCGGTTTCACCAACATTTATTAAAGCAATTAACAAATGTCAAATTGTTGATGGCTTATTAAATAGCAGTTTTATGTTCCACCAACATCCATTAGCACTAACAAATGTTAAACAGTTTGTCAAAGTTGAAGACTGCTTTTGTAGCCCTCAAAATTTTAACAAATTGTTAAACCTATATGTTTAGGTTATGTTCCACATCTAGGTTTAACTGTTGAAGTACTCTAGTGAAAACAATGCATAAATTCATGAAATAAGTTTATAGGCTCAAGCAATAAATATCATTTATTATATTTATTTCATGTGGAAGGTACCAACAACCCAACTATACTAACCTTGCTAGCAATAAGCAATACATTAAAATATTGACATTATGTTCATATCTCAACAATATTTTAATGTTTCGGTTTTTGCTAGCAAGTTAAGGTTAGCTTGGGTTGTTGATACCAATTTGATAATACAGGGTGACTAGCAAAGTAAGCTACAAAAAATTCCCTGACTTTCCCCTGATCTTTAATAAAATTTTCCCTGAATAATATAATTACCAGCCGACAGGCTTGCTTTGTCTGCCTTAACTGTCTAGCCAGGGGGCAGTCACCCCTGGACCCTAGGGGCCATAGGTGGATTCATACAAAATCGTGAATTGATCCAGCACTTTTGTTTGTTGATCATCTGTAGTCATGGTTATGGGCACAGTTATTCAATTCACAACTTCATATTTATTATATCTATTTTTTTAATTTTCACTTTTGGCTGTATTTTTTGGAATTTTTCAAAATTCTGTCTTAGCATGCATCTAGAGCCCCAACTAAATTTCCAAATAATGTGTGCCAAATTTCAACTTAATTAGCAATGTGGTTTTTGCGAAATGCTTATGAATGAGTCAGTGAATCAGGGGTATTTGGCTTTTATATAGATGAAAAACAAAAAGACCTTAGCAAATAATCACAACAATTTCATGTTTGTTAGCCTACCTAGCTTATTTGTCTGGATCTAAACACGGATTTCAAGTTCGATATTGGAGGGTTATTGGATAATTTCATTTGAGGGTTTCTATAATAAATTAGTATAATTAATTATTATAAGGTATATAATTACTACTAAGCTTTCCCAATATTTTTTTTTTTTTAATTACATGACTTCCCTGACTTCTCTAGAATTTAAAAACTCCCTGAATTTTCCTGGTTGCTAGTCACCATGTAATGAATATATCAATATTTATATTTACTGAAGTTGAAATGCATAAAATTAAACACTGACATAAATGGAATACAAACTGATTAACATTTCTGATTTGATGCAATGGATAAAATTTAGCCTACAATGTGTAACTACTTGAATATTCATTTGTGGGTTTGTTTTTGTTCTACTCTAGATTTAAAATGATCATAGAAACTTTTCAATTGCTTCACAGTGCAATTACTCACTTCAGCATGACTGTTAAAGTTTTCAGTCAAATCTATCCAGGCCATCTCCTTCTTTTATCATCCATTTTGTCATTTTCTAATAATTTTGCTTTTTCAATAAGTCTAAATAATAAGCTCTTTTCCTCTGCCCTAAAATTTAAACCATGGTTTTATTTTTCACCTCTGCCATTTTTACAATTTACATGGTTTTCTTCAGTCCCAAAAATTTAACAACACTTGCACAGCATAACTACTTTATCAAAAATGAATATGACAGTCCATAGAAGAAGCTTCAGTTCTCATAACCTTGAAAGATCACATGGTATAACATATGTAGCCAATAGGAAAGCAGATCGAATGCAGACAGCCAAATTTCAATATAGCCAACCTGAAGATTTGCATCAAAATGCTCCAGCAAATGTTGATAACCCATCAAAGTTAATGGGCCAATTTTTTCCCTTGTCAACGTTGGTGCAACACATTCCATTTTAACAATTTGTCAAATAATAACAAGTTGTTAGTTTGATGCCTGGTAGGCAATATTTAACAGAGGTTGGTGAAACCAGGCATAAGCTCCATAGAAAATAATTGCTTGATGGAGCTGTAGGCAGCATTGAAAATTCTCGATTTATTTTTGAAGTTCACATCTTGGCTCAAATTCAACCTTTGATGCAATTGTCTTGGGATGTTTGTTCAATGAGAATGAAGATGTAATTTGTATTTCAAGATGATATTTATAGATGTTGACTACCTCTATTCTTTGGTTCTTGAACCACCTTCTCTCAAACTTGCGCCAGGCCTCCCTCCATTTAAAAAAAAAAATTGTTTACTTCTCCAAATTTACTACCAGATTCCACACCACAAAGTACTCATTCAATGCACTTATGATTGTCTGCAAGGACAATCCATCTGATGCCAATAAAACTATGTTATCAGCATAAGCCAGTATTTTGATAAGAGTTTCCATTTATATTGATGCATCCATAATCCATAGCCTCGTCTATGTCATTGATAAAGAAAGAAAAGAGGATGACACTTGACAAACAGACTTGCTTCATGCCAGAGCCTGTTTCAATGTAAATAGAAAGACCCTCCTTGCTCTGCACTGCCACAATTGTTTCTTGGTACAGACTCTTAACTGCATCCACCATTCTGGTAGACAGGCCATGCACATACAGTTTTTGGAACAAAGCATGCCTATCAATCCCCTTCTGGCACCTTACTCAACTTGAATATGCAGTTATAAACTTCCAAAAGACTTGCAAGAAAATTGTTGTGTGCATTCTTAAAAAACTTGTATACCACTCTATCTTTCCCAGGTGCCTTGTTATCTTTTGCATTTTTCAATACTCTAGAAAGATCTGCTATGGAAAAGTCTCTATCAAGTTCACTGTCAGCAATGCATGACTCAGCACTGAATATTCTTTCACTGCATCCAGGTGAGTTCAGCAGCTCCTGAACGTGAGACTTCCTCATGTCACTTGTAATATTATTATCCATCATGAATTTCTTATTCATGAACAGCCTCACAAGCTTCCAGAATTCCTTTGACTTACCTGCCTTGAAGATAGCCTGTGTTGTATTCTCGCAATACTGCTTTCTTTTATCAAAACAGAAATTTTTATAAAGTTCATTACTTTCACTGAGTTGTCTTCTAATTTCTACAGAATTCATCCTTTGAAACAGAGATAAGAGATTCATGACTCTGGCATGCTCCTTATAACACTCTAGTCAAACCAGCTCTGTTTGAAATTCTTTCCACCAGGATCACATTGCCATTGAGAACCTGCATAGATTATTTCCAGCAAAGCTTTCATTTTCATTTCTACATCAGATTTCCAATGACTCGAATGTATCATCAGCTGTGAAATTTTATCCTGATATGCCTGTTTCATTTTGTGAGCCCTTTTTAATCATGTTAGCAGCATCAAAGATGTGTCAGTTCTTCTTCTTACAAGCTTCAAGCTAACTGCTATTGGGAAGTGATCCATGTATACTTAATCAAATATTCTTAAATCAAAGACAAACTCTAGGCAATTGCAAGTTACAGCAATATCAATAACTGATGACCCTTGGCCTCCCACATATGTGAATTCACCTTGACTGTCACCCTGAGTTCTTCCATTCAAAACTAGCATGTTATGTTCATTAAAAAGATCCATTTAACATGTCACCTTTCAAATTTCTATCAAGGTTAATGAGACAGTGGCTATCTGGTATAACAATATCTTGGAATCTTTTGTTTACAACTGATACTTCTATTCAGGTCTCCAATGATTATATAATTCTCATATTTATTAGTCAACTCCAACATCAACCTGCTTGAACAATCAAAGTCTTCATTCCACTTATTGAAATTCAAATATACCAGCACCATGCAAATTTTCTGGGAATTAATTATCACTTCAGTGCTTTTGCATTTTTTAGTGCCAAAGCCTTCTTAATATTTGTCATAAATGATACAGTTAGTGGCCGAGGTTTCTGAGAAGCTTTACCCATATGAGACACACTGTTTAAATTAGTGTCACACCTGAATTGTCATTACCTTTATTGCACAAATCCATGACTGTGCTCTTCAGTTGATCATAGTGTTGATGTAACAACAACACCTAAATGAGATAATGAGCAGATCATGAAATCGTTGACACATTATGATGGTTTCCAAAAATGAACTGGTTTTAATCATTTTGAGGGAAAGAATAGAAAACTCATCATTTCTCTTAAAACCTACTTGTATAAACTTATAGGGGAAAAGGAAATTTTCAGATTAGGCCTATTTGTTTCTTATTGTGGAATTATAACATCTTTAATGTAACTGGAGGTTCATTCTCATGAATCAATTCCTTACATACCTTGATACATTCAATATGAGCATCATTGGCTGCTTAGCACACATCAAATCGATTTTGTGTATCCTTTGCTATGCAGTACTGTAGTTCCAATCTAAATAATGATGAAACACTATCGCAGGGTGGTGCAGGATGAGTTGGCAGGCAGGTCTTAAACAATTTGCATTGTTTATCATCCACTTTTACCACATTATTAATCCTACTGTGCTTGGACATATAATAAGAAACCTGACTTGTTGCAGGGAAGGAGGAGGAATGCCGAAAGAAATGGACTGCGATTCGAGACAGACTACGAAAAGTTCTTAGAAGAAGAAAACCTGGTGAGGTGGTCCCACCCTCAATGAAATACAAATATGAGGATCACCTTCAATTTTTAATTCCTTTCTATAGTGATCTGAATGATCGGAGGAAACGGAGAGGATGGATCAGAATGAACAAACAGAAAGGTGTAAGTAATAAGCTGAATGTAGAGAAAATTATTGGACCGACTGAAATCTATGTTGATGACAGCGAATCTCAAGATTTTACCCAAGATTGTGAGGACCGTAAGGCCAAAGAGTCTACTAGTAAACTTTCCACAACTCCAATGAGAATAACACTAAGAAATGCAGGACATAAACGAAAACTTTCTAATACCAGTCTTCAAAATCAACCTGAAGAACCTGAGTCTCCTCTGTTCCATCACTTTGATCCATCAGTTGCAGCTGAAGCAAAAGAGATGCAGCATTTTTACAAAAATGAACATGCAGTTGATGCTTTTTTGGCTGGAATTGCTCCATCCCTTAAAATGCTTGACTCTGTTCGTCTTTTAGCTGCCAAAGGAAAGATTTTCAATATTGTGCAAGAATATGAACTGCAGCAGCTTAATGCTAATAATAAACAAAATTCACAAATTAAACGAACACAAGAAAAAGGATTGGATGCAGAAGATGTAGATATAGAGGTTCTATGGAATTCTTCATGATATGAAATAAACGTTTTTTTATTCTCATAAATTTGTTAAACCTACTGTAATAGAATTGTCTATTTCCAATGAGAATCAGTATTATTATATTATGAAATGAGTTTTGGTTTTCATGATAATATGAAACTAATAAACGGGTAGTGGCTCCTTGTCTATTAGCCCTCTGTATATTGAAACTATGGTACTGTAGCTAGAAAGTTGTTTTCCGATCACCATGGTGGAATCTTGACTATTTCTACTGCTTACTGATGCCACATAACCATTTGCCATTAGTCAATGAATATAATTGAAATACCAATGAATTAGGCTATTCTGGTTAAAAATATGGGTTTTGAAGTAGATCTACTCCTAGTTATTATATACTCTAATCTATAATGTAAGTTTTATTAGACTTCTGCAAAATGTCGTATTAATTCATTAGTCCATTAGTTGATGACAGTGACTATGCTCAAGACGCAACATTTACTATTCATACAGTAACCAAACATGATGTTATACGTCACGTGACTAGTCTTCGGGGGGGTTCTGCCCCAGGCCATGATGGCTTCACAGCCCAGTTTCTCAAGGAAAACTTGAATATACTCCTAAGACCACTGGTGCATCTCTTAAAGTTAAGTATAACACAGGGTGTCTTCCCTGACCATTTCAAATTGGCCAAAGTCTTTCCTCTCTATAAATCAAATGCTTACACTGACAAGAATAATTTTCATCCTATATCTCTCTTGAGTGTCTTCTCCAAGATTCTAGAAAGAATAGTCAAAGAGCAACTTGCTAAATTCCTGACAGACAATATGATCCTTACAGAGTCACAGTACGGTTTCAGAGAGGATCAAAATATTTCTGATGCACTTTTTGACATTAATAGAGAACTAAATAGTGCAATTTCAGACAGTAAACGTTCAATGTTAGTATTTCTAGATCTGAAGAAAGCTTTTGATTCAGTTGATAGGAGCAAGCTGTTGAAAAAGTTAGAACACACAGGAGTCAGAGGCACTGCCCTTGCTTGGTTCAAGAGCTATTTAGAGAATAGGCGACAGAGTGTATCAATACACAACACCAAAAGTGGCATTAGTAATGTGGACTTTGGAGTGATCCAAGGAAGTACTCTTGGCCCAATCTTGTTCTTGATTTATATCAACAACATTTCAAAATTGAAACTGAAGGGACAATTGAAATTATTTGCTGATGACACACTTGTTTTTTTGAATGGTAACTCATGGGATGATGTAAGGAAAGATGCTCTGCACGATCTCATGGTATTAAAGAAGTGGTTTGATCAAAATGTCCTTTCCTTAAATATTGCTAAAACTAAATTTATGCCAATCTCTTTAAATCCACATTCAGATTTCAATCTTCCTGATCTGGTAATTCATAGTTGTGGAAACCACTTCAATAACATGTGTGCATGTGAGGCGATCGAGAAAGTTGGCTCCTATAAGTACCTTGGTGTGATGTTAGATTCTCGCTTGAAATGGTCAGACCATATTGAATACCTTAAAGGCAAAGTGCGTAAATATATATTTGCTTTTAAAAATCTAGGTGAAATTCTGGATGAAAGAGAATTGAGAATTGCTTATTTTGCTTATGTTCAGTCACTCCTTTCATTTGGAATCTTAGCTTGGGGAGGCGCCTTTAAAAGTATTATAGAACCTTTATTTATAATTCAGAAATCAATTTTAAAGGTTACCTTGAAAAAGAGTAAGAGATATCCAACATCCATTCTATTTCAAGAAACCAAAATACTTTCTATACGTAAATTATTCACTAAGTTTCTACTATTGCACATGTTTAAACATTTCGATGACATTTTCAATAGAATTCCGCATAATTATTTTACACGTTATTCTAGAAATACAGAAATTACTTCTCTTCAATTATATAAAACCTTTTCTACTACAAATTCCTACTATTTAGCCCATCAACTTTTAATAAATATTAGTAAGCAGTATCCACAAAATAGCTTTTTCTCAACAACATCTGTCAGTTGTTTTAAAAAAGGAGTTGACCAGTGGCTGTCTTCGTTGTCCTTGGAGAGCACTGAGACGCTCCTGTCAGCTGGCTACGGGCGGACCCTGTTGACCTGAATTTTACTTTTATCCATTTTTTAATTTTTTTACTGATCTTTGACTTCCTCTCCCATCCCAGGCTGGCGTCTGGTTTTGAACACCAAAGCTGCAAATTATATGTCTGGAATTCTCTTAAATTTGTTATTATTTTTGTCTGTGGTTTTCGCAGTGCATTTTTTTCATGTCTCCATTTTACAATAATTTTTTTTTTATAATACGCTTTACTAAATTTAGTAGAGTAAAGTCAGATGAATCTTGATATGAGTCCATAGCTCTGGTAATTAATTTCAACTCTAGCTTGCGCACAGGCCATGGCCCATGCAAGCTAATTTCCTTAGGACACTATATTTTTTTTGTTACATTTGTGTTTAGTCTTATTCTTCAATTTTATTTGAATTGCTACTGTGTAGTAACTATTTGTGCATACTGTAACAAAGGATTTGTTGTTGTTTTATTTTAGCTACAATGTTATAATTTATTTGGAAATAAAATTCATTCATTCTTTCATTCATTCAATTAAGAAGGTTGACAAAAACATTTAGCTTTAGACAGACGTTTAGACTGGTGAGTCTTTGTATTTTTTCAATATTACACAGAATAAATTATTTTTTAAGAAAATGAACGAAAGACCCCCTTCAATTTGGAAGATTTTCAATGCAGACTATTTAGATACTAAGCAAATCAGTATTTTCAATTATTTTGCTTATTAAATGAATCTATTGTAAAAGAAAATTATCAAACTTATCTTTGTTTTGATGAATCAAGGATAAAACACTCTTGTAGAACAATTCTCTACACGAGATTGTTCAAACAGAGAAGTCTTCCTTTAAAAAGTCTTTATATCGCCATAATTATTGAAATTTATTTCATTTCATTATGTTGATAGGACTACTAGAATTATATTTTTTCGCTGTCATCATCAAGCCGACAGATTAAATCAGAATCAATCAATTTATTCTAACACATGTACAGAGTGTTTCAGGAGTTATACGGTATAGATATAGCATATGTCAGGAACTGATTAAACACCTGAAATAAGCAAAAAGCTCATAAAAACTAGAATGTGAAAACGCTTTGTTACAGAAATAAATATGGCAGAAGATCTCAAATCCCACTACCGTATATCAATCTATACGGTTCACTATGTACCTTCCATTTGAGTAGGTGATTGTTGAGGTCTCGTGCATATAGAGATGGAAAAACAGAATTGAACCCTTTCAAGTCTTCATCTGCATTAATTTATGAAATATTTGGGAAAATTGGTCAAATGTTCTATATATTTTTTTTTTAATTTAAAGTTGATTTACTTTGTTCATTCATCAATAAACTTCTAAACTTTTCTAACTACTCTGAAAAATGAAAGGTTTCTGACGATTTTCCCCAAATAGCTCAAAACCCCAATGCAGATGCAGTGTTGAAAATAGTGTTATCAGCTTTTCCAGCTCAATTTAAGTAAAAACAGACCAAGCAACGACCCAATTGTAATTGCCATATTTAAAAAATATAAAGTCATAGAAAAATCTACATGGCTTCTTCCATTTTCAATTTAGTTATGTAACAAAACGGTCTCCAGGCCTTTAATCTTTTTTTATGATCTTTCATTCTTATTTCGAGTTTTATAACCAGTAGCCTATGTATTGCCCAGTTCTCCATTCTCCCTGAATCACTCTGCATACTCATTTACAAAGTTAAAATATAATTTTACGACAATATGACCTACTATACATAAATATGGAATAAAAATCTTATTGATACATCACATATTATTGAAAGCATCTTAATATGCTGTTGAAACTTTATTTTGAAGCCTTAAGACGAAGACATGATCCACATTTTATTAAAGGGTGCAAATTGATTTATTGTTAAAACTTTATTTTGAAGTCTTAAGACGAAGACATGATCCACATCTTTTTAAAGGGTGCAAATTTATTTATTATTGGACTTATCGAAATAAGAGAAGTGAATAAAAGTATATTATATATTCAGGTCCTTAATATAAAAGCATTGCAGAATAAGCAATTATTAGTTTTAACCACCTCAAATTTGTAGCTTGATTATTATTGATATCAGTTTGACAAAAAAGTCAATGTAGAGTAATTTTGTGTGATAATTCAATGGTCCTAATTTGGTTCAGCCTATTTCTTATCATTTGACCACAAAAGGATGATAATACATATTGATTTTTCAATGCATAAACTGTTTTCGTATTTGAAGATGGTAAAATAATCCATTATCTTATTACTGTGGATAGACTTTATTATTATTAATCTGATAATCTCTACATATTTATGCTGGTATAGACATCAGTTTCTTTCAAATTTTTTGTCTATTCCTCCATCAAAAATGTCAACATGTCAAAACAATTGAAGAGCAATATTATAACAAAGAAGTGATGGACCCTTTCAGAATACAAGTAAATTATTCAAGCATTTCTGATACCGATGAAGACAGTTATAGTTCATTATCTGGTTTAGAGGAATTGGAATTAGCAGGTAGTCTATTATATGCTCGTATTTCATAAACTATTCCCAATATACGGTATTTAAAATATTATTTTAATACTATATAGCTATTATAATAACTCAGACACCTATTTCCCTTTTTCAAAGAAGTATAATAGTAGTGTTCAACAATTATTTATTCCTGGATTTCTTGTTCCATGACGAACTGCGTTGTTAATATTAACTTTTCATGTGAAATTTAACGACTTGCAGTCAAATATTTGTTGAGAATTTTTTTTTTTTTTGTAGATTACGTCTTGTAGACTCCAGTTAAGGAGTATAAGACAAGTCAGATCAACAATATTATACACTAGATACCATAATTACTTCCAATTAGTTGAGGTGAGGCTTAATTTTGATGTGAAAGGAACTCTTGTACACTATAAAAAGCTTTATCAAATAAATATTTCTTCAATTGTTTTTTAAATATTTCTATATTTTCAAGACTCTTCAAAAACTGTGGTAGCTTGTTGTAGAATTTCCTACCAATATAACTAGGTTTTTGTTTGAATAAGCTACTATTGTGACTCACCAAGTGATAATCTCCTCGGCGTCTTGTATTATAATCATGTACATCAAGATTTTGGTTAATATCATTCGTTTTTACATATAAAGTAGCTTCATACACATATAAGCAGGGTACAGTTAGGATCTGAAGATGGATCTCATAGATTCGAAAGTACTCGGCCAGATTAAGTGAGTTATTATACTTATTCTTAACAAATATTTGACTGCAAGTCGTTAAATTTCACATGAAAAGTTAATTATTTATTCAGAGTACTGTATTTTGCAACCACCCTAATGCGAAGATGGCATCCCTTGTTCTTTATCCAGAGATCTAGAACAGACGGTGGTTACTACTCCCACTTTAATCATATGCCTAGGCTGCTGAATAGTCTTGCTACACAGGTGGATGTTTTCACAGAAAGCCCAGCTGTGTTCAAGAGCAGGCGGGGTGCACAACCCGCGGGCCGCATGGTTTTTTGCGGCCCTTGGCCCGCTCTAAAATTTTATTCGAATTTAGTAAAAGGAAATACTAATTGTATTTATTTTTACATTTTTGTTGTTGCAATCTGATACAGACATCATTTGTTAAGAACCGGATAGTTACATCAGAATTTTACTGAAGAGAATATGTACCGGTACTGTGTATATTTTTCATTCAATGTCAAGATAAGGCAACATGTCTAATTTGCCAAGAAACTGTTGGTGTTATGAAATATTATAATTAAAAAATACATTACGAATCTAAGCATTTCAAACAATACAACCATTTTACAGGACAACTGAGATGATAAAGTACCTAAACGATTTGAAAAAGAAATTAACGAATCAACAAAACTTGTTCAAAACGCCAGTGAAAAATTCGGAATCAGTAGTCAAAGCCAGTTTTGAGATTTCAAAAATAGTAACGAGACATTTAAAACCTTTTGCAGATGGTGATATTTTATATCCAGATAAAAAGCGATCAGTCTCCCAAATTAGCCTAAGCAGAACGGCAATTGATCGTCGAGTGGATATGTCGACCTATATTAAAAATTCTTTAAAACAGAAAATTTCCAAATTTTGAGATCAGATTTCAAGGCATTAATAAATTTGAAAAGTTTTTGAAATCTACGCATCACCATATTCAGTGTTGATTGTATGAATGCACCAGAAAATATTCAAATGGAACTGATTGATCTTCAGAACATGATCCACCTAATGTCGAAATTTGGTGAAGTCTACAAAAATTAGAGTTCTACAAAAATTACTTACCACGAGAAATGGTTAATCTGCGAGAAGTTTTTCTAGAACTTTCATATTTGTTTGGTAGTACATTTATTTATTTGTGGGCATGCTTTTTCACTAATGTAAACTGTCAAATCTAAAGCTCTTAATAAAAGCGGTTAAATAGATGCGGTTAATAGATGGTCAAATCTAAAGTGGTTAATAGATGGTCACTTAGAATCAATTTTGTGAATAGCAACCACAAACATTAAAATAGACACTTAAAAAATAATCAACAGAAAAACAGTGTCAAAGTTTAGTTCCCACTAAAGTATAGATATTTTACAGTTACTCTTTTTAGTTATTCAGTTATTTTATTCTTACATATTAAAATTGAAACACCCTTTAATCTATTCTACAAGAACAATAATGATACAATTTTCATTTTCTTTTTAATTATTCAGTTAATCATCTGAGTAAAACTCAAATGTTCAATAAAAGTGTGTGTGCGAATATATTTCGAATCCATGTGAAGTATTAATTTGACTAACATTGATCATCTTTGCAACAACATATATAATGATAGACGAATTTTAACCTGTGGATAACCTTGTATGACAGGTATGTAGGCTATGTGAAGTTCTAGTACACTATTCTGCCGTTCATCGTATCATATATATACTTTATTTAATATAGTTTATTCCTGCGGCCCGGCTCCGAAAATCAGTAATTGAAATTGGCCCACTGCAACAAAAAGGTTGTGCACCCCTGTTCAAGAGGAAAGCAAAAATGCTGCTGACTCAAAATCTAAATGTACAACCTCGGTAGCAAGTTTTCTTTTCTTTTTTAATATAGTTTCTTTTTACTCTATCGATCATTCACCTGCTTTCTTTATGTTACTGACATTGACATAACTAGTGAGCCCAACGGGCTGGAGAACTCGCTTGCAAACAACTAATTTTGGAAAGAGAAACTCATTTGGGAAGCTTATCGTTGGGGAAGGTTGGGGAAACTGCTGTTTCGAAGATACTTAATATTTAGATAAAATTCACAAAACATCTATCACTTGAAGTTTAAGTACAACGCTCTGATACACAGATTTATATTCCACAAAAAAGACCTACACCGTACTCATATACCTATATATAAGGGCAATGGAATCAGTGTATCTATAGATTCATATTCCATAAAAAAACCTTCTGTACTAATATACCAGGAAGCACAACAAAAGTTTTTCATTTTTAACTGGAAAAATTCTTAGTGGTAGCCTATTAGTATAACGAGGACTACAAACTTGACTACTGCATAACCGGAAGATTCAAGCAAAGATGAGTTTCCTACTGAAGTGTTGGTTTTTAGAGATTACCTGAATGAAATAGACTGTGAACTGAATGCACTCAACTAGCTTAATTCAATTCACAATATGGACCTTCGTGATGCGTTTTATTAAGTTTGTGTGGGATTGAGAATTTTAGAGCTTCATTAAATTGAAGTTAATGAAAAACTATTCAAGATCGCCCATTTTCAGGATAGACTATCAAACTTATCAATATCATCAATTGAAAGTAACATTGCTGCAACGTGAATTATGATAAAGCAATATTCTCATTTGCTGTGAGAAAATTCAGAAGAGCCTCATTTTAAATTTTTATGGTATGTAACAGTACTATGTATTATTGATCTAATTCAAAGCATAAATATTATTATTTGTTGTGCTCTGCAAATAATTAATTTATTATCCCTTCATTTACTAAAATTATCATCTTACTGTTTATGAAATAAGTATTTTCAAGATGTTTCAATGAGGTGAAGAAATAACCTTAGTGGTAGGGCAGCAAAATAACATTTTGAACCCCCTCAAAAAAAACCTAGATCTGGCACTGTAAAATCCTCTGTTTTAAAAAATAAGGATGCCAATAAAAACAGTAGAAAGCCGAAATATTTTGGCAAGCACCTGTATTTGAAATAACCCTAATACTCTCATTTTTGTATTGCCTAATAGGTCCTATTCTAAAGAAAGGTCACTTAATTTTTTTGTTTCTTGTTAGCCAAGTCCCCCCCCCCCGCCCAAGAGAACCCTGCCCATGAGTTATTCTTCAAAGTGCGTTACTAGTGAAAGCATGTGGATTCTCAAAATATTACTAAAACTTTAGATTAATAAATCATTTGACTACAATAATTCAACGTCAACATTTTTCTGAGGTTATTACTGTCTGCGTTGACAATATTATACTCAAAAAATAATGATACGATAATAAAGATAAATCTGAACCGAAAACTCAGAATTTATTGAGAAGGCTCTTATTCCATCGAACTTTTTCCATTTAAATAGTGCGAGGTGTGCTAGTTTTAAAAAGGTCGTGACTTGCATTATAAAAAATTGCTCTTCGTTTTGACGTCAATAAAGGAAAATTGATAGATTTCAAAATACGAATATATTAATTAATTCATCTCAGACATCCGAAACGCTTATTCTTCCAATACCATCTTTCAATTGAAATTTTGATGATGATAGTGACTTCTGTCTAAAAGTTGATGACTAAAATAAATTTGAAACTAGTTTCTATCTTCCAATTCTATATTATATTAATTGTTATGGGTTCTATCACTAAAATAATGCTGACAACACTTGAAAGTAACACTCCAACTTTATTCACACAATTTACTTAAAGAAACACACACTAAACAGTTATAATCACACAAGAAAATTAATAAAACAAACTACGGTCCAATAGCTTGCATCTCACAATGAATATTTCTATAACAAAATTGATCATAACGATGTGCGTTGTTAATATCAACTTTTTATTGAAAATTTAACGGTTAGCAGTCAATTTTTAAATTGTGAATAAATAATATTTTTACTCACCCTTGGCCAAAGCACAGACCCACAAATACATGACGAACTTAGACGACTAGAGACCTACAACACAATAAAAACCAACAACTCTCAACCACATCCATCCACAACATCATCCCCCCCCCCCCACCAACGCAGAAGAAGAAAAAGAAAAAGGAGAAGGAGGAAAAGAAGAGGAAGGGAAAGAGTGAAGAAGAAGGGAAAAAGAACACAAGAACTAGGCCTAAATAAAATTTACTTTGACACATTACATGGGTTAAAGGGTTATGTTAGAAGAATCAATGCCTAGAATCACTTGAAATGTGGTTTTAGAGAGGTGATTTTTGTTTTAATTTTCTCGGGGAGTACCCGAACCCCCGTTTTGAAATTAAAAGCTATGTATATTGTTTCAATTTATCGTTAGAGGTCTACTACTCCAAGTTACAAATTACTATTGTAATTATTATACCGAGAGTCTAACCCTCCCATCAACATCATTGGTCATCCCCCCCTTGACCGACCTTGTAGTTATGATAGTGCTTTGTGTGATGTAACGATACACATTAACAGGTTTTTAAAATTTGTGCTTCATTATTTTTATACCTTCTAGAAACAAGTACGGTACCTCATAAGGTAAATATTTTTACAATGAACAGTGCCGGATTTAGGGTACTTGCGGCCCTAGGCCAAATTACCCCGAGCGGCCCCCAATAACTCCACGATTATGTAATTAAAGCATAAAGCACATTTTTCATATTAATACATAACGTTTGTTATGTTTACTTTTTAAAATTGGTACAACATACAAAGCATAACATAAATGAATAGAAATGGCACTAATGTTCTATTTGAATATGGTACATAAATAGGTTGAAATATTGTATTCGCTAATTAAATAATCTTGGTTTACAAATTTGGCTAAACCCCCAAAACAGCTCTAACAACAATTTCTATATTTATAGAAAATATATAATTAAAAAAGTTAACAAACAGAAGTTATTTGTAAAATTATTAATATTGCTAAAATTATAATATTATAAATCAGTATTGCAGTTAATTGTTAAAATTAAATAACATTTGTTTCATTCGGGGGGAAAAGTACAGGTGACAACAAAAGACTAAAAAAAGCCGAGTTGAAAAAACATAAGTAAAAGAACAAGCAAAATAATATGAACTGTAATAGTAATAGGCACTGGTACTAATAGGTAATAGTACTGAAAAATAAAAATATTAAAAATACAACAAATAAACTTCTAGATCATTCAATTCTCACATTATTCTCTTATACTGAAAAACGTCAATGTCATGTTCTTAATTTGAATAAAGTTGGATTAGTGATTAACATTGACACTCACTCCACTCCATACTCATAATTAATACCATATCTAAACTCTAAACACTCACTTTTTTAGCTTTTTTGGCTGCAAAATCTTTAATCAAATCGTTAAAGTCTAAGGCTTGAAAAAGCTTAGCATTTGAAACAAAACTAGCCAAACTAGACAATCTAGAATCTTCATCAGAAGTCGAGTTCCTCAAGTAGTTTTTGATTCTTTTCAACACGCTGAATGATCTTTCTCCAGATGCATTAGATGTCATCAGGCATAGTAGAATGCGCAAAGCCGTGTTCATATTCTGAAATAATGTTGTAAACTGTTTTTCACGAATGAGTTTCAGATACTCCAAAAGTGTATTCCTCGTAGGCTTGGTAATCTTTTTATCATGAAGTTCCCTTTCTTCATCAAATATACCTTCAACAAAGCCTTTGAACACACTCTTCCAAAGTCACCATCTATGCCGATTCTAAACTTTTAAGCCAAAATAGAAGCTTTTTCCCTGATTTATTCATTGGCAATTGACGATAAGTTGTTTAAAATCCAAATTCTTCATTAAGACTGAAATAAACATCGGACCTTTTATTCAATTCTGTGTAAAGCCTGTCAATTACAACATTGAATGTGTTAATCTTTAAGTCATCTTTGCCATTAAAGTAGGGTTCAGTGGATTCATCTGCTTTGTCTTCGCCAGGGAGAGCTTTTCTTTTCGGGCGTCTTTTTATTTCAAGAATATAGGTTTCATTTTTAGACAACTCTTTTCCTCTTTTTTCATAGGAATCAAAGTTGTCTCTCATACTCAATACGTAGGTACCGGTACTCCTTTAGAGATTTGTATATGTTGCAAGTCACATTCAAGTCTGTAGCAGTCTTTTGCAATGTTTTGCTACTCTTGTAAAAACGTTGTAAAATATCGTATCACATGTTTAGTAGAATAGCATTCTCTTATTTGAAAAATTGTTTACTGATTCCATTAGCTTCAGCTATTTTAATTAGATTGTATTGTTTATATATAAAAGGAATGTACTCGATTTACAGTAGCGGTAATTATTAATTAATTTTGGAAAATTAAAATTAAATTTTTTTACCAAAAAAAGTTTTTTTTTTACAAAACGCTGCGGCCCCCTTTTGCTTGCGGCCCTAGGCCGCGGCCTAGTCGGCCTAGTGGTAAATCCGGCACTGACAATAAATCTCTATTGCTTATTGAACAATAGTTTTATAGCAGACAGTAGACAGTCATGATTCCAACTTTTTTGGACTAAGGATATAGGGTGATCAATGATTGTGATATCTGGGTGAATGTAAATCTGGGCTAAAAGCGAACAATGGTTGTTCCTGGAAACAAGAACTCTGTCCAAAGATAAGTTTAAAAAGATTCCCAGGATTCATATTATCTATTTAAAAAATATATTTTTATTCAATTGATAGCTGCTGTCTTAACCAATGACATATTTTCTTTAGTCAAGTTCATATTATGAACATTTCAATGTGATATTCCCAGTTAATGTTTGTGTGAGACACAAACATTTAATAATTATGGGTTGAACTTTAATTTTTTGCTACATTAATTTATTATTATTCTATATACACTCAGAAATTATATTCTATTTATACCTATTTACATCCATTAGTTAAAGTTTCGGGTTGCTTGGCAGTATAGGACGTGAATGCTTGGCATTTCGCATCATGAATCATTTCTTGTTAACTGTATAATACCTTATGACATCATCACAGACAAATAGGTGAACAATTAAATTTGGAAAGTTGGTTTCATTTCAATTGTAAATAACCTTAAATTGCATCAAATTCACCAACATTGCCGATATAGTATGATGAATAAAAGACGAAATTGTCACAACCACATTTATTAAAACTTGGAGAAACTATTTTCGGTTGTTACACCATATCTCAATCTCAATCAGATGGTGCAACAACCGAAACTAGTTTCTCTAAGTTTTAATAAATGTGGTTGTGACAATTTCGTCTTTTATTCATTAAGGATACCTTCCAGGGGCTTCCACAATATCACCTTCGCCACTACAAAGAACGATAAAGTATGCCTGGAAGATGAGTATCCATGACTCGAAAACTTTTGGCCAAGAGTAAGTACAAATATTATTTATTCACAATTAAAATTTGACTGTAAATCATTAAATTTAAAATTAAAATTTAATAAGTGTCCAATAAACTACTAAATTGTCTAAAAAATAAACACTTCTAAGCACAATTACTTTTACCCGTTGTTTACTTTAACATGCTGAATCACAATAATATTGTAATTTGTTGTACTGGAGTCAAAATGTACTGCTGCGTATATGCCAACGTGTACTGCTACGAAAAGAGGAAATAATTACCACATAAACGTATCACAAATCCTGTTAAATGAAAACTGACTGCTCACAAGGACAGCCCTTTTCATGAGTTTGTAGAAATTTACATTCCAGGTTTTTTTTTGCACAATACTGTGACAACAGATAAGCTCTGTCATCTATAACATACGGGACTAGATTTAAAAAAAATTGAAACAAAGAAGAAACCGACATCAATGAAATGGTAATCAAAAATTAAATACTCACAACTCACATACTAAAAAGTTTAAAATAAAGTATTCACTGAGAAAATTTTAAATCCAATAAGAAAAACCTTTAGAAGTCAGCGCCAAATCTTTCATGAATTCTTAAAATATTACCTAGAATATTTTATAAGCTCATCAAAATAATATTAAGTACCGACTTCAAAAGGTTACTTGTATTGAATTTAAAATTTTCTCAGTTTAAAGTGAAAACTTTATTTCTGCTTTTTAGTAGGTGAGTTGTGAGTATTTAATTTTTGATTACCATTGATTCGGTTTCTTTTTATATTTTAAGCTTTTTAGTTGAATATTCAAACTTAGAAAACAAAAATTTTTTATACATTATAAAATATTTAGCAAATCAATATTACAATCTGACTAAAAGAAAAGCTGATGAAGAAAATCTGATGAATCAATTAAAATTCTGCAACTCTTAACTGAACATAGAATATTTTATTTATTAGCCTTTTGCTATAATAATTTCTCTAAATACATAGAAATGTATTTAGAAAAATTATTATAGCAAAAGGCTTATTAAAAGTAAAATAATTTCAATTTATCATTTCTATTCGGTTCATTCCAGAGTATACCTACACTGAAGAATTATTAATAACTATTTTTTAAATTATTTTTTTCAAATTAACGATCTTTAGATCATTTTTTTACTGCTCATGATTGAACCTATATGAACTTATTCTTACGAGTCTATAACATCGGCCTTCTAACAGTTAGTACTTAATTTTTGTACAGTAACATAGCAAATTCTTTATTAGCTGAACATTATTGATTTATTCGTTTCTATTGATTTATTTAGTGTAACATAACTGATTAGTGCGTGTTGCGGATAATTTGTGTAAATAAAGTGCTAGTGTTAATTTAAAGTATTGCCAGAATTATTTTAGAGATAGAACCCGTAACAATATGTAATTCAAACAATCGTTATTCGTCAAGTCGAACAATGAATTGTAGTAGTTGGACATGGTTTTATCCATCAAAATGAAATCTTTAATTATTAATTTGAAAGGTTGCGTCAACCTGTCAACTGTTTTTTTAATAGTCTTTCTTTGTGTGATTCATTCATAATATTTGATAAAGGTACCATTACCAAATTCAGTGCTTTATTAACAAATATAATGACCTAGTTTGTCATGTTCAAAGGTCGTACGCTGTCATCTCTTTGTACACACTATAACTATTTGAGCGATCTCCGTGAGAAAAATTGTAAATTTTATCAGAATTTAACTTTGAACTCGTGTGTTTGTCAAAGTAATTTTGTTCGTAAAACATCATTGATGCGTCAATACGTGAACGACCTGGTTCCGGGTTAGAAATCTCAGTGCTATTGATTTTCTAGATTTAAACAAAGAATGATATTTCAGTTTCAACTCGTGTGTGGGTTTGTTTTTCTGTTTTTGGAAGATAACTCGAAAGGACTTCGCAATTATCGTGGGCGGACATGAAAAATAATGATAGAGGCCACTCACTTTTTCGTTTCAGAAGATTATAGCCTAGGTCTTTTGAGAAATAATTACTCAGAAAGAAACTAGAATTTACAAGCATAAATACTCAAGCTATAATATAAAAATGAATTACATTAAGAGGTTTGAAATAATCCGCAAATGACGATATACAAAGGCCTTATGCTCCAACTTTTGTAGTTGAGATTTTTGTGTGAGAGAAAAAAATGTACACACTTTTGTCATTAGCAACGTCAACTTCAACAAAGTTTCAGTAACAGATGATACTCTATTTGCTTGCATTGGTAATAGACATTTACAATTTACGGTTCAATCTAGCCAAATAAATATTCAATAATCAAGATAAAGTGGAACTCCAACCACCGAATATGAAAAAATTAAATAACAGTGCTCCATAACCACTCTTTCATACACAGACACTCAATATTTTTTCGGTAGGTAGCCTATAGAAGAATAAAAATACAAATATTTTACTCCTGCATTCATAAGAAGAAAATATCCCATAAAAGGTGAAATATTGATTGGAAAAATCAATCAGTATTCAATAATACTATTTATTGTTATCTCATTGTAATAATAGTTCCTAATATGAACTAACCAACAATTGAGCTTTTGCTTTATGATTTTTCTATAAATAGAAAAAAACTTGATATTAGATTGTTCATCGAGTATTTTGTCATGGAAAACATCACAGGTATTATTTTAAATGCATTTTGTCAACACTGATCCACTACTTTCTTTGATTAAATTTTATTTTTAAAAGCTCTTTCACTTTTAGAGATTAATAAAATTCTAATAAGTTCTATCAGAGTTGGGCTACTGCTCGATCGATTCTTGCATAGACCAACCATTCCTTAGTCTATGATTCTAGCTTCCGCTTGCTAGATTTTGAAAACACAAAATGTTTACCAATGGAGAATAGAGTTTAAAAACAAAATCAAGGTTTATATGAAAATCCAGCGATCTTCATGGAAATCAGATTCTATGTCGAATTTCATATGAACGTTTCATTATACAGGTGTAACAAGAAAAAATATTTATTCTATTAACTTAACATAAGATATGTTATTACAATTCAAAATAGACTTCTCAAGCAGGGATATGTCCGGCTTTTTGGTATCTGTCCGGCTATCCCAGCGAACACATAAGACCAATTGTCCATGGTATTATGTGTTCGCTGGGCTGTCCTCCCGGCTTTCGTGAAATATGATAAATGTCTGGCATTTTTGTATTCAAGCCATTAGTAAGTCAGCTAAGGGAAATTTGTTTCTGTTCGTGGCCATTTAGTGCATTTATTTATTGTGACAAAATTATGTTAAACTAGCTGGTCCGAAGCGCGTTGCTGCGATCTCAAGAAAAATTCTCCTTGATTTTATTATTCGCCACCTCCCACTAAGGTTTACATTTCAAATTTCAACCTCGTAGGACTATTAGGGAGGAATTTAGTCCTATGGCTCTTCCAGGTGATCAGAGAGGCCTCCTTCGTTGTTTTCTTACACCTCTCAATGAAGGAACATTTCGAATTTAAACCTCCTACGACTATTATTATTAGGGTAGAAGCTAGGTTTTTGATTTTATTATTCGCCACCTTATACTCCCACTGAGGCTACATTTAAAATTTCTAGCTGCATTGGGTAACAGATGTCGTCAACCCGGCTTTATTACCTTTCATCATACCCAGTCATATATGTTTCCTACATGTCTGCAAGGCTCTAACTACATGGCGCATGTAAAGTTTTTGCATCCGAGACAGCGTAAATAACCCCGCCAAGAGACCTGCCATATTATTAAGAACTGTTAACTTCTATTAGCTGTTACTTTAAGGATAGATTTCTCCTTTTTGTGTCCTTCAGTGAGGATTTTGAACTCCCAAACTTCACAGGAACCATCTAGGGACTATTCTACATTGTACCTGAAAATTGCATAAAAATCGGTTCAGCGGTTTCGGAGTTTACTGGGAACGTACATACACATCGACTTATACAATATGTAAGAGATAAGAAATTGTAATTTGAATCAAGAATATGCTGCAAAATATAATATTTCTGTTCATATACTGTATATTTATAATACTCATATTTCTGTATATATTATGAATAATTTAGTTGATGTTATGGAGTTGTAAGTTTATATACAGGGTGTTTCGGAACTCTCTACCAATACTTCTAGGCAGTGTTTCTGGACCACTAACAAAAGTAAATATTGTAATAAAATAATTTTTCTAAAATCCCCAGTTACTCATACAGCCGCCATTTTGTTTTTTTCACTCATTATTTTTTATTCGAACACCTCTGAATGTATAATTTTGAAATTTTGCAAACAGCTTTATAACAATTAAAACAATCTTATAAAATCAAACAAAATTTACGGAAACGAAAAACTGCAACCCGTTCTCAACCACCGCACACCCTAAAAAGTAGCATATCTCTGTTAATTTTTGGCCAATCTTGGAAAAAGAGGTATCGTTGGATTTGGAATAAAAATATCTAAAAAACGTTATATCAGTCAAATTTTGATATCATCAGCCATTATTAATTTAATCCTGTTCAAAGATTTTAAATTTTGTTTTCTTATGTCGGAAAATTTTGATTGATTTTTTTTAAGATTGTTTTAATTGTTATAAAGCTGTTTGCAAAATTTCAAAATTATACATTCAGAGGTGTTCGAATAAAAAATAATGAGTGAAAAAAACAAAATGGCGGCTGTATGAGTTACTGGGGATTTTAGAAAATTTTTATTACAATATTTACTTTTGTTAGTGGTCCAGAAACACTGCCTAGAAGTATTGGTAGAGAGTTCCGAAACACTCTGTATAGTGTTGCAGTCATAAGAGTAAAAAATGTATTTAAGATCGTTTATTTTCAAAAAAATAATTTTGGAAAAAATCTTCACAGCTATTTATTTTTCAGGATAGGTATACTCTGAATTCTGAAAAGGTTGAATTGAATAAAAATCATTCTACTTTTATGAAGCCTTTCACTATTATAATTTTCCTAAACACAATTTTCTACATTCAATAAAAAGTTGCAGGATTTTATTTAGTTTAATTACTTTTGGTACAGCAAGATTTTCAATTAATTCGTTTTGCAACGTCTTTCAGGTATTACGCTTGTTTTTTATTATTTAATAATTATAACTCTTGATCTAAGAAAAAATCAATGTTTGGCATAGTGTGGACCGCCTTTATCAGTTTGAGATCAGATGTACCGTTAACATTTTGTTTTCTTGGCATCCTTTTAACCTTTTTTAAATTGAAAATTTTCAAATTTGGGGCACCAATAGTTATTTGTGTAACTAGTGCGCAAAGTAGCTCTTTGTTGCACAAGAGAAATGCAGTGTGAACGAACTGAAGGCGAGTGCAGAATAGTTTCTTGATTGCAGCAAAAATACTTTCAGCACGAGTTACACATACAATTTTTCCTACAGTTGGCACACCTGATATGATACAGTAGCTCGCTCAAGTTCTCAAATTAAATAATTTCAACCAAGTTGGTTTTGAAAATAAAAAACTTATTCGGTAAAGTTGGCTTCTGTCAGCAAAAATATTTGTCCCCTACTGAGACTAGAACCCATGTCCACAAGAATAACGAGCAGGTGCCCCTGCGCACTGCACTATCAGGTCCGATGGAATTAGTTGCTACTAAGGCCGGCTTCACACGTGCTACAATCGCGCAGCTGCAGCTAGAGCAATTATAAATAGCAAAAGCAATTATCAAGAGTTCTGCGATTCTAGCAGAACTCAGGATCAAATGATTGGTGCTCTTCACACGTGCGGCGATGTAGCCAGCCTGCAGCCAAAGAGCCACTAGAGCCGCCCGCTGGTAGCCAAAGTCATCGCTCTTTTTAACTCAGCTAGCAACAAAAAAGCATGGAATTTTGAAGTTGTAAAAATTCTATTTTACTCTCCTGTTATCTATTTAAGTCGTCCTGAATACATGGAATTTTTTGCTAGCACAAAAATTAATATTTTTATAGAATAATTGTTTGAACTGCATAAGTTTCCATTATACCAAGTGATCCATGTAGGTGGATAGGTGGATACCCCTTAATAAATAAGATACTATCAGAGATAGAATTTCTCAAATTCTAGAATTTGTCAAACAATCTATCTTTTGATGCACAAAAAATAAATTTTAACCCCTTTTCAGGGGGTGGTCCAGGTCCAGGTGTTGTATCTCAAAAGTTTCTAATGGAAACACCTTTAGTGTTCTACTTCAATATAAAGGTTTCTTTGGGACAAAAATAATGAAATCATCAACAATTTCCCAAAATAATCTTATACAAAACGGCATAAGTTTAAAGGAGTTAAACTCCTTTTAGTTTGTAGTTTGTTTATAGGAATAATAAAGTTATCCCCATAATTCCTGCCCTGGTTGTAATAATAAATTGAAACCACTATAACTTGTTGAATTGGCACTATAAAGAGTAGTTGTTTTTTTTAGATTTATACATTTAAATTTTGTTCACAACTAATTAATGATCTAATAATATTCGAAGAGTGGGTTCACGTTTTTATCTATTACTGATTACATCATTGGTCATTACCCCCCCCCCCCCCTCATCAACCAGAATGACCGTCCAGTTACGCCACTGCTTTGTGTAATGTGAAGATACAAGACGAAAAAAAATTTCGTCAAGAAAATTGTCAAGACGAAAAAAATTTAAAGGTTATCAAAATTTGTGTCTTGTTATCTTTTTTACCTTCTAGAAACAAATACCTCATAAAGTATTAATTTAAAAAAACAACTACTCTTTATAGTGTCAATTCAACAAGTTATAGTGGTTTCAATTTGTTATTATAACCAGGGCAGGAATTATGGGGATAACTATATTATTCCTATAAAAAAACTACAAACTTTAAACTAATGCCGTTTTGTATAAGATTATCTTGGGAAATTGTTGGTGATTTCATTATTTTTGTCCCAAAGAAACCTTTATATTGAAGTATAACATTAAAGGTGTTTCCATTAGAAACTTTTGAGATACAACACCTGGACCACAGTGGCGGATCCAGCGGGGGGCGATTGGGGCGATCGCCCCCACCCCTTAGTGAACTTAAAGATTGTTGTTATTATTGTAGATTTTCTAAATTTGTATATTTTATGAAAGGTTGAGAATTTATTCGTACATAATATTATTTGATTTCTACTCGCATAATACATATTAGAAGAACGTGTTGGTGTTACACACAAGTTGAATACCGCGCGCTGGTTCAAAATTCAAACGATTGCGATCGATTCGATAGATCGATTTGTTGGCAGGGGGAGTGGGACTGTAATCGATTAAGTATTGAACGTCGAGAATCCTCAGCCAATGAACTCGACGCGTACATCCTCCGAGAAGAGAAGATACTTCTTGTTCCATTCTAAATTTGAGTTATAACTTTGACAAACTAAGCTCATACTATTTAGACAAAGTCATTGACTATTGACTTAGGCCTACTTACGCCATGTTTGCAATAGAAAATTAATTGTTGGTTTGACATTGCTGTGTCTTATTTATCTCGTTTTTCTATAGCTTTGAAAACTCTGCATCATTTTCTTCTACTTTCCTTTCACTTTTTTATAATTTCCCCTCCTTCCCCTTTTTTCTTCTTTTTCTCCTTCTTTTGTATTTCCTTTTTCTTCTTCTTCGTTGGGGGGGGGGGGGGGGACTTTCTGAATGAGCAATTGTGGTAGAGCATATCTCTGACTGAGAGCTGCTCCTGCGGCCATGGGTTTGATTCAAGTAGTTCAGCCTGGCATATTCAAATGTCATAGTTCATCTCTAATAAAGCGATTGACGTCCGACGTAAATAAATTGTTTGATTGAATTGTAAGATGTTCTCAAACTGAATTTTTTGTGTCCAACCATACTGGCAAAACTTAAACTCAATTATTTTTGTCAATCTCTAGCATTTAAAAATATTTGCATTACAAAGAGCAATATTCCACCATAAACGATTGATTTTCTATGACAAAGTGAGTATATTAGGTACTATCCTATATAGCTAGAATGATACTGTAGGCTACCATCCAAAACTTTTTGTAGGCCTACTAACGTAGGCTGAAATATGTTTTATTCAAACAATTAATTTTTGTAATAATAGACTTTTGTTTGAATTCAATGACCGGAGTCTTTGTGTCTAGTAATATTAGTTTGTAAGTTGATAACAGTATGAGTGTGAGTGAACAAAGAATCGGCCAAGATAAGAAGCCAGGAAGTGTTCAGCTTGTAGACATTCGAAACTATTATTATTCAATGTCAACAATCCATCATTCCAATCTTTCCAGTCTATCACTAGCTAATTGAAGGTACACATGAATAACAATGATATCTAGTGCTTCACTGTCTGGTAATTGGAAGCAAGTTGGAAAGTCAACACGAGAATGAGGTCAAATTAGAATATAATTAATAAAAATAGTTACCGTACCGGTATTTGACTCTGAACATGAGCGCTGACTAAAACAACGTTTGAGTAATGTTGGAAACTTGAAGTGAAGAGTGTAGGAGAAAACAATGGAACAAGTAGAAAAAAAGACATCAAGATTTTACATAAAAATTACATCTAAGAAAAAAATCTAATTATTGAACTGTCAATACTGTACTTCAATACAAATTACAGTAGGCTATTATAAAACCATCAACAATGGTGGTCAATAGGGTTAAGCTTATACTAGAGCTGGAAGTTTCATATGCACATGCCACACGGATGTCAGGCCACCATGGATGTCAGGCCACCATGGATGTCAGGCCACCATGGATGTCAGGGTTATCGTGATGTTCAGGGACTGGGCTTGGGAGCAGGGACGTAGCCAGGGGGATATCGGGATAAATCACCCCCCCCCCCCCCGCGAAATGTAGTCATCTTTTACAAAACGAATAACTTACAGACTAAATTAAAGCAGTTGATACAAAAATAAACTTTTGTTTTATTTAGCACAAGAGTTTGTCACGGGAATCGCGAAAAGTATACAATGTTATTATGGTACTCTTACTCTGCTGCGACATGTATAGGCTACAGTTTATTGAGCAATGTGGCAATGCAGTGTTTTCGAGTGGTGTCTGTCACTGACTCTTCCGGATCGGATATATATTTCATTTAAATGAACAATTGCTTTAATTGAAATATCCAAGGGAAAATTACTTTGAAATGTTCAAAAATTCATTATAAAAATGATAAATATTTTTAAAAATTCCGAGGGTGGGCCCCTGAACCATCTTATTAATTGGGAGGGGGGATTCCATTCCCCCCCCCCACCCATTGGCAACCTCCCCGAAGTTCAATCCTGGCTACATCACTGCTTGGGAGGGTGATCAACAGCAAAAACTTCTTTAAATATACGACCTCTTTTACAAGTTTGAACCTCTTTGGTCAGGGCCTTGGGGGTAGTTATTGTTCCCCAGCTACCGCAGCTCAGTTAAGCGACGTGTGTCGATAGCCTACCGTATACAGAACAACAAGCAAACAAAGGGGACACGCCTATGGGGAGGTTGTTTAGACTCACATCTTGCACTAAACTTAAATTATCCTCAAGAATAAATGTTATTAATATATCAATGCAACAACCTTCACATATGACTAGAATAGATTGGATTGATCATAATGATTTAATTTATAATACAATGACAATAATAACACAGGCCACTCGGCAGTTGAACTTTGTTACAGGGCCATGTTCTCAGCAAATAAACCGGGTTGATTCGAGAGAAATGTATGTGAGTGCGAGTGCGAATGGCTCGTTTCATTGTCAAGATAGAATGCAGTCCAACTCACACATCGATGATTGGTTGATGATGTTGGAGGTAGAGCTGAATGATTTGGAGGTGAATCAGGGGGTCAAATGGCGACAGACTGTACTGAGCTTGCTACATGAGTTCGGTGGTAGTGCTGTTGAGCAACTCAGAGGTCGCTGTCAGTGTCAGTGCTAATCCTTGCATCGCAGGAGATCAGTCGCGTTCAGATGCGGTCAGTAGTCGGTCGTTTCTAGTTTTGCGCGCGCGCCATCTATCAACGAAAACATTCAAGAAATTTGTTATAATACTATTGAATTTATGACCGCCTCGTTTTGCTAACAATTCACTTCCAAATTGCTGATCACTGCGTGTATAGTTGAGCGCGTGTGCATTCGCAGAGAAAATCAACACTACAATAATTCAGAACAATATACCTATCGACCGACTTGTTTTGTGCTTTCTCTCCGTTAAACTAGTGCTTTGAAAAAGTATTGTTAACCTGAACTTCTGCTTCAATTGAATCACCTAACTGCAAAGTGCAACTGTGAGTAGATGTGCTTTTTTACAGTATTCTTATTCTGGGTTGCACCAAACAAGATCAAATTATGGGATCAAATTATCTTATAATATCCTGGTTCTCCTGGTTCCATATAGACCCAGGTTCAATTTATTCATTGCATTGTATCATCGCTAAAGAATTCTGATATTGGATTGACCAATCGTATAGATATAGATCATGATCCCGTGAGACAAATGTTTTTTCGAATATTGGTCCTAAAGTAGAGATTCAAGCCTTCAGAGATCTTCTCTATCAAATGGAATAGAATGAAAATGAATAACAAAGAATGAAAATGAACCACTTTATCGAGGTAACAACTTTAATCTGGGTTCAGCTGCTTATTTTCTCAAATCAAGATCATGAATCTTGGTTGGTGCAACAGAATATTTAGGATTAATCCAAGGTTGATAGAAACAACCTTTTTTAATAACTTCGGGATTAATATAGTATAATGATATTATTATATAATTATTATACTATCATGATCTGGGATCACAATCTAAGATTATGTTAAACAAAATCGAACACTCAAAATAAACAGTGGTGATCCAGGTATTCAGTTTGGTACAAACCAGCTCACTTTTAATACCACTCTATTGATTTTATATCAAATTTGATTAGGGTTCTGCTGATTATTTCTCCAGATCAAATACATAATCTTGGTTCGTGCAACAAACAGAATATCCCAGATTAATCCATTAGTATCGTGACGCAAAACATTGGTGTAAAGAGGGGGGGGGGGGGGGTTCCGAGTTACAGCCACCCTTGAGCCTGTAAAAGAGGCCTCAAAAACGAGTAGGGAGGCATAAATAAAAATACGACCGGAGGTAAAAGGTTTCCGTACAAGAGTAGCCTAAATAATGTTACAGCTAGAAAAAATACTATACTTTTAATATTTTAAACACTGTAATCAACTACAAAAATACTTTAATTAAAGTAGCCTATTAGAGGGGATGGGGCGAACAAGGCAGGTTTCCTTGGGTTTCAACGTCAAGCGGCCACATTATTTTACAAATGTAAGCAAGTTATAAAACAAAAATAAAATAAGCGGCCCCAAATTTTCCATCCAGGGGCCTCCAGGGTCCCTTTTTTCTCCAGTTTAGGCCTCTAGAAGCATCTTAGAAGCCTAACAGACTCTAGAGGCGGCGGGCCTTTCGGGCCCATTTTTATTGTCTGTATAGTCATGTGAAGTAGAGATTCAAGTAGGCTGCGTCTAGAATATTTCAAATAATATCAACGCTTATACATCAGGGTCCCCTACTTGCCTCGGCTTTGGGCCTTCAAAGGCCTCATGATGCTGGTGGCTCCCAGTATTTTCGGAGCCCGCAAACATGGGTTTGAAGGTCCCCCTGAAATTTCGCTTTATTTAAAAACAAAACAGGCGCTCATAAAACGCACATTCTTTAACTGCATAAAATATTTTCGAAGAACACCTGATCGCCAAACGTTAGAAGCTGTGGAGAGACGACTGTGTAGAGAAACTGGTTGCCCGGTTTCCCAACCAAGCGAAGACCCGAGTAGGGTTCCTGAATTCGAATAGAAGCAGTCCAGACTGCTATCAATGTTTCTTGTACCGGTAGTTGAGATAACAGAGTAACACTCAATCGCAATACATTCTTCCGAGTAGGCTAATTTGTACTGACTTCTATTTTTTCTTTTTTTTTTTGTATTCAATTGATTTGCTCTTTGAGCTTTAAAGTCGCGTTTCCAATTACTAAACCCTTTCATAAAGAATACTCCATCGAAACACTCAATTTAAAAAATCTACTGTGCTCTTTACTACTATAGGAGCCCGTTTTATTCAAAAAACAAATTTAGTTATAATATTGTACAATAATTCTGAGGCAAATCCAATACCGATGAATACTTTACTACAATAATGTTGTGTTGCTAATATCAACAAGAGTGAAATTGTTGGCCCACATAGATATTTTTCAGTGACACATAAATTACAGTATTATGTTCAATTCTTTCATCTGAGTTTCTGAGTCACAAATAATCACAGACCGAACTAGATGTATGTTTACTTCTGATACCGTTCTATTCAGTATATGAATAGACATAATTATTATTCTTTGTTCTAATATTATAAGAAAATTTCAATCTTTTCCATTTCTTTTGTAGGCTAATAGTTTGTTGTGAATAGGGTAGGCCAACTGTGATGGCAAGCAGCTTCCTTTTATCTTTAAAAGAAATGAGGATGTTGCGGTGAAGTTATCATGAACAAAGCTAATGAAATTGAGAGAAATCACGCTTCGCTGTTGCTCAAATGACCTTTTCAATGAAATGTGATTGCACAAATTTAGATTTCATCACTTTGTTGCGTCTTATCAATTATCTTGTTGATTTTTCCGTAAGTGGCAAAATAATTCAATAATAACTACGTCATTTCCTAGAAGATACAGAAAGAAAGAAATAGTTCATAAATAACCAATGTATATTTAATGTAGACCCATTCAGTGATCTTCTAACCATTAGTTAATCAATCAATCAAATTTATTTACAAAATTTATAAACATTGTAGAGTCTTGCTAAACCAGTAGGTTCAGACATGAAAAACTTTAATGATAAATAAATAAATAGAAACATTATCAATATCACTAATATTGGAAATAGTATTGAACTCCTCTTATACAGTAAAGCAGCCGAGAAGATAGAATTTCAATCATAAATTAACTGTTGTGAATATCCATTTTCATGAACAGCAGTATAACTATTAATATATGTAGAATCTTGCTGTGCATAAATGACCGTTTTTATGATTGTGTAGAGATTTGTTACGTCAAATTTTAGGTCAGTTCTGCACAGCAAAATTCTATTCATGAATTAACATACTCAACTGAACATAAATTACGGCACACAACTTACAAAAGAAGAAACAATGACAAGCTCATCATAATGAAGTATGCGTTTACAATCGCATAACATTTCCAGGGGTGAATCTAGTAAATCATATGCCTAAATTCAGTTATTGAGGTGGCAGAGTGCTTTTCGGCTCCGGGATCTCTGGTGGGTCCACATATATTTTCTACCTGTAGTGGACAGGGCAACAGGTTGTTGGGTTGTGGAAAAGTACAGCTATTGTTCCTAAATCTATGAATGCCCATTGTTGGTTACTAGTACGAGAACTGGACCCAAAGCTGATTTGCCATCTGAAGAGAGCACGATTTGGAGTAATATGGAATACTGGGCTACACATGCTGAGTGATAAAATCTCAATAAAATGAAGAGTTGACCGGTACATTTTTAAAGAGAATGTTTTGTGGTAGTGACGGATTTCTTGATTTTATTCTTTATTTTATTCTCTTCAAACTCACTTTCAGCTATTTTATAACTTTCAGGGGACAATGCTTGTTCCTAAATGTGCGCTCTATAGTCAGCACCAACAAGGAAGGCTCAAAACTAACTAATTGGTCAAACTTTTCAACTATTATGGAACAATAGAAAAAGGATGAAGGGAGGAATATTTCCACCTTTACAAACAATAGGCCAACCCTTTCCGATCCCATCAACCTGTTGATTTGTCTAACTCCAGGTAGAAAACACATGTGGACCCATCACAGATCCCGAAGCCAATCCTCAAACGGCCCGCGACAGAATCGAAAAATATTTTCAAACCAAAATATTTCCAGTAGATATTTTGGATTCAAAATATTTCCAGTAGATATTTTGGATTCAAAATATTTCCAGTAGGATTTTCCTCGCTGAAATTCTGTTAACGTGGAAAAGCTAATGCTATTCATTAGATTTTGAGTAAATCGCAGCTAACATCTCCTTGCCGTTTCAAGTTTCATATCCGATTAGTTGGACAAAGTAACGTGGTTGTCAACAGTGGCGTAGCCAGGGGGGGGGGCCAGGCCCCCACCCCCAAAATTTCAGAAATAGAAAATTCTCAAATAACTAATAGATAAGGAATTATTAAAGCCGAAGGGTTCTATCTGTTTTGTAGATTTATAACGAACAGAATACAGAAACCCTGATTGTGTAATAGAATATAGCTACAGTTATAGTCAGATTAATGCATTGCTCAAATATTTACTCAATATTTACTCATATAGAAACTTGTTAGGTGCTCAAATGGATAATTTTGTTTAAATGAGCTACGAAATCGAATAAAACATGTTAGAAAACTGTGACTACCATAATTATTTATTTATTACATTAAATAAAACGCAATTTTTCAAGTTTGAAGTGGATTAACTTTGTTAATTATTGATAAATCACCTTTTTGAATAAACTCATCTTGTAGAAAATTTAGTTTTGAAGTTAAAATTCAGTAACCCACTAGCCTAAACGCACCCAAAGTTCATGAAATCGGGATTTTATGAATGAAAACACACAAATAAATGCAAGCGTAAAATCAGTGTGCTATATGATCAAAAAATACCGATTTCATGAACTTGGGGTTGGGTGCGTTTTAGGCGAATGACTTAAATTATAAGTAACTTATAAAAAGGTATGCTTACTTCTTGTATATTTGAGTTGTATTTTTATAAACTTGAAATTCAATTTATTATCATTGTATTATTTTTGAGATTCAGTACATAAGTTAAGTATGGTTAGTTCCAATTCAAGGGTTTTGACTCAAAATAGTCACAGATATTAGTATTACAAACCTGGCCACCTAGGTTCTTTGGTAGTAATTTTTCAAAAATTTCTTTTGAACTTTAGAGCCCAACAAGTTGTCTAGATTAGCTTTTTACACCACTAAATTTAAAAAAAAATCCGGACCCTCCTATACCCCAGACCCCTCCCTTGGTGAGCCCCCCCCCCCCCCCAGAAATCTAATCCTTGCTACGCTACTGTTTGTCAAAAATAGTTCAAAGCAACAGGGTTTAGTGCGAGAGTATGGTACGACAAAGATGTTAAAACGATTGCATTGATTGCAGTAAATTAAGGTTCCAGAATGATGCAGTTACTTTCATAGATGAATAGAATATCAATTCATAAATGGAATATTAAAAAATAGCGATTGAAAATATTATTTTTAATACATGTTTGGTAAGTATTTGCTAATTCTAGGGCTGCAATTGCTCGATCGGTCATAGTATGCAGAGTGTTTCACATAGTATGAGCATGTTGTACACACCAAAATAATGAAAATACTGTAGTTCATAATTTTAAAAAAAGTTTGGAAATTCTTCGATATGATTTAAATATATTTATACATGCCACATATACAGCGTGTTTCGCATTGTGTTGAGCTACCAATACTTTATAAGTATAAGTATAAGGCTTGCCATATTCACCAAAATAATGAAAAAGTCCATTTGAACATTGCTCCAGAAATGCATTGTTAGCCTACAGTATACAAATTTGCAGAAGTTAGCGGCTATTCTCATCAATTTACTCATTCAGAAATTTGTACTATCCTCATTTTACTTGTTAATTGATTGGGTTTCATGTAAAATGTGCTGAAAAATCTAACAACACAAGTTTGAAGTCAGTAACTGTGATAGTTTTTGTGATGCAGAAATTATTGAAAAAACACGTTTCCAGGCTTAAGTGGATTAGTATGTTTGTTAATATTATCAACCTGCAGGTTTTTCAAACAAAAATTGCAGAAAATTAAATTCTGATTGAAAATTTTTGTTTTAACCAATAAAAAAATCACACATCATATTTCAAAAAGCTGGTTTCCTTGAATCAAAACACACTTGCTTTGCACAGTTAGATCCAGTTTGCTATTTTCATGTGATTTATTAATTAAAATCAGAACTTTATGAAGTTTTGTATTTTTGGCTATTGAGGTTGTCAAAATTTTCCCTCCAGAATTAAATTTTCTAAATTTTTTTAGAAAAAACTACAGATTTATTGTGAATCTAACCATTTCAAACTTGAAAAACGTGTTTTCTGTGCCATATTTTGCATACTTTGTTCAGTACCGTATCTAAAACAATAATTACTGTAGTTACCGATTCTTAAATTTTTATTCCATTTTTCAGCTAAAAAACCTGACCAATTTAGCAATAAATTGAGGCACTACAAAGTTCTGAATGAGTAAACTGATGGGAATAGCCGCTAACCTCCGTAATTCTTTAACGAATCATTTCCAGTCCAATGTTCATATGGGCTTTTCTTATTATTACTAGTGATTTTAATAAGTATTGATAACACAATGAAACTACATGAAACACCCTGTGCATGTAGAATGTTTATAATACTGAAATCATATACTTACGTCGATACGTGATTCAATCCGCAAATTTAGCAAGTGTGTATTTGCTGCTTGACGACTACTCTAGAAATTGAAAAAAATTGTAGATGATGATAGAAAAATTAAAATAATTCTGGCCCTTGGAGCTTACTGGAGTGGTTATCTCGGCCCGGAGGCTGAAAAGTTTGGAGACTGGTCTCCTCCAAACTCCTCATAGAACAATAGAATAATATTCATTTTGCAGTCAATAACGCAATAACGTTTACAAATAGGTATTTTATCGTGCCCTCTACGCTAAGGCTCGATGCACACTTGCGTTTTTTTAAGCTGCGTGCACGCAGCTTGCGAACGCCGGCTGTTCAGCAGTCGATGAGTTCTCGTGGAGAAGTACACACTTGAGCGGAGCAAGTGACTTGCAAGCGGCGTGCACGCGACTTGCAAATTGAGCACGCAGCTTTCTGCCCAACCGCCGCGTGCACGCAGCTTCCACAATAAGCCGGGCGGTCTGGCAGTCTATGCTAGACAATTGATTGATACACACTATTGTCAAATACACACTGCGCGCGATGGAAGAATCCAGTATCATGAATCTGGATACAGAACAATTCATTTCCGCCGTCCAAAGCCAACCCGCGATTTGGGACACATAATATTACCACGATAGGATTAGAAAGGGGTCATCATGGTTAATAGTATGTGAGGAGTTCGTCGAGGGATTTATGGAAAAATTTGAGAAAGAAAATAATGAAATAGGTAAGTGCATATAAATATTTTTGGGTGATTGTTTACAATATTATGGCGCCACTTTCAATCGTTTTCATACTAGAATGTAATATAGTAGGAAGGTATATAATAGAAATATAAAGAAAAAATATGTAGCTTCTAGTTCATTAAATGACGCTACACTCATCTGAAAGTAATTAAAAAATTTATTTTCATCTTCACAGAGATCTTGAAACAGGTTAACATACGTCCCTTTTAACAGTCGAGCACTAACTAAGGGGTGCACCAACATTCTTTTTTCTTTATTGTGATGCAGATATTCATATACAGTAAATGCAAAAGCAACGCGTTTCCTATGGTAATCCATTCTGCTTGAAAGAGCAACAGAGACTGAAGACCGCTCCAACTTGAAACCGCTGAAAACACGCTCTAGTGTGTATTGAAGAGAAAAAACAAGAAACGCAAGTGTGCACCGAGCATAAAAGGTGTCGGCACCCAGCCCAACAGATTCCTATTGAGATAATTTGAACAGTATAATTCCCCTCGAATCTTGTAGAATCTTTTCTTTTGTAGCATTTGTATTCTCTGATGCAAGAGAAATTTAATACGTATCCAATGAGATTGAATTATACCTTGAATAGACAATTTCTTTCACAATCTGCTGGCGTTTCTTGTATCTCAGCTAAGATTGTTGTAATAAGCCATGTGCAATGGATTCATAATAGAGATGATGTTGTTCTGTCGCTAACTAATACTCCAGCACCTTGGCCGGTTTTATGCCCCGCGTTTCCTGTCGTGCGTTTATAACGCGTGACAATTCAGTCACACCTTTTAAAATTTATAACGCGACAAAAACGTGCTGAAAATTTGGTCACGACAGAAAGCGCGAGTCAAAGATAGTAAAATTCAGAGATCATTGAAAATCGTAATTTTGCTCATAGAAAATTTCAAAATGATATTTACTGAGTATGCACCCTGAGCAATCTTGCTGAATTTGATTGTTTGAATTTTATGCATTGATAATAAATTGATGACATCTATTGAAAAAATTAAATAGTAGAAATATTAACTGGTAAAACGACATTTAGGAAGGATCCTTAGCTGTCGCGGGCTGAATTGATCATATACTGGCAGGTTATGTAGTTTGGAGACCTCTGGTCTAGAGAACCAAATAGTATTGCATTTTGAATACGTCAAGATTAAAAATTAAATGATTGATTTATAAACTTTCAATGGAAGAAACAGGTAACAATACCCAATTTTGTCTCCTTAACATAGCAAAATGATAAAAAAGTAAAATAGAAGAAAAGGTGTACAACTCATAAATTAAAGAAAAATAACAACTGTTAAATAAAAGTGTTTTTGGTAGTATGGATGAGGTGATGAGAGAGATGAAAGATGAAGTGGTGGAGGAGGAAGAAGGCAGTGGAGATAAAGAAATTATGGCTGAGAAAAATATGCTATGATGATGAAAACATGATGATGATTATGATGAGATAAGGATGTAGAGATTTAGAAAAGGGTAACTAATAGAGTTACGAAAGAGGAATTAAACAGTAGTACTGATTATGGATGAGGTGGCGTATGTAATTCAGTTCTGAGACAACAGCATACGAATTTTGCGCTTGAACATTACTGGGCTATATATGAATACATCCACCTCTCCACCAAGAGCATTATTAACAGTCTGGGCATATGATTCAATGGGGAATAATATCTACAATCCGTTCATGATCTCAAGGTGAAGAACAATGGATGTCACTTTCGCATCAGAGTTGGCACAGAGATTCCAATCTTGCTAAGCAGGTATGGTGAAATCCACCCTGTTGTTCAAAATCCCGTGAAACATTATCAAAGATGATACCACTCGCCTGAGCTTTAGAGTGTCCACACCAAATATTGACCTCAATCGCTGAGTGGGGAACGTGATATCACAAGCTTGCCCAAATCGTTTATAATAGAGGTATCTAAAAAACTTGTTCTGCAATCTTTCAAGCCTAGTTATGTGTGTCACATAACAGTGAAATTAGAGTGGTTTGAAAATATCTACTCTGAAATTGGGTTCAAAAATGGACGAATAGTCTAAGGTTTAAGGCATATTTTGGATCCTTAGTCTTCTACAGATTCTCATTTTTGTCAATGTAAAATTTTCATTTTTAATTGAAGTTGAAAATTAATTTAACTTGAGAAATATATTTAACTGAATAAATTTCATCTTCTATAACTTCAAGAAATTATTTCTCAAGGCTTGTTAAAGTTCCAAAACAATTCCCTTCTCTGAGGTTAGGTCACCTCCTGCCCCGTTAGTAACACCTGTGATTTCTAGTATCATATATTATTCTATGCATAGACAAGAACACAAGAAGCAAAATAAATATATCTTAAAGCCGCGCTACATGCTGCAAACAGTAAACAGTGAATTGGCACCGTCCAAATGAATGTTTATTTTAATGAATTTCATCCATAAATCGGATACGACTATTTTAACTTTCTTTGTAGTGGCGAAGGTGATATTGTGGAAGGTATCCATGATGATCCACAATAATCCACATTAATAATAGGAAGAAATTGTCACAACCACATTTATTAAGAATATCGAGAAACTAGTTTCGGTTGTTATACCATTATCAATCTCAAATAAACTGAAAACTAAAGTTCGATTACTCCATTATTTTATTCATTCATGGTAAAGTCCGTAGGTAATAATTAATGAAATTAAAATTCTTGAAAATAGTCATTGATTTAATTCTTTTAAATCTATTGAAATAATAATTGGGAGTATTAAACTTAATTCAACATCAAATATTGGAAAAGTAATACCAGTTACTTTAGTTTTCAGTTTGTTTGAGATTGATAATGGATTGACAACCGAAACTAGTTCTTCGATATTCTTAATAAATGTGGTTGTGACAATTTCGCCTTATTATACATTACGACTATTTCCTCTTGAACAGGTTACCATGCAGGTTATTGTAGAAACAGTGATAGATTATATTGGAAAAAAATCTAAAATCATAATACTTTCAATATACCCTCGAGCGAAGTTCGGCCCCCTGATATTTATTATTAAACCAGATTTTTTCGAATTGAATTGGGCAGTTTGATAAAGGATACAATAATATGCGATTTCCAACAATTCCCCTTAAACATATTGTAAAGATTGTGTAATTAATTATAGCATCTTCCAAATTAACTGGAGTTTTAAATTCCATTTTACTTGATTAAGATTTGTGCTTTTGATCAAAGGCTACCAAGATAAATAATTTATTTTTTATAGGTTCCGCTGTCGGTAGTCCTTTGTGAAGGATGTAGAACTGCATTGAATTACGGGGTTTCATAATTAATTCTCCAAATCTAATCAGAAGAAAGCTTGCTTGAGAATCTTCATTTTTTAAGTGTTTCCTTTTTTATTGTCCTTCATTAAAACAACATCCTTTTGGATAGGATTTGATCTAATGAGGACAGGGTCTAGTGTGATAACGCTGTATGATAAAAATTTGCCAATTTATCATAAATTAATGCTTCTAGAATACTGCCATTTCGCAAACTTTTCTATTTCTTCCTCAATAAATTGCCCTAATTTTTTTTGCATAGAAAAATTGTTCAAAAGCTGTAGGCCTGACTCTTCTTTTCATTTTATTAAAGGATGCTATTCTCCCCTGTAATATTATTATAAACTATGAAACTACTAGAAGTATCTATACAGAATTCTTCTTCTCATCATTATAGAGGAAACTATTCTCCTTTGTGATATTGCTGAAAACAGTTAAACTGCAAGAACTCCTCATAAACTTTTTTAGAAAAGATGTATAGAACATGGGTTTTCAGAGCATTTTGGTTCATTTAGTTGAATGTTGTAATCAGATTTAGTATAGGTATAATCTTCTCAGTAACACTTACTTATACAAAACTTCCATTCAGTGAATTGTGACTAAAACAACTGACTTAAACGTTTTTATTGTTAACAAATGGCTGAATCTATTATTATCTATTATAGCTCATTTTCATTTCTCTGGAGATATCAGAGGAATCCCTCTTCATGTTTATTCTATTTTTTTCTCATCATAATTATTGTCTGTTCGAATTTTCTATGTAGCTTCTTCATTATTGACCGAACGAAGAGAGGTCTCTATTTCAAGTCAACCGCTTTGCATTTGTCGGCTTGTTTGTTGCGCATTTACGGTCAAACGCTTGGAGCAAATTTATGAAATTTTGCATGGGTGCTTTTTTTAGGAATATACAGAGATGTTTGTGTGAGAATATTTAGAAAGAAAAGAGGGAAGACACTCAGGCCTTCTTCTATAGAAAACAAATGATCTTTGAACAGAGCTTTTCCATCATATGGAAATTGAATCAGATTTCAAGATAGACCTTGGACCTTCTTTAGCTGGGCATTCACGTTTCGATTTGCAGTACGACTTGTGGTCCAACCTCCCAAGTTGGATCCGATATTGGAACAACGTGAATGGGCTTGTTGGATAGTTGGAAATGTAGATGGATGACTAGAGGGACGACTGGAAGGTCCGACTGTCGACGGTGTTGGAGCGTGAATGGGGGAGTCGGATTAAAGTCGTCCAACTTACCTCAGTCAGTGCCTAACCTTCGGGCAACTTCGGTTACATTTTTCGGTTCGAGAGCGACGTTCACAGCTGACTAGGAATAAAGTTGGATTGCAAGTAGGAGCTTGAGTGGAGTCGACTATCCAACTAGCAGTCCTACTAGTCGTACTGCAAATCGGAACGTGAATGCCCAGCTTTATTCATCTGGTTGAGTCTTCATTTGAATTGAGTTAGTCTTCATTATGAATTATCATTCATAAGGATAACATATTTTTTGAGAGAAACAAATAATTTCTAATATTTCAATTAAGTACAATAAAAAGTGATTACTAAGTAAATAAAATCGAAACAAATTTCATTAATATTGATTATAAATGCATTTATCAGACATGTGAAATTTGATCTGATTTGAGCAATCAGCTGTCTGGAGCAACAGAAGTACAGGCTGGATGAAAATAGAAACGCAGCCTTAGTAATAAAGGTGACTTTTGTGGAGAACAGAAATGAAATAGACTTTGTAAATTAGTCTTACATCACATGCCAAACAAATAATGGACAAATGAAAGAGAAAATATTGTTTTCAAAACTATTCTCACAAGTTGAGATATTAATGAAATATCAAATATTCCAGTATTTATGTTTGCCATCACAATCGTACACCGTTGATGGAATGTGACGCCTCTCTTGAGCCTCTGTCCAAAGTATGCTGTAAAGAGACTCGGCCTTTTATACACATACACTGTGACATACACTGTGCTTGCGGTGTAGAGATCACATACCATGGCAAACTAGTAGTTCGTTCTCGTTGCATACGGTATCACCCCCGTGAAGGCAATTGTTGCTGTTTGCGTGAACACTATTAAGAATAAATATGACTTGATTCTAATGTTCATTTAAAACCTTCTTGAGAACTCTTTTGATTGGGATAACAAACTAAAGCTCAAGGTTTTTTCTTTCCTAGAAAGAAGTCAAACTTGTTTTTGGATTAGTGTATTTCCTTAAATATTTTCATACACAGACGTTCTCTTCAACATTCTTCAGACAAAATATTTAGATAACTTGTAGCATACTGTGCTAAAAAGGTGGCTGGAGTAATTGAGAAACTAGAAGAAATGATAGAACATTGTTCTATGAAACATTTTGAGGAATTCAAAGAAAATGGAGAAAATAGTGAAATTCATTTGCCACTTAGAAAATCCAGGTTAAAGATGAACAGTATAAAGAATGAATCAGAGAACAAACGTCTGTTCGTTGAGATATTAGAAACAATTTTAATTCAATTGAGGAACATCTTCCAGTCCATGGGAAAACTTATTTTTTCTGCCTATTGAACAAAAAAATTCATAACGAGTAAAACAGAGGATTTCCAGAAAACGCTTTGAAGCCACTGGTGATACAATATGGCTAATTTTTTTGACTTAATCCGTTTAAAAACCGAGGTGTCTGTTCTGTATTCGTCGCGTAGGTAGGCTATAGAGTATCCTAATTAGGATGCATGCACATTTTTTTATTTTATTTTATACACATTCATTAATTAATAATTTTAGACACATTTCAGAGACAATGTAATATACATATTCATTGTTTTGTCAGCGCATGCCCAAAGGTTTAGTCAGCATTCGCTACTGGGTCTAGGGCTGATGATTGTGTTCAATATTGCGATGGTGATTATCATTGATTACATCAAGTATGTTTCTCTGTGTAAGCACCCTTATTCTTAATAAGGTCTACTGTTTACAGAACTATACTAGCATGTTTATGCTTGTCGAATTATTTTGGAAAAATAATTAATTATTGGAAAAATAATTAATTATTGGAAAAATAATGTTCAATCGCCATTTAGAAGACTCAACCTCATCATAAACAATGGTATCTGAATATCCTGGAGAAGTCTTGTTTTTTTTTCTTCTAATAAAATGGACAGATGAGATGATAGAAATTAGCAGAATACAAAAATCTGGCAGAGATGCCTTTTAGTCCAAATTAGATAGGCTACTATCACTAAATGTTACGTGGGCTAAATAATTAATTATTCTCGTTGTTAGCTGAAGATACCTGGAAATTTTCTGAACATTAACAATCATTCCGGTCGCTAGATGGGAAAATGTGGAATGATTACAGCTCTCTCGTTCATACACTTTCTCACTTTTTCACTCTTCTCCTTCTGACAAATGGAGTAAGTGTGACGTAGCTTTTCCAATTATCATTGCATAATAATAGCCTAAATAGTTGCAAGTAGTAGTAGCCTATGCTACTTTCACAAACCAAGTTATAGTTATTTCTCTCCATTTTATAGTTTATCTCTTCGGTTTTGTTGCCACTATTTTGCTACTATGTCTTCTTGTTGGATCAATATTATTGTTAACTATTCACGGAAGCATGTAGACTGGATCCCCAACCATCTTGTATTGTTAGTTATTTCTTGGATACCGGTACCTTATTTCTCTAATAAATCTTTACTCTATTATTGAAAATTGCATCGTAAAGAAATGCAACAAAAATATAAAACAAATTCGGTAACATGAATGTATTCCTGACATCAAATTAATGAAGAATGAGTTCAAAAACTCAATCATTGAGTGAGTTTCCTATTAAATGTTATTATTTGGAGTACAGCCAAAAAGATTTACTAGCTATTTAGTGTTCGTTCAGCTTCGACAAAATTTAGAAAAGTTGAATGAAACATCGTCATCAAAATAGAAACCGATAAAAGTGTTGATACTAGAAAAAAATTACAAAAATGTTACGTAGATTGCATTGAAATCCTGTATCTCTTGGCCTAATATAAAATATTATTAAATTCAAAACAAAAAGATCACAACGGTCAATTGAATTGTATAGGCTAATCATTTAAGCCTATTCAAGACTAGCCTAATCCATTGAAAATCGAATATTATTTGAAAAAGATTCACCTGACTTTAAAAGAGCATTTTCTGCATGAACTCAGAATCAACCTAGTATCTATTGTTCTCAACACTTTCCCTCAGTTTACTTTTCTCCAATAAATTCATAAATTTTACTGCCAGTAAGAATTATAGGAAGCATTGGAGAGAATTATAGGAACTACAGTGAATATTTTGGTTAAATTTTTAAGTGAGTTCAACGACTTGCAGTCAATTTTCATTAAGAATAAGAAATATTTTACTTACTCTCTAGGCCAAACGTTTTCGAATCGTGGAGATTCGAAAACGAATCACCTTTGAAAATGAATATCCACGATTCGAAAACGTTTGGCCTAGAGAGTAAGTAAAATATTACTTATTTTTAATGAAAATTGACTGCAAGTCGTTGAATTTACCTAAAAAGTTAATATTAACAACGCAGTTCGTCATGGAACAAAAAATCCAGGAATATTTTGTATTGAGGATTTGAGCATCGAAGTATCCAGAAACTCACTTATCTTCTCATTTACAGCACCACCAATTATCAATTAAATATAAAACACGAATATCATCACCAAATTAAATGCAATCCAATTACCCAATCACTTACTTAACTTTGTTCGATCACGGGACAGCTAAAACTTGACGTTATCATTGGTGGTTCGCTACCCAACCAAAATTGTGGGACCCCCAAATTTCATATAAAGTGGCTTGAACGAAGAGGTGAAACTACCTGTCAGGGTCTCCCATCCAATAAAATCCAAATAGGTGTACCCCTATTCATGAGTATTTATTTAATCAAATTCATGATTACTGATTATTAATTCGTATTTTTTATTAAATCAAAGCAGCTGAAACCGGCTTGTCTCACACAGAACATACTCTATGTCCAGTAAAATGTTATCCTATTTATAGATCCATCAATCTATTACAAGACCTCCAATACTGTTAATGATGTATCCTCTATGATTGTTATTCTCCTATTAAAATCATCCAGTAATTCAACCTTAAAATTACGCACGAGAATAAATTAGTATCAGTTATTTCTGTCGTGATTACTAATGCCGATAACAGAAGTCTTCAATATAATCAGCTGTAGTAGAGATAAAACATTGGGGTCATGAAATGGTGATGAACTCATATGAAATACTGATTACGATTGGAGTCAAGGAAGTTGATTGGATATTCAAGGGTACTGATTTTTTTCCATTGTCCTCAGTTGAGGTTATTGAGCTATTAAATTGTGATTTATCATGATAACTGGTCTTGGTGGGGGCTTAGAAGAAAATGCACATCTTACTATCCTAGGCCTGTAAATGACTATGACTAGACCTATGACTTCATAATAAAGGAACACCCAGTGGCGGTTCTAACCGTTGAGATTGGGGTGGACAAGGGTTGTAACAAGAAATTTCATTTTAAACAATGAAAAGGATATAATTGAATAATATATTTCGAAATTTCTAGAGCCTCCATCCAGGTGTTGAAGTGAACGAGTTTTATCTAAAAGAAGCTGAAAATTCAAAAACACATGTTACAATTCTGTAACTACCACAAATTACTAGCCTATTCTACAAAATGGCTACAAAAAACCGTTTTTCAAGTTTGAAGTAGAGTAACTTGGTTATTATTTGTCATACTTTGGTTATTTGAATTGGGCTTCAGTTAGTCGGGGCGTCGTAACTTCAGCTTGCTGTCGTTTAGCGGTCGTGGATTCGAGTCCCGCTCCTCCGTCTGGCATACATGTGCAATCATTCACCTCATTACCCACGCACAAGTCTCGGAATCATGTGGGTATCATCAGCTTTAAAAAAAAATATGTTGTTCTGACAAAACTTGTGGAGAATTCAATTCTTTAAATATAAAAAGTTAAATCATCCAATAACAAAAACCCACCCCAAAGTTAAACTTATTAAACCATATTATATGGCTATTGAACCTTATGAAATCTGGTTTTATTGGTCAAAATGCACTGATTTTGCACAGTTGCTTTTAATTATTTCGCTATTCTTGTCTGATTTATTTCAACGAAACACTGATTGATGAACTTGAATACATTCCAGGTTATTGGATGATTTAAAATTTTATTTCCTGAATTGAATTCTCTAAAATTTCGTTGGGAAAAATGTTGTTCTATTATCCAGTAGCCAAGCTAATCTACTTTAAACTGAAATTACGTGTTTTGAAGCTGTTTTCGCCATTTTAGAAAATATCTTGATAATTAGTTTAGCTTTTATTGTTTATAAACTAAATCAGTGGATACCGACTCATATTTATAAAGTGGGTGTCACCAATTGAAAATTTTGAATTATTTGTCCAGTATTAAGAATATTAATAATTTATGCATTATAGTTTGAATATAATTCTTAGATTTGTGATTTGATAGAATAATTACTGTCACAATTAAAGTCACAGACTTGCTACAAGCTTCATTCAATTTTTCATCTCTTTTTTCATGGAACCTATTTAGTTTTACATCCTGGAGATTTATAAATCAGTAAATTGATAGGGATTGCTGCCAACTTCAGCCATCTTTATTTTTTATGAAGCGTGTCAGACCTATGTCTAGATTGATTTTCTTCTTTGTTTTGATGACCAATCAGCTAGAGCAGTAAATATGGCAGGTTCCTCCTAAAACACTTAGCATACCGAGTGGAAGCAGGATGGATTTCAGGAGGAATCTGCCATACTGCGCTAACTCATTTCTCAAAATTAAGAAAAAAGTTCATATAGATACAAAATCTCTTCGTTACAGAAATGAAGGTGGCTAAGGTTGACTCTATCTCTATCACTTTGCTTAGAAAAAAATTGTAGAGCCTCCAATTAAGACCCATGCTTATATGAGCTTTTTTTTTCATACTACTTATGGTGAGGAAAACAAGCCCATCTAGTATTGGCAATTCAATGTGAAACACCGTATATTATTTGATTCTTGTTTTTACAAAATAATATGTTATCTTTTTGATTTAAAGTTTTCGTAGTACCAATTTTTTAAACGACTCACATTCCGGACTATTCTGTAAAACATTTCTTATTAGTATTGTATCCTACACACACATTCCATTCAGTAACTTTATTTGTAGTGGCGAAGATGATATTTTGGAAGATATCCATAATGACCAATAAGACTAGAAGTTATCACAACCACATTTACTGAAAACCGTGATAGTCAACAACCATCAGTTGTTGACTAGGTTGTTACACCATTATCAATCTCATCAATCAAACTAAAACTGAAGTACAGAGTAGCTTAATATAATACTCAGCACATAAAATCTTAATTATGATTTTCTCGAATAGATGTAGCTTAGAAACTACTGGAGATAAAAAGGTGTATTTCATTTCAAATTGTTAAAAACTCCATTTTCCTCAGAGGAATTTTGAATTGCAAATTCAGGTACTGCAATCTGCGGTACAGCCGTTTTTTTGCCTATACAAAATTAAAAATTATCAGTTTTTCTGCAAATTTACCAAAATTTTGCGAGGCTCCAACTTGAGACTTATCCTAGGCACAGGGCTGTAACTAGTATCAAATTCTTGCAAATTTTGTTTTTTTGAAGAAAGGAAAAAGTATCATTTTCCTGTCCAAGGCTTAGTTTGGTCTCAAATTTAAAGAAAACTGAAAGGAAGGAAGAAAAATTCACATTTTTTCAAGAAAGCGGTCGAAGCACAGCTGGAATTTCAGGGGACTTTTGGTATGTTATTCAGCTTGTTTTTCTGTTCATGTTGTATCCATTCATGTTGGATTTTTTTACGTTTTGCTAATTTGACAGGAATGTGTGTTTCTAAATAGAGTTGGTGGTTTTAGCATGCTTCATAAAATGAAATAGTCTTGTTATATGAATGAAAATAGAGTAATTTTATTCTGAGATGTTAATTTGTTTTCTAGATTTGAATATTTATTTACTCTTAAATGTGAGTTTTTCAAAACTTGGTACTCTGAGTTTTAAGTAGATTGTATATCTCTCACCAGCCGTCATAGAGACCGAATATTTGAATTAATATAATAATGTACTATGAAGCGAAAACTATCCTGATAGAAACTTTAATTTCAAATATAAAACTGAAATTTTAAATAAAAACTTATAAAATCTAAATTTTTGTTTAAATGACAATTTTTTCACTGTCAAAATTTGCATATCTACAGAAGTAGAAAATTTGGGAGGGCGTGATTCAATAATTATCATAATTTGAAGATTGCAAAAGTGTATTTTAAATTACAGTATCCAAACTTCAAGACCGGTCCTGATAGACCGTGTCTGACTGCTCCGTTCTGCATTACATTAAATTTGTTGTTACATGTGATCGAAATAGTCCAACAAATTTTGAGAGTAGGCCTTCATTAATTTCGGTTTTGATTTTCAAGACATATCAGGCTCATAAAACTTGAAGTTCAACTTTTTTTTAATATGAACTAATAGGGGCTTTAACAACTATTCAAGTAGTCCAGAAAATAATGTGAACAAATTACTAGGCTCGGGAAGTGAATTAATTAGGCTATTGTATAATAGTTGGGAAAGCTCATTGATGATGTAGAGCTAATTACCACAAGTTCTATTGTTTGTTGACTATCTTCATATTGCTTGAGAGTCTCGCAAATTATTATGAAAATTGCGATGAATATTCATTAGCAGAATTGTTCAACGAAACGCAGAGGTCACCTCCACTCCACGTAAAGGTTGTTTTTAACTGTGGAAATCTTTTTAACTGTTGTTGGTCTGGTCGGTGATGTTATTCCATGAAGACACAAGACTGACAAGATTGACTGGTTTACTGGTTTCAAAAGATTCAGTGTATTGGTTTGTTGAGCGAGGAAAAAATCCAGGGCTATATTTTTATAGTTGAGATGCAACACAGGGCTGTTAAGACATTGACAAACGAACTTATACAATACTTTTACCAATCAACTTCGAGTGATAGTATCTCCGATGATTAATTATTCAATGGTATCTCAGTCTTTCAGATGACACGACAAGGTTACAGTCTCAAATGGGGAATTACTGAAATTTGCCAATGATATCGTGTTCTATAATGTTAATATGTTAATAACTGAGAGTTGATTATGAATACAGTGTTACAACAATCAGGCGCTTGCAAGGTAGTCTTTGGAAATATTTGATCATCAATGATTAAAATATGTAATAGCAGTCGTTCAATCAGCTTCATTGACAAGTATGATGCTCTGAACTTGTAAATATATAGTTATGATAACACTCAAGGAGCCAGAAATGTCTTACCTTTAACAATGTTTGTATGAAAAGGACCTTGATCGATCACAGCTAATCAATAATCACTTCAAATTTATAGTTCGTTATGAATATTTGAAAACATTAGAACAAAAAACAAATAAATCTTGAATAAAAACAGCGTTAACATTTGAAACATTATACAGGCTGTTTCGGAACTCTCTACCAATACTTCTAGGCAGTGTTTCTGGACTACTAACAAAAGAAAATATCGTAATAAAAATTTTCTAAAATCCCCAGTTACTCACACAGTCGCCATTTTGTTTTTTTCACTCATTATTTTTTTATTCGAACACCTCTGAATGTATAATTTTGAAATTTTGCATACAGCTTTATAACAATAAGAACAATCTTAAAAAAATCAATCAAAATTTTCCGACATCAAAAAACAAAATGGTGGCCATTTGAAAACTTTCAACAGGATTAAATTGATAATGGCTGATGATATCAAAATTTGACTGGAATAACGTTTTTTAGATATCTTTATTGCAAATCCAACGATACCTCATTTTCCAAGATTGGCCAACAATTAACAGAGATATGCTACTTTTTATGGTGTGTGGTGGTTGAGAACGGGTTGCAGTTTTTCGCTTCCAACCACCGCACACCCTAAAAAGTAGCATATCTCTGTTATTTGTTGGCCAATCTTAAAAAATAAGGTATCGTTGGATTTGCAATAAACATATCTAAAAAACCTTATTCTAGTCAAATTTTGATATCATCAGCCATTATCAATTTAATCCTGTTCAAAGTTTTAAATGGCCACCATTTTGTTTTTTGATGTCGGAAAATTTTGATTGATTTTTTTAAAGATTGTTTTAATTGTTATAAAGCTGTTTGCAAAATTTCAAAATTATACATTCAGAGGTGTTCGAATAAAAAAATAATGAGTGAAAAAAAAACAAAATGGCGGCTGTGTGAGTAACTGGGGATTTTAGAAAATTTTTATTACGATATTTATTTTTGTTAGTGGTCCAGAAACACTGCCTAGAAGTATTGGTAGAGAGTTCCGAAACACTCTGTATAGTGCAGGCTACTATTAAAGTATGTAGTCTACAAATGATGAAATACACTGTTTATTTCTACTGGACCTTTCATAAACTTCTTTCTATATCATAAAATAATTTTAAACAAAAATTAAAACGAAGTAGACTGTAGAGATAAATATTATGATTGGGAGTTGGAAAATATGTTAAAATGGCCCAAGCAGGTGAGGTAGAACTCCGCCAGTCAATCAAAGAATACAGCATACAGCAGAGTGCATTCAACAAAAAAGAAAATCTTTATCTTTTATCGCCTGTGATGGAAGCTCCATGCTTTATTATCATCTGTGATGTTTTCATGGCGAAATACTTAATGAACAATCTAATATTAAAACTGACACTGTATTTCACTTTTAAATAATGTTTTACTCACAAAAATTGGAGATGCTTGAGGAATGCATTTCACTTCTGAAAAGAGGCTGATGAAGCTTCTTTTCAGAAGTGAAATGCATATTTCTCAAGCATCTCCAATATATGTGAGTAAAACATTATTTAAAAGTGAAATACAGTGTCAGTTTTGTTATTAGATTCTTTATTATCACCCATGAACCAATATGGAAGCTCACGTTAGTTTATCACCCATGAACCAATATGGAAGCTCACGTTAGTTTGCAGTTGAATACATGAATGTGGTTCTCGTTCAAGTCTAATGTCTTGTTTATAATAATTGAATTATGGAAGCTCACGTTAGTCTGTATTTGAATACCTATGTATTCTCATTCAAGTCTAATGCCTTGCGAACACCTAGTAATTGACTTCACAAATTGCAGTGCTTGTGCAACATCATCTGGCATGCCCGGTAATGAATAGTAATTGTATTACCATTCCTTTCTAACGTATTCTTGTAGACGGTTTGGCTGAGAGTTCTTTGGTATTCTTTCTTCTTTTTATTTGGACCAATTCTATCAGCTGTCAATTAAATATACAGGCACGGAATTTTCTCAGCAGTAATGATATAGTCACAATGTCTTATCTTCGTGATTTATGTATGATGAAGCTCCTTTTTCACAAAATAGTGTGGTAGAATATAATTTGGATGGCCTTCGATTTTAATTCGTCAGTACACGGCAGGTTGTATTCGACGAGTAGAAAAGTGATGACTATCTATGATGGAGTGTGCTATAACCTTTTTTGTCTAGTATTATTAGTTCCAATCTTGGCCTCATTTTCTTGAGTCATATCTGGCCAAGAGTGAATTTGTATTGCGCTACCATATTAGACATGAAACATATTTTATAAGTCATGAATCTTTTTCATTCACTTTCGCAATAAGTGAGTTTAACTGCTTGCTGTGTCATTAAAAGTTGAGATTACTACTGGATGATGCAGTACTAGAGATTGATTCTTTTTCTATTCAATATTTTTCTTAATAATTTTTTTATCAGTGAAATACAATGAGCAATCTCCTTTATTTTACTTCATTATTTACTTTTAAAAGTTTTACAAATAGCAAATAATAACTTAACTATAGCTATAATATTAACTTTTCAAGTGAATTCAACGACTTGCAGTCAAATTCTTATTAAAATAAGTAGTGTTGCACTTACTCTGCACTTGAAAAGTTAATATTAACAACGCAGTTCGTCATGGAACAAGAAATGCAGGAATTTAATTCAGCAAGACAAGCTACTATCCATGCCTACAGATCGACAGTGTTTAAGGATGCCTTGAAGATGGGTTTTAACAACTCGAAAACGTTCGGCCTACATAGTAGCCTAAGTGAAATACTACTTATTTTAATAAAAATTTGACTGCAAGTCGTTGAATTCACTTGAAAAGTTAATAACAACGCAAATCGTCATGGAACAAGAAATCCAGGAATATAGCTATAATTTGTAGAAAACTGGAATATAAACCAAAAGCAGAATAAAGAAAGTGGAAGTAAATATTAAAGAAAAACACATAGTTGAAAAATAAATTTAAAAACGCATAACTTCCCCAAATTTGGTTCTTTATAATATTTAGGGCACAAAAATTCCAGGCCTGGCTGAATTTTACCCTGGACAATAGGGTTTGATAAATTAATAGTTTTCGGATAATAAATTAATTGCTCCAATAAACAAGATATAATTAAATTTATAAATAGAACAAATTTTATTAAAATAGTAAAATTCCATAAATTAAAAAATAAACAACATGATAAGGCAACATAATTATATAAATATAAAAATGTGTCTGTGTGTGTGCGTGCGTGATAGCTCATTCCAATCAGCTTTCCAATGCAGTTCAAATTCAAAACTATGTAAAATATGAAAAAACGTTCGCGGGACCGCCGCCATAGGAGATCTTTTGAGAATAAGAATGATAAGCGGTATCATGTTCATTCTACTCAGCTAGCAAATGCGGTTCAAATCAATATACAAGATACTCTTTGGTAGATACGTCCCATTTGTGTATTTTTTCACTTAATTTTCTCCATATCTTGAAAACATGAGAAAAGTTTGTGTTTATAGATGTATTTCATTCCAAACCATAGTTATCAACACAAAAAACATTGAGTAACACAAAACCAAAAATAATAACATTTTGAAAAAGTTTTTGGTGGGGGTAAAAATTCTACTTTTCAACGGTAGCCTAACTTACATCTGCTCAACTAATGATAGCTCATTCTACTCAGCTTATCAAGGCAGATAAAATCCATAACTAATAGCAAACATTATTTTATGTTACATGTCTGTCATGTAGTTACCTACTTTCGTGTAGATGTGAATGCACATTTACGGGGTACGAAGTTCACAGGGTCAGCTAGTTTGGATAATAAAATGAATGCTTCAATAAATATAATTTATTGATAAATTTACTATGAATGTGACTGCCATAAGTAAATGAATACCTAATATACAACTACGTACAACTAGAAACTTAGTGTAATGCAAAAATGATCAAGTGGGGTAGCTTTAGTGCGGTGATATATAAATATATTGAAAAGAAGTTCTTCAAATATGAACAAGGTAAAAGAACTTTACTCGTTATTAGAAAGCGAAATTAGTAAAACTGGCGTAATAGAAAACTATTCTGATTATCTTCTGAATTTCACAGACTTGCAGGTAAATTATTTTAATATTTTTGAAATGAATATAAGATGTTTGAAGGAATTTCAATGAATTTGTATGTTGTTTAGATATAGTTTAAAAAAATAAGGTATTATAATTTTAACTGAAACATGGGTGGATGAGAAAATGCACAGTTTATTTTTAACATAGAGGATTGCAACTCAATAAATAAAACATCTTGGTTAAATAAATGTGATAGTATAAGTATTTATATAAAAATGGTATTCATTTCATAGAAGAATCATGTGAGTTTTCCGAAGCAAATGTATTGAGTGTCCATTAAGCAGTAATAACAAGTTGAGGTTGATGGGATTGTATTGGCCACTTAATGGTAATGCATCTAATTTCTTGGAGAGTCTTAATGATTATAATTTAATTATGAGTAAATTGCCAGATGACATCTGTATTTGTTTAGCAGGTGATATAGGCAAAATAAATAAATACAAAGGTTTTTTAATAATTGAAGTTTGTATTTGATCCTTGTATCTAGCCTTGACTTTTTTATTAACTTCCGTTGAATTTTTATTATCTCAGCATTGCTTGGAAGAATGTGCAGGTACATAACTGTTCTAATTAAATAGCTTTTAATCTGGAGTTGAAACAGGTTCTCGAAAGAATAGTGTACATTGATGTTTGCTGTCAATAGGTCGATACCGAGAGAATAGAATAGTAAGGTACTTAATACTATTCTATTCTCTCTGGTCGATACACGGTGCCCAATTTACAGTATAGTAGTAATTTGCTAACAACTGCAACTGCACCTAGATTCAAAACCTGTTCCCTATTGAAGTTATTCATTAACTACTGTCTGTCTACAGTGAAACATTACAGTAGACCACTGTTGACCCTGGGCCCTCTATGTAAGGGTGACCGACGAATGGATTGATTGGCCAGCAAAAAAGACTGTTTTCTACTGTAAAGTCACTTTCTGTTGGTTCGAAACCCACCTAAACCTTTAGCTCCAACTCATCAATCAGTATTATCAAACTACTCACGCAGAGTCTCAGACCCATGTGGGCTTTATCACCCCAAAACAAATTAAGAACCCAAGTCATACCACCAGTTGTGAGAAAATTATTTGAATCAAAAATGTTATTGATACAAAAATAGAAGGATTGTGAAATGAAAAATTGCCCATTTTAGAAAACAGTTTCAGAATTTTGAAAGGATCTAGAAGGCTTGAAGTCATTGGTGTGAGGCAGGGTTGAATCTTGGATGCCTGGTCAAACTTGGATGTCCCACAAACTTGAAGGATTTTAATTTTTTTAATTTATTAGACTTTCACGTCAATTAGAGCAAGATTCCACTCCAGCTATTATCAAATACCAAAGATAGCTTAACCAATAAAAACCACTAATTTATTATTTTGGCCTGAGAAGCAGCCTTGCAAAGCGAAGAGTAAAGTCTAAAAATCTAGTAGAATTGATAATTATTATGACAGGGAAGTACTGCGAACACGTATTATAATGAATGTAAAGTTTCTGTAACTATTTTTGTATCCTGTTATCCTGTAATTTGCCATTATTTTCAATCTACATAATGTAGCCTACTACTGCAGCTCTAGAATTTTCAAATCTGATATATCTTTCACCAGCTCCACAGTTTGTATTGTTTTTGTACTCATAATAATATAGCAGAGAAAAAGGCAAGTGTTTTTGAACTTAATTAAAATCGATTTATATTGCTCATTTATGTTTCCTCATTAGATTGGGACTTCAGCAATTGCGACTTAAGCGTTGTTAGCTACTGCAATGCTATTGCTGTCCACATTAAAATAGTACTATCCACGATCACAGAATATTGTAATGAGGCTAATTATTATTCTGTAATCGCTGGTTAGATCGCAAGTTCTTTAGCACACTCATTTTCTTATCAAATGAATGGAATTCAAATTATCCTCACTTTAATTCAAGATTAATTTATCTATTGAGTACTAATATTTTTATTAAAAATTAAAAAAATTACATAATTGTTTCTAGAATAAAATTATGGTCAAGGCCTTTGAGTTCCCAAACATACTCATAAAATATCACTGCACAGTACCTCACTCGCCCAACACTCCTCCTTTAAAAGGGGATGATATTTTCAAAGAAAGTTCAACAGCACTTTCGACTCAATTTCCATTGCACAATCTTTCATTGATGTTAAAAACTGCAAATATCAATATTTGCACCCCTAGAACTTACCTCTTACGCCTAATAGCCTGAAAGGTTACCATGCGTTTTTAGCAGCACCTGGTATTATCTCTGATCATGAAAAACAAAAATTATCCATTAATAAAAAGTTCAGAATTTGTTCACCTTCCGTCCACATTTTTCGGTGAAATTTACATTACTTCCGTACCTAGCTTCAATAGTATTTTTACAATTTTTTCGAATGGAAGTCTCCAGAGTTTCTATGCTTAAAGAAATGAATTTTCAATATTATATTATTTTTGAATTTTCTCACCCCTCCCCACAAACACTTATTTCAAAAGAGTAGTTAAGAGTCAGACTTGTTCTTATAAAAAAAAGCGGAAATCAACCACAAAATGCGTTTTTTGAAAAAGTGAATTTTCCCCACCACACCTAAAACTGCTCAATTTCTTTATTATATACCATTTCACTCAGCTCAAAAAATGTCATGAAAATTTGTCAATGTGTATGGCCGTAATCGTGTAACATACATACATACATACAGATGGACAGATGAAATGCCGAGCGTTCGAGTTAAAACTAAGACTTCACTACGTTCGTAAATGATAAATTCTGTAAATCATTTTATTGAGTAGGATTTGTTGATAAATTTATAACTCATTGATGACCTATTGTACCACGATCATGTTCTTCAATATTCTGGTAGTCCGATAAAAAATTAATTTTCTTTTATGTATCAATAGGCTTTATCAGCATGCCTTTGCTAAATAATCACTTTGATTGAGTAACAGCAATAAATTTTGTAATACCATTTTTATGCCTTTCGTTATGTCACTTTTGGTTGAATATAGAAATCAACATTGAGTAATAAAGTTTTTGTTCAGTATTATGTGATATTTTAGGAGTAGGCTTCTGATGTTGCAGGCACACTACTTATGAACGTAGGTGATATATAATATGGCTTTTGACTTAACAGTCCTCCAAGCTTCTCTATCCACAGCTAGTCTTCTCCATCCTCCATATTCCATTTTTATGGAGTAAAAATGCCAGTTTCTATGGCACGCAGCCTATAATTTAGCTAATCTGAAAATCCATACTTGTGGTGATTGCCAGTGGTGATTGCGACTGTGAGTACAGAGAGGAGGTTGAGTCATACAAATATTTAGGAGTTTTTTTTTAATCTAATAAAATGGAAAATTCATGTTGAATATTAAATTTAATGAATAAGATATGAAAATTCATATATGCCTTTTGATTGTTGAATGCTGTCTTAACAAAAAAATAGATGAAAGCTGTATACTTCGCTTAAGTGCAGTCGCTGTTGTCGTTTGGTATCATTGCATGGGGAGGAAGCTATGGAAATGTTTTTGATTCTCTATTCATAATTCAGAAAGATATTAAATATTGGTTTTGGTAAATGTACGCGCTACCCAACTGATGCCCTATCCGGGAAACATCCGTCCTTACTGTGCGTCAATTATTCATTAAAATCATTCAATATCAAATTTTCAAAAATTTTAGTAGAATTTTCCGGGAAGTTTCGCATTGTCACAATACTAGATATTCTTCTCATACTGGTATCGAGACTCGTCAATTAAATTTTTCTTTTTCAAAAACAAATTCTTTCTATATTTCTCAGGTGATTTACCGTAATATATGTGAATTTTTTAGTCACCGGCATCTATTTCAATCACCTTCTTTGTTTATATTCAAACAGCGCATAAAAAATGGCTGCTTGAGTCACCAATAGGAGAGGCTGGTCTTATTATAAAAGCAAGTTATCAGCTCCAATTTTAATGACTAATTGAACACTGTTCATCCCCCGGCTCTGTAGAACCGGCCATCTCTACATAAAAAATAACAAAGCACGTGATAAAGCACTATTAATTGTGTCCTGGAATATCACCACTAGTGGTGTTGTATTTGTTCACTTTTTTCGATTCATTCTTTTTCTTTCTTCCTGGAAATTCATCAATGACTTTAGTCCACAAACGTATTTTAAATGGCAACCCAGCGAACCTACAGACAGATATAGCCTATGTTTGCTGATTCCATAGGACCAGCTATATGATACCATCCTCATCCCACCTTATCCTCCCTTATGAAAAAGTCCCAGATCTGGCCAGATTAAAAAAGCCAGATCTGGCCAGATCTGGTTTTGGAACATTAAAAACCCGATCTGGCCATATCTGAGTTCCAGATCTGGCCATATCTGGGTTCTAGATCAGGCCAGATCTGGGTTCTAGATCTGGAACTCAGATATGGCCAGATCTGGCTTTTTTAATCTGGCCAGATCTGGGACTTTTTCTGAAATTCAGATCTGGCCAGATATGGATACTTAATTCTAAATAACCTACATTGTTTGCTATAGTAGAAGAATTTAATGTTTTATGTAAATTCATAATAAAATAAAGGAATCAACTTTTTATTCAGTTTAATTATAAAATGAAATAATTGGAGAAAGAATAATAATTTAATGAAATAATTTACAGTATTAGGCTAAATATAAAATAACTAGCTGGCCCGACGCGCATTGCTGCGTTCTCATAAAAAATTCTTGATTTTATTATTTGTCACCTCCCACTGAGGTTACATTTCAAATTTCAATCTTCTAGGACTATTAAGGAAGAAGTTAGTCCTAGGGCTCTTCCAGCTGATCAGAGAGGCCTCCTTCATTGTTTTCTTACACAGTAAGACCTTACTCACCACTAGTGGTGTTGTATTTGTTCACTTTTTTCGATTCATTCTTTTTCTTTCTTCCTGGAAATTCATCAATGACTTTAGTCCACAAACGTATTTTAAATGGCAACCCAGCGAACCTACAGACAGATATAGCCTATGTTTGCTGATTCCATAGGACCAGCTATATGATACCATCCTCATCCCACCTTATCCTCTAGGCCTGCCTTTCTTCCTTCTTGAGTAGAGGTTTTCTTTGTGAATTATTTTGTGCATTCTGGTCTCATCCATTCTGCAGATATACCCAAACTATATGCTTCTCTGTGCCTTTAAAAGCATAGCGCCTTCATAAAGGTGATCTTTGAAATTTATTTTAAATTTGATGTCAACTAATATACTGAGTTTGACTTTGCTATTGAGTATTTGATTGGGCTTTCGAGTTCAACCTTCGTCACTTCAAGCAAATGAAGAAGTAATTTGCTAATCCAGTCTGCCCTCTGTAACATCTCACCTTCAGTGAAATATCACCGCTGCCTGCCACTCAAAATGTGCGCTAAAAGGTGATTCAAATGACCTTGACCTAAAATCCCACTAATCACTAGAATCTCACTGATAACAATAGAAGAAGGGATCATTGATGATGTGAGACTAACAAGATATCCTGCTGAACATGAAAGTAAACAGACCAGACAAAAGTGTCGAAATAGATGTGATTGTTAGTAAGGTTGTGCTGTTGTAAATTGAGCTGGATGACTGGAAATTTCTTAATCTTTCGAAGCGAAACCAAACTTGTATTTGCTGGCCACCTTCTGGCTTCTGCAAGTGAGCTTCAAACCAGAGAAAATGTAACATTCAATTAAATTTTGGTAACCTATGTGCGGTTCAGTCATGATCGTTTTCAGATTGACGTTTGACTTTTCCTCCTAGATTAAATTTGACCACTCTACTGAAGCAGGTGATCGAGGTAAACTGCGGTTCTCAAATTTTGACTGAACTGTTCTAAATATCTAAATTGAATGAAGCCTTCAACTAGACGCATTTCTACTTGTCTTACAAAACACGTTACCTTGAAGAATGGAAATCGAAGTGCTGCTTGCAACTTGTAAATAGGCTATCTATTTTTGTCTTGTAGAAAGAACTCGGATTATTAATTAAAACGGTAATTGATATCTATTGATTTGATATGTCTATGTTCAGACTCAAAAGTAATTTAAAAATCTTAATAATAATTTCATGATTAGGCGCTATGAATTCTTTATTATTCAAATAATGGGTTCTATCTCTAAAATAACGCTGGCTAGGCAACACTTAAATTTATCACTCGCACTTTATTAACAGAAATTATCCACAACTCACACTGTTCAGCTATTTCTTACACAAAATAATGTAATTGGAAGCAGATAAATCGATATTGTTCAACTGATAAATAGTTTTCAATATTACTGTACAAAAATAAATCACTAAATGTCAAAAGGGCCGATCTAATATTAAATAATAACGTCTAAAAGAACAATTAAACTTACGTAGCTCAAGTCTGTAATACAATAAAAGCTATGAGTAGAGTCCACTGGTATAAATTGAAAAATAATTCCGAAGGCACAATATACAGTAATTAATTATCACTACAGACAACGAAAGTTTATTATCACAGTTTGTAATAGCGCCAACGGGATTGCACTGTCTGTATTAACGTAAAAAAGAACTGTAACTACTGCCACTTATTGCATTCAAGATGGAATTACTACTGAACCAACTTTTACCAAGCGTTCGCCTTAAATAGGTTTTTCAATAATCTAGGAAGAAATCCATCTCTCTATCAACTTCTGAATAAACAGATAAGGACTCTCGCATTATCCACAATATTTGATAAGATCGATAGATTTCTAAAAGGTTAAAATTGAATATTCTAAGTAAATATCATAAAAGTGTCAAAAGAAGAGTAATTAATTGCTTTGACCACAAGACTTGTTGACACAAGCGATAATGCTGTAAATCCTTCTTCGAATATTCACAACAATATAATAATAATAAATTTCATTTCTGCACAATAAACAAACAATAGATTACAAAAATTAAAAAAGAGGTCATGTACAGAAGTTAAATCTTTCAAAAACTGAACTGAGCAACTCCAGTCTCTTGCTTTTATATAGGGTAACAGCCCTTCTCAAAAGTTCCACACATTTTTCCATGAAAATCAATGAATGAAAGGCAAAACAATGACCATTGTCTTTGAGAATCCTCTAGATCCAGATGATTCTAGAAGCTAACTAATTCTTGTATTGTTAACAATAGCCGTTTGTTGGACTGGGGAATGGTGACTGACTGTGGGTAGAAGGAGAGAGGATGGAGAGCTATTGCATGCTTGACCCTCTTCTCCAGGGATAGCCACTTGCTCTCGAAAACCTTCTACATTAAACTCACAGCCTATTGTCCTTCTTGTCACAATATTTTCTCAATGTATGGAGCCCAGGTCAATCATTTATCTTTCAAAACTCCTAGAAATGCAATGTTTTCTTCCTGGTTTAGTTGATTATCATTTACAAACATGTTTATAGCCATATCTTCTTTTGAATTGAAGGTATAAGCTTTTTTTTACTATTTATTGTTAATTTCAAACGATTTAAGAACTGAACAGTAGACTGTGCACCTGAATGGGCATTTATTTCTAAGTAACCTAGAATGCAATTGCTGAAAATGAGTGATGTATCATCTGCAAATAAGTGGGATCTACCACTAACTTCTTTAGTTAAATTTTTAACATATAACAAAAAAGCGAGTAAGTACTATGTATACTAAAATCCTGCAAAAATTCAGCTTTCCCCTAATTTGTTACGACAATGGCCATTTTTTTGCATTCATTGCCTGGGCTATCATCACAGTTGAAGTTAGTTTCTTGATGGTGCAGAAGTAGCCATTTAGAACTAAGAATTACTTTTTCAAAATTTTACTAATTACATATAAAATACTAATGGGCCTATAGTTTTCTACTTTTTGTATCACCACTTTTGAAAATTGGCAATATCTTCCCATCTTTCTAATTCTCAGGAAAAACACCTTGTACTAATGAGAGATTGATTAGAATGATATAGCCTACTAGCTATACTCAAGAATAAAATAACAGAGGCATATGGCTAGTATTAGCATATTATTCGTTGATTGGAAATATTGTATTTTTGTCATAATTTTAATAGAACTATTTACAGTGCAGTATTTATGAATGTCATGTACACATATCAGGAAATAAAATTATCAGGAGACAACTACTCTACGATATCCAATACCATAATTACCTAATTACCTGATCTTGTCTATAACTATAACCATATCAATGTCAACCTTGTTGTCTTGAAGAATCTGCTCCCAGATAACTCTCATTATTTTGATTCTAAAATGAACAATCTAAGACTAATAATCCTGTCTAGATGTCTGGACTTTATTTTGATTTTTCCCAACTCAAGTGAATGAACAAGAGAAACATTTTAAAAAATCAACTTCTGACCAAGGACGAATCTTGCATTGTAGTGTCTTTCTTCATTTTAAGCAGGTGGTTTTGTTTGTACACTAGAACTAAATTCCAATGAAAGTGATGGCTGAGAAACCGGTTGGGTTCCTTATCTTGGAGTGCAATGGAAGATGTTGCATTTCAGGCTTCTTTCATACAGCAACGGCATGTTAGGTGAATGAACTAAATCCAGTAACTTGTATGCTAAGATAAAAGTTTATTTTTAGGCCTCCAAAAGATCTTCCTTGATAATTAACAGATGTAAATGCTAAATAAGTTAATGAATATCGTTGAAGAGTGCTGATTATAATAGGAGTTCAAGTCCATTGAATAATTCATCACACATCACAAGACACACTGGTGTGTTATAAACTTTCAGGCTACCAGTATTATCTAACTAACGTTGCTCTCAGGGTCAAATCTCTAGCTAAAAATCTGAGACTAGAATCATCACTTTGTAATGCTACAGTGTAAAATAAGAATATAAAAATAGAATTTTTGAACTGTAGGCATTAACTAGAAATAAAAAGAAAGGTGTGCTATAATAAAGCATTGAGAAATGAATTTGTTCATTGCTAAACATTATACAATCTCAAAAAATACTCTTCTCAAATGAAATAACATCGACCAGGTTATTAAAATAAGTAACTCATTTGTGATTCAGAACTGAGCATATAATAAAATTGAAAAGGCACAATACAAAATGCATCTCAGTAAAAGAGCAAAATTAACTTCAATCTCAAGATTGGATGATTCAAGTCTTTCATAAAATTAAACTAAAAGTTAGTCCTCAACCCTCACTCATTGGCCAATGATACACCCCCAAATTCCACTATTTCAAAGATTCGATGAACATAACTAATAAAATCTCATACCGGTACCTCAAATTTGTTTCATATGCAAACTGTTTACAAATGACAGGATTGTCATCATAGTTTGTTCCTCACAATCAGCCTAGGCCGATATCAGTCAGCCAAGTGTTGGTGAAATCCCATAGTCTAGCACAGGCCCATTTGACTGGATCTCAAGGAGTTGAATTTGGATCCACACAATTTAAGTCTTGGTCCCCAACATAGATTTCTTGCTCTAAAGGTAGAATTCGTACCCAAAGATGGAATTTGTGCCCCAAAGGTGTAATTTGCAGCCCCAACATGGAACAACTATAAAGAAAAGTAACACCAAACAATAATAACTGGACTCTTGAAGAATCCATAATTATCTGGTTAATTATCTTGATCCTACTAGTAGTATTCTAAAACCAATTGCAGTTTACAGAAATTTACCTAATTATCTACATTTTGTAAGATGTTAAAAGTTGAACAAGATTTAGAAAATAATTAATTTTTACTAAATAAAAGTATACTGTACCATAGCACTAATCTGATCTCAAAGTAGCTACCATAGCTAAAAGAAAAAAACAAAAGTAATTATTAAATAAAACAAGTTACAGACATCATAGCAATCATACTATTCATACCTAATCATACTATTCCCAAGTTAAAATAGTGAAAAGCATTATCAGAAGGATACTGTACTAATTTAGATTCATGAAACATTCATTAATCTAACCTAAACAGTAATTAATCTCCCAAGTTTTAAGATTACAATAAGTTTCTATGTTAATTTCCAGCAAAGATCATAAAAATTAATTTCCCAAAACCTTCAAACCTACCTTAAATCTATCAAATTTACTATACCTTTTCAGTAACTGCCAAATTAATCAATCTACAAGAACTGGAATATAGTCAGCGCTGAATTTCAAAATTTTAAGACAAAGTTAGTTTATTCCAACATTATAACATTCAAGCCAACACATCTACTATATATTTTTAAGTCAATAGTGTAACAACCCTGAAAATAACAATCCAAATTTAAATCAGTTATGGAACCTCTGAATCAGTGGTGACTAGAAAAATCCAACAAGTTACAAAGTTCACTGGTAATCACATTTTTAAAACAATGATAACATATGCGCCCTTTTGAATACACTCACAGATAATTAGATCACACTACATTACCATAAGAATTAAAAGATGATCCTTACAATGGAAAAGTTGAAAGTCAACATAACCTCACTTTGGGTTCACATAAATGTAAACAAACAAGAATTCTTTGAACAGGACAGGGCAGATTATTTTACTGTGGGAAGATTTCAGACCTGAAGGAAGCAGAAGGCTCCCAGCTAAGAATAATAGAGGGAAAGGATGACTTCATTCAAGAAATAAAACATCAGTACTGTAATTCATAAATTCACTCAGTGCATGTGTAATTGGAGCAAGCTAGCAAGCACAAAGTTGGTTGACCTAGTGACAGGCATAGATCTGAATGGAGGAAGCAAGATAGCAATATCAAAAACTCAATTAGCTTTCTCCCTTTATAAGTTTATAGCATGAATACAAAACTAGACTTGAAACTGACATAAGTATAGGCTATCACTAATAAATAAGTATTCAGAACAAGGCTAAACAGCTTGAAGACAGCAAAAACCTTCCAAAATAACCAAACTACAGTAGGTACTTCTAAATTAGGAGTGGGTCCCAAGTAAAATAATAAAACCATAACTTCATTGTACCTATTACATATTCAACCAATATAAAAGAGAATCACCAAACAGTGAGGATAAAACAACAGTAGGTTACAAATAAATCATCTAGCAAGTTAGTTTGAAGAGGCTATTACTTCAGTATAGTTATTCTTCAGTATAAAGTAATAGCTATTAAAGAAATTTATTCGAAATTAATAAATTCTGTTTAAATCATCTAGATTAAAATCATACCCAAAATTGTACAGATTTGAGAAAAATCTGTACAACTTTATAATTTACCATACATTGTACACTAGAGCTAAATTCCAATTATTATTAATAGGCCCCAAGTCTACGCCACAAGTATTAGATATCAGTGGAAAAAATCCACAATAAAACAAAAGAAAGATGGCATTTTAAGCTACTCAGTTAAGCTAATCAGTTCAGCACAGTAAGTAAAAGATTGAGTTTAGTATTTTTGTCTCTGTATTAACGAACGATTGGCCGTTTTGTCTGCATCGCTATTGTATGGAAAATGATAATGCCAATTAGCTTTGACCCATGCATAATTGGGTTGATGAAATTCAATTTTATTCAATGACTGACTGCAGAGACAGCCAAATTACAATAAAAGAGATATCTCATTGTTATTGTTAAATGGGATTCATGAGCCATGGACTTTGAGAAATGTATTAATTTATTGTCATCACTGATAAAATTCAAATGTACTTATTATTCATTCCATATAATTATATATAAATATAGGCTATGTTTAAGCCAATTACCACTGACTCACCGTTTTGCGAAAGCCACTCTGCTAAAAAAGTTGAAATTGGTACACATGTTCAGTAAAAACCCTAGACGCGTTCTAAGGACGGGGTTTAGAACTTCCTAAAAATACACCAACAATTCACGTTTTTCTAGTGTTTTTTTATTTTTCTATTTTCATGAACTACTTGACTAAAAAAGTTGTATTATTATAGTTGAAATATGCTATATAAATTTCAACATTTTCATTTAGAAGCGTACGATAGTTGAAGAGGGGTTTAAAATTTCCCCACATATATGCACAATTTAATGTTTTCCTACGTTATTTAGTGTTCTCAAGAATTGCGTGGCCGAAAAAGTTGAAATGAGGTATACATGCTGTTTAGTTATAGACTCTACTAGTGAGAGATTTTAAAATTTTCACCAAAATAAGTCTATATTCCACGTTTTTGGCGTTCTCGTGTATTACTTGGAGAAAAGGTTTGACATTTTAGTGAATATGTGCCCCTCTCGATCGCCTGCTGGCTTTGTACAAATTTTGCTGTTAAAAATATTAAAAAATATTTTTAACCGTTGTAACCGTAGTTCTATGGTAGTACACCTACACGCTACACCTGAATTTTCAAATGTATATTAACTATGAGTGGAGAGATCAAAGGTTTACTACAGTTGAAAGAAACCCCCATTTGGAAACACAAAAGTAATATGATTTAAAAATTTATCAATTGCCTACTAATCTAGTTGTTTCATTATTCGTTTTCCTTACTTGATGGTTTCAGGCTAGATTAGTACACATAAATTAGTGCATCACACTGTAAAAACGAAAATAAACATAATACAGAAGCAAAGAATTTCAAGGATATTTTTTGAAGAAGTATATCACAAAAACATGGTGTGTGTAAACTAGTCTTTGCTGTAGCTGTGGGTGGAGATGAAAGGAATAATTCCCTCGCCCCAGAGGTATAAGAAATTTTGGAATCTTATAGCTTTGAGAGAAGAGAGACAATTTTTTATATTAGAGTCAAAGAAGTTGTCTGGAATCACTAAAAAAGTGGTTTAAGAGTGATTTTCTTTTAATATCCGTGAGAGTACCCCCGAACCACCCTTCTAAAAAAATTTTTTTTACGGCACCCCAATCAGGTTAGGTGAGGGTTCAAAAATAGCAGAGTAAAAATATTTTCAAGTAGGCCTGCTACTTTTTCCTACTAAATCAATCTCCCATTGACAATGATGAAAGAACTAGATAAAGTTTACTGTGACACAATCATGAGATGAGCTGAAATGTTAAAATGGTGAAATCATGTCTAGAAACGCTCAATGTGTTTTTAGAGGGATTATTTTTCAAAAACTTCCCGGGGGAATAACCCCAAACATTTATTTATTTAAATTTCTTATTAAAACAATACATGGTGAATTTTGAACGGGACAGTCCATTCTAAGAAGAACTTAGTCTTAGGTTGTAAGTTATTACCTTCATAAAATTGTTGGAGGATTCTTCTCTACCTTTACTATAAACAGTAGTTCCTATAGAGCCTGAAAACCCCCCACCCCTCGCCATTGTGCTAGGGCGGCAGATTACTGCCAGCCCATATGCGGCAAAAGTGTAAATCCGCCTCTGGTTTGAATCACAAGTTGCCTTCTAATTACCTTCGTTTTAATTATTCTGTCAATAGAAAAGAGAAAATTAAATGCTCCGAAGGATTTGAAAAGGTGGGAGGTGATGAAGTAGCACTGTAAGTGTAACTGCGGTTAGATGATAAGCAGATACAGTTGAAACAATATGTGTGTATAATTTTTTTATGTGCAATATTTAATTGCAAATTTTATCTATTTATTTTGGCAGGCATCAACATGGAATTAGAAACAGAGCTGAGGTCCACCTCAGCAGGAACCTACTTTTCAAGGCATTCAGCGAGAGAGCCTGTTGAGCTGAGCTTTGACAATCTTACCTACTCGGTTTCACAAGGATTTCGGAAAGGTAGGCCCACATGTAATAATATAATAAATATACAAGCAATTCGGAGATCGGTACTGTATGTACCAGTTATCTCAACTCCGATCATCCGAACGGCTGATTATCCGAATCACATCAAGACAGTGACTGAGATGTTCAGCAAATAATGAATTACTTTCACATATCTAAAATACAACTGATGTACATATGCTAAATAACTTGTCAAATTTATAAGTGCATTTTGGCTAATTGATGAAAAATGCATTAAATTACCTAAAATAAATAATTTTTAAAATACAAAATTTTTTCTAAAAAAAAAAAAAACATTTATCCATATCCATATTATTTCTGCTTATCTGATTGGGGCCCAGTCCCAATTCATTCTTATGATTGAAGTTCCACTGTAGCATAAGACGTTATTTTTTACAACCAGTTGTATCCAGCCTATATTCATATATTTATAAGTAAATTGAATAATAAGTAAAAAAATCAAATTGACCAATTATTTATTCATCATACACGACATCCAGTGCAGCATAGAAAATCAAACCTCTACTCTAACTGCTACTACAAGATTCAGCTAATATAATATAATGGAAAAAATTATTTTCAACAATAATATTATATTTTTTCTTCCTCTTACCTTTTCCTTAACTAAATAATATTAAATAATACCATGACTCTACCATGATCTTCTTTGCTGAATGCTTGTGTATTTATTTATTCTTATGTTTATCATTGTTGTTCTCATTATCCCTGTAATTTATTAATGTGTGTGAGATTTAATTGGAATAAATTGAAATTTACATACATTTCTATAAATGTAAGTAATAGCCTAGCTGTATATAATAGGAAAATAATATTGTAAAAATAAATAGTTATGAAGTTATGATAGGTTTTTTTGTATCATATTCAACAAGCTCTTATTGAAAACAAAAAGGGAACAGTTAATCATATTATCAAAACCCAAAATAAGTGTGATGTTGAAGATCCATCTTGTTTCCACTAATATGTATTATAAACTTAAAAAAACACTTTTGAATGGAAATTGACTCACGTTATGGCGTGACGGCCGTTTCGCTCTGTTGTCTAGAGCATCATCAGATGACCCACAGTACACTCTGTGTACACACAGAGCGAAACGGCCGTCACGCCATAACGTGAGTCAATTTCCATTCAAAAGTGTTTTTTAAGTTTATAATACAAAATAAGTATTTTCCAATGAAATATATTGTTCTACAGTTCTATAAATAATTATTCAAAATAATGAAATAATTTATATTTATCAATTTTTTCGTGCGTTGAACAAATCAGTAGCAAATAAAAGCAGGCCTTCTGAACTCCAGCATGCAGCCTAGGCTACATAAGCCGGAACTGAACTGATTATATCTAAAAATTAAGAATAAATTACGTAGCTGAAGGATCTATGGCAGACATAAAAACTTTCAAGCAACTGAAAAATTATAAAGGTATACAAAATTAGTTATGAATGTACAATCGTTTAAATTTAAATTTGGTATTATTAAAGTATTAATTTCATGGTTGACTCCTAACTCGCCTTAATTGAATCTTTTCCCATGAGAAAGTTTTCATTGCTCATGATAGTAACACTACACTAACTGCCAAGTTCAATGTGAACCAGTCTATGCATCAGAACTCGTTCCATGAATTGATGGAAATCAATTGAATTATTAATTGAAAAGGATATGTATGTATTCTGTAATGGGTTTTTGTTATATTTTTCGTAATTTGTTTGATATAGGCTTACTTACTGGTACCGGTGTGTTATTGACTCAGGAAGAATTATTTTAGACTTATCATGTGAACTCATAAACTTGTAAATTGTACCTATAATTTTATTTTTTAGGATCTAAAACAATCTTACACAATATTGGAGGCAGATTTGAGTCTGGCCAGATAATTGCGATTATGGGACCTTCTGGAGCCGGAAAATCATCTCTGCTAGATCTGTTATCAGGATACAGGTATATTTTGATTATTATCATTCTATCAACACCATTATAACCAAATATTTTATTTTTATTATTCCAGGACTGGATCTGCAAAACTACTGATTTTTCTAACTCAAGAACAATTTTTTCATATGAATAATTTATAATTTGAATCCAAGCTTCCATATCATTCCAGAACTGGAATTATGTCAATGAGGAAAAATTACATCTTTTCAAACTATATCATATAGAATTATAGAAGATTCGAAATGCTCTATCAATTCATTACTGAAAATGTATAGATGGGTTAGAACAGTCATGTCATTCAACTCCCAAATAGTTACCAAAAAATCATAATATAAAAAATATTCAAATAAGAGAGAAACTTCATTACAGATTTCTTCAAGGTAACATACTGTTTGCTCTTCCACTTTTGCAGCATACTCCTGCTGATTAGCATATCATTAGCATACGAGTACATTCTTTAAACATACTAGTAGGATACCATACTCATCACTCTAAAATACTATCTACAGTCATAAATCGGCAGACATATAGTACAGGAACCTTTTCAGCACTGGTCACTGTGAACAAGTGAGTGATATAATTGATTTTAATTCATTTTTTGAAATCTTCATGATATTCCAACTTTCCTTTACAATGCTTTCTATTTTCCAGAATATCAGGGGTGGCAGGATCAGTGTACGTCAATGACCGATTTCGAGATCTAGATGAATTTCGGAGGCTCTCATGTTATATACAACAGGATGACCGGCTACAACCCTTGCTTACAATTGAGGAGAACATGTGGGCTGCTGCTGACCTCAAATTGCCATCAAGTGTCGGCACAAAGGAGAAAAGGGCGATTGTTAGTATTGAAATGGTTCATTATGTAATGATACATCCTGGGTCCTAATCCCCCAACGTATATGACGCAAATCCCCACCAAATGAACTTATTGTCCCGCCTCATTTATTTTACACCTCTTCCTGTTGAACAAGTAGGAATGGGATCTTTGAATATGAAATAAGCTGTTCATTTCAATTGAGTAACTAGTTTATTTCAATAGACAACTTGTTTTGTCGCTAAGAAAATTAAAAAGGGTGAGTTTTAAAATTTTGACTGTTTAGTGGTTATATATAATTTCATTATACAATAATTGGTTAAAATTAATGTTATGGGTTATATCACTAAAATAATGCTGGAAAAACCTGAAAGTAGTACTCAAACTCTATTCACACAATTAACTCATAACAGACAGTAATCAGTAATTATCATATTAGAAAATCAATAAAGAAACAAATAGTTCAATAATGCTCAACCAATCATGAATATTAATTTCTATAAAAATATAAATCACTGTACAAAACTAATTAATAACTGTCAATAGACCAATCACAACATCGTGAATACCCCTATTGTATTACATTTAGGATTCAGAAAATTGTACTAATTGACAAAAATTTACAGTGCCATCATGCTTTTGAACTCCTCAATTATTTCATGGAAATCCTCATTCTTGGCGAGAGTTTGTTCTACAAAAGGAATCATGAGGTCCTCCAAACGACCTTAAAGCATTGTTGACCGAAGTCTTGTCTTAACAATAATGCTCAGTTTTGAAAAAGTCTGCTCACAAGTGCAGCTTGTCACCATAATTGTAGACAACTTCTCTAGAAGAATTTTGAAATTTTTGAAAGTTGATCCTGTATTGTGCTTTGACAACCAATTCAACCAATCAGAGGCATTTGTGGAGGAAAGTTCTCACCACTTTTCATTCTGAGAATCTTTATTTCAGCCTCTATTTCAGAAGCATCTATACCGAATTGCAAAGATAAATATCCAAAGTCGCTCAGACAAAGTTTATATTCACCCAAGCTTAACGAGATAGCCTTACCAACAGCACAAATCCAACCCCCAAATCGGGGCCCTCTTGAAACGTCCATGGGTGCCATGGCACCCATGTGCGCACGCCTATGGTGTCCAATGAACTGCTCAATGGCTAAATAAGAAATGTCTAATAAATGGTTACTAAGCTAAGCACTTACAAAGCAAAATGTATGTTGTAGCACTTGACATACTGAATCAAAAAGAGCAATGTGTAAATAATACTGACACAAACAAAGAAAGAACTATTACATACTGAGGTTCAAATAACAACTGAACTCCCTCCTGACAAAATCATGGCCCTTTATATAAGTTTGAACTGTTTACAGAAAGTTCCAGTGAGTCCTTACTCCAAAAATGTCAATTAAAACAGATAAGCTTGAGAATGCCAGAAGCCAATTAAACATATGAGAGTGAAAGATGGTGTTGAGACAAAGATAGAGGAAGAACAATTTCTTGCCTATTATCAATGTAACTGGAAGCACTCATTGACATAATTTAACATTGAAGGATGTTCTTCTTTTTCTTTGAGTTTCCTAACACCTTAAAAGACTGCTCTGTCCCAGAACAGAAACACTTGGGGTGGTTGGGGTCTGCGCTGGCCACTGGCTGGTGCCTCATGATTTCCCAAGGGTGTAGATGCAAATGGTAATATAGATACCAGTGGATTCAAAAACTTCATGATTGTCCAGTCCAAGTCATCACATTCATTTCCAAGCCTTGGTATACCAAGTCTCCTCACTCCTAGTTGCTGCATCCTGTCCCTCATTTGAACCAAGCAAGTCCATAATGTGTCATATGATGACTTTATCTCAGGCTGCCCCTTAGTCACCAAGTAGAAGAGATGTTGATCATACTGCTGCAATTGGAAAACATTTTCTTCTACTACTCCTTGCATTTTCAGGTATCTAATACCACCAAACATCTCCATGAACACTGTAGCAATGCCTTGGGGCTCTGCCAATTTGCTTGTGACATAGTGCACCAGTGCACACTCCTTTGGCCAGGTGAACAGGTGATCTGTCTCACTTGTCTTGGTCATTTTTCCTCCTGGTGCTGAACTGTAATCATCAGCAGACTCCTCTGGCGGTGTAGTGCACTGAGCCCATATTGCTTGTTCTTCTCCAGCACAGTTACTAACAGGAAATGGAGTCAAACCAATTGAAATTAACAAACTACTCTTGGCTTTTCTCTTGAAGGTTTCATTATTTGATATACTATATTATTGATTCTAATCACAACCTCATAAGGCCCTTCCCACTGGTTTTGGGGTTTTGGAGAGTAGACAAAATTCCTCTTTGGGTTGTATTACCAGATTAAGTATCCTGCTTGGTATCCACCATGGTCAGCCTTGATGTCATTCCTCTCCTTCATCTTCATGTTTACTTCATCAAGATTGGTGTGTACTTCCTCATGAGTCTCATCCATATGCTTCCTCAATTGGGTGATGTAGTCTTTCTCCTCAAATTTTTCACCAGGCTTGTTTCCAAACTTGTTTCCTTTATTGTTTCAATAATGGAGCTACAATATTCCATAAGAATGAAATAGAGATGTTGGTTCCTGTCATGCTGATTGTCAGAAACCACTCTCTTCAGATATTTGTGCATGGTCCTGTTCTTTTGCTCTTTCAAACCATCTGACTGGGGGTGCAATCTGACTGTGAGTGGTCCTTGTTTTCTTGATGCCCATCAACTCACACATGCTGCTGAACATTTCTGACTCAAAGTTCCTCCCTTGATCTGAGAGCAGCTTCAATGGGAGACCAAAAATACTAAAGAATTAATTTATCAACACATCAGCCTTCCTGTTTAGATAAGGAATATGCTTCAACCTATGTACTGAAGTAGTCCATGGCCACAAAAATATGCTTGTCCCTGCAGGAATAGGTCCAGCAGTTTCAATAGCCACTCTCTTAAATGATACTCCAACATTATAATTCCTTATTAGTGCCTTTTTCTTTCTCAGAGTGCCATTTTCTGCTGCACAGATTATACTTTTTCTGCACCAATCTTTGACATCCTCTCTTAACCTTGGCCAATAGAATCATTTTCTGGCTTTCTTCACTGTTTTTTGTAGACCAAGGTTTCCACCACAATGGCCAAGAAATCCATCCCAAGTATAACGTCTTCCTGAACATTTGCCACTCATACTTATGTTTGAACTCACTGCCATCAATAATGATGTCTCCAAAATCTGCTGCCAATTCCCCTGTAGCTGTGCAGAGTGTCTACCATGTTGGCTTTATTCTTTTTTTTTTATCCAGGACTGTGCTCATATTTAGGATGGTCATGGTAGCTCCTGTGTCAAGAAGTTGATGTCTTGCTTGGCCATCCCCAATACCATTTATATACAGACTACTGCCAGCAAGAGATGCCACCTTTTCTTTTCTTTCTGGGACTTTCTGTTTGTGAGTTGACAGCTGCCCCTCCTCATCAACCCTTTATAGTTTACCCACTCCTTCTTCTTCCCTGGTTTGGTGGTACACATATGTGCATTCTCACCACAAGCCCAACATTAAACCTCTTTCTTCCTGTATCTTAACTTTTCCAGGACCTGTTCAACTATCTGTTCTATAATAGTGCTTGCCTCCACCACTCGAGCTTCCATAGCCCTCACCTTCGAGTGGCCTGGTACTGACTGTCAAACCGCTTCTAATTCCCATGCCTGGGCTGAAGCATCATTCAAAGTCTTGGGTCTGGCTAGTTTGATGGACTGATGGGTCTCCTGTATCCTTAACCCATTCAAGAATTCCTGTACTGCTAGACTCTCATATGTGTTGTCATCAGTAGATGAACATGCAGTCCCAACAAGTTGAGCAATATCACCCTCAAACTCTTGAAGTGATTCATAATGTCTTTGCACCCTATTGTTGAGCTGAGATCAGTACAAGAGTTTGTAGCCAAACCTCATTTTCAGGCATATCCACAGCTCACTAAAACTCCATTTCTCAGCTGATGGGATTAAATGAACAATTGCTAATGCTTCACCTCAGAAATTAATCCCCAGGACATAGGCTTTTGTTGCTGGTGACCACCTCTGGAACTCTGCTGCTGACTCAAAAAGTGTTTGGTAGTCTCTTATGGTGTTTTTCCATCAAATGTAGGCAGTCCAGTATGCTGAGGTAGAATAATTGTCTTCCTCCTTGCCTGTCATTGCTGATTTCTCCAGGTCAACTATTTTTTATATACCAGAAGACTTGTTTACTTCCTCATGGCTGCTTGAAGTTTTAAATCCACATTTCAGCTTCTTCAGTTGATTTTCCATGATTTTTGAATCTTCCTGCAAACGAACCTCCATGGTTTTAAATTTTTGATTGACAGAATCAGCTTAGAAATCAAATAGTCATAGTTGGCTGTTTCAGACGGTTTTTTCTATGACTATGAGAATTTTACCAAATTGTGGAGCAAGATCTTAAGAATGAACTACAAAGTGCATGTTTTCTACTTTTTACCAAAGGTATTTGATGCGACAATTTTTATAAATCTCATTTCTCAAATAGTATAATGAATCTACTCAAAACACGCTCTTTGTTTCACAAGTCAAGTCAGCCATGCAGCGAAAGTATGTAGAAGAATAGTTATGGGACTGTTTTATGACATGTTTCTGAATTTGAGAATATTGGAAGCTTTCGTAACTCATATTGAAACTCCTTAAAACTGTCATGGTTACCCATATGGAAGGTTCTTAGTATACGGAAGTATACTTATTATATACTTAGTATATGGAAGGTATACTTAATAGTATACAAAAGGAATTATTTCAAATATTGGATCATGATTTTCATGTAAATAAAAAGAGCTATATTTTATATATATTCCTATATATATTGAATTTATATTTTGTAGTAAAGAAATTTCATAACTCTCAGGTATCATATCTCAAAAGATAATTAATTTTCTACTTTCAAAAGCTGCCTTCTGAAGTACAGTCTTTCAATTTTTTATATTTATTGTAGTTACATTGAAGTAGGAAAAACGTCTAATGGTTACAAATCATAAGGATTGAAAATTTTTCAATGATGATTGAAGAATTCGAATTACAGTGTAGGCTTTCAACAACATTCTAATCCAAGTGTATACTAAGACAGTACATTTAGAAACACTTGACCACAAAACTTACCACTTCTATTTAGGCTAAGTTTTCAATGTATAACACTACGTGTTTTCCTTTCTGTCATTTGAATGCTATATTAATTATTCAAGACCAATCACTAGGATGATATATATTTATAATTTAAACTTGAAAAAAACACTTTTAGATGGAAATTAACTCACGTTATGGCGTGACGGCCGTTTCGCTCTGTTGTCTAGAGCATCGTCAGACGACCCACAGTACACTGACTTAAGGTATACCTGTCTGACGATGCTCTAGACAACAGAGCGAAACGGCCGTCACGCCATAACGTGAGTTAATTTCCATCTAAAAGTGTTTTTTTCAAGTTTATATTACATATTAGTGGAAACAAGATGGATCTTCAACATCATAATTTATAATTTATTAGTTTTAAAAAAAATTCTTGATCTATTACTCACAATGCTCACTTGGGTTAATGAAAAGACAAGTAGCGGTCTGAAAACATCTGACTATTATCAATAATAGTATATTGTCCATGACCTTATCGGGATTCATCAATGATAGGTGTTTCTCTATCACAGTATGTGACTTGCTAATAAAAAATAAAAACCCACTTTTTTGTAGCTGAGCAATTTTTTCAAGCATCAGTTTTCAATGTCAGGTTCTCATCAAAATGCATGGGCAATTATGCTTTATCACAGAGCATTTATACTCCGCTTGGACAAATTCCTATGAACTATCCTGTGCATGCTTAATTTTTTTAAATGTTATTTACATTATATAAGAAAAATGCAATGTCATAGGAAACATTGCTTCAGCGAACAAAAAGGTGACAAGTGTATAACTGAATAATTAATCATCAATTTCAAGGTGATGCAGCAATCTCTTGCTTTGTTCAAAACTCGTTTTGCTAGTTGTCAAATTCACCGTCCATTGTCAGATCAATTGATCTGAGTCACGATGACTTTTTTAATTGAGATGAGAGTTAAGTAATGAGTAGGATTGTAATCGATACAATGACAAATCATCTAGAAACCGACAGGGCCTTTTTGAAATCGTGCTGTTGTCTGTCTGTATGTCTGTGCCCTAGAGCTTGAAAGAAAGATTCATGACTCTTGAAACTTGATATATTGCTTCCTCATAGTCCAAGTGAGATCGTTGTTTATTTTGGAGTTTGGGGCCGAATATATAAATAATTATTACGGTATGCGAAACAGATTTCCTCTACAGGCTCTATAAAGTTAAAAATCTAAACATAAGAAATTACGAAGGCTTATGCTTGTCCCAAACTCCCAATTATCAACTTTATTTTTCTAAAGTGCAAGCGTTGACGTTTTCATTTTTAATTGTGTTGGAATCTTTTCTAAAATTATTTTAAATCGTCTAATTGAAAAACAACTGAGAAAATATTGGTGCGAAGAATTGTTAAGAAAAATATAAGATTATGAGTTAAATATTGTACAAGTAGAAGAAGAAACAAAATTATTTTTCAAGAACTGCTAATGAGCATTTTTTGGGATTTGGGAAGCATATATTATGATGTTTATAGAAACCAAGCATATATTATGATGTTTATAGAAACCGAAGCAGTTGAATTGCAAGGTTAGTAGAGAGGTTAAAGTATGCGTCTTGGTTGCCTTTATTTGATTCGTCGGGTACATGGACACTCTGTTGTATCGGTTTATTTTTAACAGCATCAACGCCTGTACACTTGCAGAATTCCAATAAATCCATGTTTTTATCTTTATCCAATGTTTTTCCACAAGTGTTACCCAAGTTATAAAAATAGATTAATGCCAAGCATATTTCCATGTCATCCTCACCAATGCATAAATTATTTCAGAAAAAAACAATGTTTAGAGCTCTTATTGTGAATGAGGTACGGTATAGTTATAAGACTTCAGAAATTTGGACTACTCTATCGGAAATTTTCAATTTCAAATTTGTATTGTTTTATGATTCCAGATAGACGAGATATTGGAAACCCTGAAACTCTCAGGCTCTAAAACGACACGGGCTGGGCAACTTTCTGGAGGACAAAAGAAGAGATTATCAATCGCATTGGAACTAGTCAATAACCCATTAGTCATGTTTCTGGATGAGCCAACGACGTGAGTTGACAGAACATGAACAAGGTTTTTTATTATCTGTATTTTTACTTTGAACTGATACTCTATATAGAACATTAAGTATTGAAACATGAAAACAAAGAGATTGAAGTTCTCGGTTGAAGAGAGAAATTTTATTCTGAAACCGTCGCATACGATGAGTTCGCAAAGCGTCACAGGAGTCAAGTGATTGAGCTGGCACAGCCAATGATAAGTCGTTCACTGATGACGCTTTTGACTCTTGTAACACTGAACTTTTCGAACACAGGAGTCAAGCGTCATAAATAAATAAATTTAAATAAGTCTTGTCATTCCCACACAGCACATAAGCTTAAACTAAGTTTGTATTTTACTTGGTTTTAACACTGTCAAGCAAGTTTGGCGATCCAAATTATTTCCAAGCTCAAATCAAGCTGTTTAATATAAGCTGGTATTCCCAAGCTTATTAATAACTTGGGTTTCACGGCATAATAGTGGAGGTGCGTTTGATGCGCGCGCAACTCATAAAGTTTCTTTTTTGTGTGCTAGTTTTGCTAGTAGCGTGTAGCGTGATCTCGTCAACATCGTTGTTATTTCATAGGTCCGCCATTGATTGCTAATTGCTAATACTGGATCACCGCCTCACGCAGCAATTTGCAATCTTTCAGCAATCTATTCAAGTTATTTAATTTTGATATTTCAATTGTTTGCCCACTCGAGCAGAGTTTTAGTTGAACATCAAGATCTAAGGTAAGTGTTTACTGAGCACTATTCATGTATTTTGCAAGTATACGTGCATATGCACATAATATTAAAATTTTAGGTAAGGACGAAACCATTGTGCATCATGTATTAACGGTGAAAATAAATAGTCTTACTGACTCTTATAATTCCATATTAGCAGCATCCTTAGACTATGATTCAATACGATTTTTGATGCTATTTAAACAATACAGAAAAAAACACAAGTCAATGATTAGATTCCTGGATTTCTTGCTCCATGACGAACTGCGTTGTTAATATTAACTTGTTATGTGAATTTAACGACTAAATATTCATTAAGAATAAGTAAAATTTACTTACTCTGTAGGCTTTCGAATCTTTGAGATCCGTTTTCAGAGGCGTGTTCCTAGATCATCAATGCCAGTTTTTTTTTATTTCAGTTTTTTTTTCAATGATTAGTCTACAATAAGGTGTTACCTACCCTACTTTATTTTATTTCAGAAACCTAACTTTCTCCCATTGTTTTGTGTAGTAGTGAAGTCATCACTCACTAGGCTTTAAGCTAAAGCAGTGTAAACTTCTAGGTAGGCAAAGGCCTCAATCTATTATTTATTTTGCATATTATTAGCTTTGCCAGAAGTCTAGGAGATCCAGCTTAAATGTATTGCCTGCAGACTGAGTTTGGCACTGTGCAACAGCAAAAATGAACAGTTTTCGATCTGATAGACAGGATTTCTTGTTTTGACTGAATGCGAATTTGACTTAATGAAACGAATTCGTTTTTTGTGCAAGCATATTTTTAAAATAGCATCTATGCCCAGTGCTGTTTTAGTGACAGTATGCCGTACCGGTACCTCTTGGGACAAAAAAACAAAAAAATATATATATTTTGTAACTTCATGTGAGCCATTATGCGATTGAAGCGATGTAGAACTAGCAACTGTGTTTACTTGGCGCAAGACTGTACCTAAGTTTATCAAATTTATTGCTTTTTCTTGTAAAATCTAGCCATCTAAAAACTTAGACTGATTACCTTACTTTCCATTTTTGTAACAAACTGTTATTTGGAAAACTATGCAATAAAACATGTAAACTAGGTTTTTGTGCGCTTTTTATAATATGCCCTTGAAATCTGTACAAGATTAAATTTCTACAGTAGGCCAGTTAGTTAGCAAATACAGTTTTTTTCCAGTAAAAGCAGACATAACTTCTAAGGAACCACAAGTTTGATATGAGTAAAAAATTTCAAACTGTCTCAGACAAATAATCTTTGTACTCTTATCTTATCAATTTAAAAAGTTTTCCCGGGGGCGGACCCCTTCTGTATACCCCCCAGACCCCCCGGAACATTGCATACCTGAACCTTTATTGTTACAAAAACAGCACTGTCTATGCCTATATTAATAACTTAATATTTGCTGAATTAAATAATTTATTCGTAATAATCAAATGCTAATACTTTTTTGCTGTAATATCGTAGATTACAAATTTAACATCTATATTTTATATGCAAATTACAATTTTTTGTCACATAAAGTATTTATTTTTCAGCTGAAAGTACTCATGTCGGTGGGAGGGAGAGATGCTAAGGCAATGACTTATAATTATTGCTTAAGACGGTGTCTAAGCTACGCAGTCGCAAACAAATTGTCTTATTCAGGTGTGGCAGCTAAGGACAGGGCAAAGACCAAGAAAATAGCCTTTAAGACCACGCAGCTCTGCAAAGTTATTAATGGTAGGTTTTTTTAAATGTTCTGTCTAAAATATTTGGAATCTACATTCCAACCTACCTATCACTGACAGTTCCACTGCTGATAGAAAGATTGTTAAAGATTGAATAAATATATCAGGAAGCTTGTTTGAAGGTTAGGACATTGGCCTCACACATTAACAAAATTTGCTTCAAACGAAACCTTATACCTACTTATGCTAGAATGCAAATAAAACTACCTAACAAACCCCATAGAAACCTACAATTCAATGCAGAATATGAATTGGACTACACGTTGAACTTCTTAGACCTCACTATCACAAAACTAAATAACATGCACAAATTCAAAATGTACAGGAAACCAATTCTCACAGACACTCATTCACAACTCATCCAACCATCCACATCAACACAAACTTGCTGCTTTTAACTCCATGATCTGTAGACTCTTAAATGATCCACTATCACAAGCTGACCGACCACCAAGAAGAAATTTATATGATCAAATACGTAGCTCAACAAAACGGATACAACACTAATATGATAGACAGAATCCTAAATAAAATGAAAACCAAAACAGATTTGTCATACACATATTTCAACAAAAAAACACATATTCAAAATCTACAGGACTTTTGACTTTGTGCAACACAAAGTAGCACATATTTTTCAAGAATCTTTATTTAACACAGCATTCAGAACAACAATTAGCCTGAGACACCAGCTCCAACAAAAAAACATCTCACCTAACAAACAGCAAAATATGTTTTTCATAACCCATTAAAGTTTGTCATGTAACTAACTACATTAACATTTATTTTGTTGTTGTGGTTATCCATTTCTCGTGAACTGCAGTAGAACTATTCATATGTATTATCTTGCTGTGCAGAACTGACCTTTTTGAGTCGTGACGGACGCGTTTCGAACTATGTTGTTCTTCTTCGGCGCTTGCTTGTTGTTCTTCCAAGCGCCGAAGAAGAACAACATAGTTCGAAACGCGTCCGCCGCGACTCAAAAAGGTCAGTTCTGCACAGCAAGATAATACATATGAATAATTTATTTTGTCTTTCTAATTCAAAATTCAGTGTCAGATTAATCATTAAAGATCAACCTTACATACATTTTTAATATGCACTAGGCCTAATTTTCAGATTCAGTTATCTTAAAATGCATATGTCCATCAACTGATGATCCTGATATGCATATGTCCAGCAATGATCCTGACATATGAATCAGCTGGCATTTGTCAGTAACAAAGCTACACAAGGCATCACCCATCCTTCACTCATACTTGGGTTAAGATACACCTGTTTGGAGTTCCCATTTCAAAGTTAACTTGACCATGTGGATTCATTGATTTCATCAATTTCAATTGATGGTACACCCTGACTTGTTGAGGCGTTTAAACAACGTTTCCTAAAGTGATCTATTGTCAGTAGGTTCATGTCACTTAAATGACAAAAACACTATTATTTTACAGTTGCTGTGAAGAAAATTCACCCTTCATCTACTGACCAAGATTTGAAGGTCTACATGTGTCACTGGTTGCAGCAAGCCAACTCAAGGATCCCCAAAAAGTAAGAATACTTATTTAAGTTATTTTAATTATTTATCCTCCAAATTGCATCATAATTCTTTCCTTTCAGAAATACATTTATTTTTCATAAGTGTCCATGATAATGAATTAAAGTGTATATGATGTTGAAGATCCATCTTGTTTCCACTAATATATAATAAAAACTTAGAAAACACTTAAGTGGAAATTATGACTCATTTTATGGCATGACAGCCATTTCACTCTGATGTTAAGAGCATCATCAGATGACCCACAGTACACTCTGAGTATACTGTGAGTCATCTGACAATGCTCTTAACATCAGAGTGAAACGGCCGTCACATCATAATGTGTCATAATTTCCACTTAGAAGTGTTTTTCAAGTTTTTATTATAAAATGTATAGATTACATTACATAGGTTTATTATATTACATAACAAGGGTGGTAAGATGGTGTTTACTGTATGAGTATGATAGTTTATGCACAAGATGAAGTTGAGTGCAGAATTATCTTAAGAGTATATTAATCACCTTACCAGATGTGTTATATATGTTAAACACAGCAACTCCAGGTGAAATGGGCAATAATGATCTTAGATCAGCTGATCTAGCTTTTGGTCAAATGTTTTATCAGTGAATTATTAGCAAGTAGCCACCCGTAAGTGTATGGTAATAATCATTTGATGATCTTTACCACACAGTGTGCGGTAATAATAAGTGACATCAGCTGACAAAAAAAGATAGTATATTACACTACAAGTGTGGGAAATGGAGTTTACCATACAAGTATGATAAGTTAATGCATGAGATGAAGTCAAGTGCAGTATATTATCATACAAGTATGGTAAACATCTTCCCAGACAAGATAAAAATGTTATTTTTTGTCATACTAGTCAATATAAAAACTGAAATATAAAAATAATAAAATTTGAGCAAGTACAAGAAACATCATTAAACATAATCTCAAAATCCACCACAGTAGTAAAATACTAAAAATTTATCTGAGATCAGCTGTTTTTCCAAATTCTGAATCAGCTGGAATATGGTAATATCCATAACACACTGAAAAATGATGCAGTAATGAAAATCTGCTATTCTTTCTGTAAACAGTTGTTTACTGGTTTGATTCAATGCTTGGTAAAGTGGTGAATATGTATGAGTATGACAAAAATATTATTACCATATTGAGAAATGGGTACACTGCCAGCACATATTTTTGTATTTGTGCTACACATCTAGAGTGAGCTACTTGAGCCATATTATGATTGCCACCTATCACTGATTTAAGTGACAATTTGGTTTAAATTAAGCTGTAGCATTTGGATGATCACTGTCGATTAAAATATATAATGGCTCTAAATATCATCACTTTTGCCAGAACTGTTTGCACATATACATGTGCATTCATGACATTTGCCCTATCAACCTACTTCCTCCATTTTAATTGTGATTATTTTTTTCAGGGCCTTTGTAGAAGAAAACCCTCAAGCAGCTACTTCAGAATAAACACTGCTGTGTGTGTTGTATACATTAAAATTATTTTATGAAGATTCCTTCTTTGTACATATAATTTATCCTCAACCCCTACTAACTATGAAAACTATATACATTGTTTTACGAGTGATTTGGTAATCAAACCTGTTAATTTTATCATATAATACCTATATACTTTATTTAAAAAAAATCAAAATACTATAGTTATGTCCAGGAAATTATAGTGCTTTTTAAATGTTGCTCTCCAATTTCAGTATTGTTGTTATTCAACAGCAGTGTTACAACTGTTGTTATTTTGCAGATTTTTGTTGATAAAGTTCAATCAGCTACCTAAAAGCCTGTTAATAACTTGGGAATGTAATTTTACTTTAAGCTTACTTTAGACTAGTTGTAATAAGCTTGTTTTTAGCCTGGTATTGTAAGTCAGTTAATAACTTGATAATGCAAGTTTACTTTAAACTAGTTCTAATAAGCTTGTTTTTAGCCTGGTATTGTAAGTCAGTTAATAACTTGATAATGCAAGTTTACTTTAAACTTACTTTAAACTAGTTCTAATAAGCTTGTTTTTAGCCTGGTATTGTAAGTCAGTTAATAACTTGATAATGCAAGTTTACTTTAAACTTACTTTAGCCTAGCTTAAACAAGCTTGTTATTAGCCTGGTATTGTAAGTTAGTTTTAAGCTTGTAACCTCAAACTTAGAACAAGTTGAGAAAGTGGTAACTTCGAAGCTTAAAACAAGCTATTTTTAAGCTTAAAAGCTTGTTTACCCAAGCTAAAGTTAAGCTTGTAAGCTTATTGTTTTAGGCTTGAAACAAGGTTGGAACAGGTTTATTGTGCTGTGTGGGTTATTTGACGGCACAGACATGAGTTGACTTGCGTGACGCTCGTCTCAGAGGATGATACAGCTCTATTAGTAAAACACATTTTGAAAAAATATCAGTAACAATTATCATAAAAGAGGGAAAATTATTTTAATATATTAGAAAAGAATTTCTGTTTGCATTTCAGTTATTGGAATTATTTTTCTTTATTTCAAGAAAATATAATTGTAATCTCTTTCAATTAATTTCATCAAAAACTATTGTGATGTTGAAGATCCATCTTGTTTCCACTAATATGTAATATAAACTTAATAAAACAACTTTTGAATGGAAATTAACTCACGTTATGGCGTGACGGCCGTTTCGCTCTGTTGTCTAGAGCATCGTCAGACGACCCACAGTACACTGTGTACTGTGGGTCGTCTGACGATGCTCTAGACAACAGAGCGAAACGGCCGTCACGCCATAACGTGAGTTAATTTCCATTCAAAAGTTGTTTTATTAAGTTTATAAAAACTATTGATAATAATTTTTTTCACTATGCTCAAGTATGGTGTATGTGTATACTATACACAGTGTGTAAAATTATAGGGTGAATTACATTTTTCCACAGTTTATAATATTTTAGTGAAATATGGATTGAATTCAATTCCACGTCACCCGGAAATGAGCATTCTAAGTAAATTGTATCAATGCAAACAATTTTATGAATAATTGTTACAAATTGAAATTCATTGTGATTATTCAAGTTTTTGCTAATAATTGTACAAATTGAAAAATTGTAATCAAGTGTTGTAATTCCTTGCAGAGGACTGGACAGCTCTTCATGTATGCAGTGTGTAACATTATTGAAAGAGCTTGCATCTCAAGGCAGAACAATAGTGTGCACCATCCATCAACCGAGTGCTTCCTTATTCATGAAATTCGACCACGTTTATGTGTTAGCAGGCGGAAGGTGTCTCTATCAAGGATCGTCGAGCAATCTTGTTCCATATCTGGCCGACTTATCATTACCGTGTCCAACATATCACAATCCAGCTGATTACAGTGAGTTACCGAATATAATGTACAATTACAACAATTCGAACAGATTGATTCAATTTTTACAATAAAGTAAGGAAATCACACAACAGAATAATTAAGTTGTGCTGTTTCTGAGAAAATGGAAAAATAAATTGAGCTGCGTTTACACTATACAGCTGGAGAGCTATATAGAATCAAACAAACAATCAGTTATATTTAGCTACATCTATTTGTAGTTCTGTTATGTTTTATTTGCTATCAAATAGAACAGCTGCTATATAGCAGATTCTCAAAGGTACCTTTGAAAACGGAGCTATATAGGAAAAGCGGAGCTATGTAGCAGGACTACATCTAACTCTATTAGATAGTTTAAACGCTACTTCACAAATATTTATCTTTGCTATATATACTAATAATAGGCCTTTTCTTTAGGATGAAGCCCACATAGGTCTGAGACCTGTGCGTGGGTAATGAGTTGGATGATGGTAATTGATGAGTTGGACCTACAGTTTTAGGTGGGTTCCGAACCACTGGGAAGTGATTTTACAGCGGATAACAGTGAATTTTTTGCTGGCCAATCTAATCGGTCACCGTTACAAACAGGTTCTACGAGAACGCAGCTTATCTCTATCTGATTGAACAGATACCTGCTACGGCTCGCGGCTATCACTTCCCTTATTTATTCATGTTTTATGGATTTTTCTTTTTCAATTTTAGATGGGATAATATCGCAGCTGTATAGTTTCTTGAGATGAAACTTCTTCTCAGAATCGAAATGCATCTCCCAGATTTAATTGAGTAAAAACAAAAATCATAAGAAATACAGTACAGTATCAGTTCAATGTTGGATTTTACATGAAGTATTTCGTCATAAAAAACATCACAGATATTAATTGTTCCTAAAATATTTTTTTATTCATTTGATGTACAGTAGGTACTGTTCCAGATTGTGTAGCTTTGATGATTCTATTGAAAAGAATAGAAATTTTCTCTGAAAAGAGGAAGAAGCAAATAATAATTGTTTAATATTACAAGAGCAGTCGACCTTCGGATTGGATTGTGAATTTCTCATCAAGATAAATATTTCATCCAAATAAAGAGCTGCCGAACTGAGAATATTATTACAGCTCTTAGGATGAATGTGAACATTATAAATATTGTAAACAAAGAATTTGCAGTACATCTCTTATTAGGTTATACCTGTGTGAAAGGGTGTCTTGTTCGCTATACAGATATCAAGGTTATACTGTAGTATTCATATAACTTGGCAGCGTGTAGCAGATGGGAAATGCTACATGTGAACTAAGCATACTGCTGCCAAGTTATATGAAAACTACAGTACACATATGAAAAAAATGTCAACTTTATTAACAATTCAAATTTATATTCACACTGGCCGTATTATACATTATTGTGTCCAGAATGTTAAGAAATCAATCAAGTTTATGGTTCTCCTTCTTCTTCCACTTGATTGTTTTTTGTCAAAATCGTCAAAATTCTATTTTTGTTGTGCCCTTTTTTGTATCTTATTTCAATCAATAAATTCCAGATCCACATTAAACTTCACATTCATGAATTTGAATTCTTATGTACCGTATCTTATTATATATTTTCTAATTTCAGTTATTGAATTAGCCTGTGGTGAACACGGAGAAGACAAAATTGATAAACTCGTAGATGGAACACAAAATGGAAAATGCTATAAATGGTTCACCAATGGTGAAGTATTGAGATACAACAACAATGCAGCAGGTAAGGTCAGTTGATTGATTGAGCATTTCCAATAGGAATGATTTCTACTGTCAATTTAGAAAGCATAAAGGTGCCCAGTAGCATTGTCATCCCATGAAATGTTAATTCTATTCGAATAAATCATGACTTACCAAGCAGTTCCCAACTAGAAATTCTCCACTTACAGTCCAGTAATTTCAGGAAATTAAAAAAAATGATACAAGCAAGAAACTTGGCTCATACGTACTACTTGGCATGCTGAATAACATACTAAAAGTCGTCGGCGATAAAAGTTGTGCTTCATTTTCCAATCTTGGAAAATCGCGGCCAAATTTTAGTTTTTCCTCATTTCCTCGAAAACTATCTACTGCATCGAGAAAAGTTTCAAATAAAAACTGTTCAGATTAATATCTACAACGTTTTTTTGCATTTTTTCGATATCCCCAACCCTTACGCCATAAAATTGAACATTTAAAATCACCTGATAATATGTGAGAAAGTGTAAACAAAAGTTTTAGATCTTCGAGTAAGGATCATTTTTATTCATACTTTTTTCCAATCTGAGCAATAGTTTTTAAGTAAACAAGAAAATTAGATTTTATCTGCCATTTTCCAATATGGCGGCCATGTGATAGTTTCCTTCACTGAAAAACTTAACTTTATCATTTTTAATCCTATTCACAATAAATCACATGATATTTCCATTTCAATTGCAAATATTTAATTGTAAATCATAGATGAATTTCCACCTTGGAAGCTAGGGTGTGGTTTGGTGAGAGATAAAGGGTTGTACAATTCTAGAGTGATAAATAATTTGGTCTGTCATCATAAAAATGAACTACCTATCATGTTTTATTGATTTGGTGAGAATTTTGCCATGTCAACTATTAATTTCAATGAGAAATCATGAGTCAAACTTTATATTTGAGGAAATTTCAAAAAGGTGATTTTTAATGTTCTATTTTATGGCGTTGGAGATACCGAAAAAATGCAAAGAACAAACGTTGTAGATATTAATCTGAAAAACAGTTTTTATTTGTAACTTTTTTCGATGCGGTGGATAGTTTTCAAGAAAATGAGGAAAAACTAGAATTTGGCCGCCATTTTCCAAGATGGCGGCTGAAGCACAACTTTTATCGCCGACGACTTTGAATATGTTATTCAGCATGCCAAGAAGTCCATATGTCTCAAGTTTCTTGCTTGTATAATTTTTTATGGCCGATTTTGATCTAAAATTACTGGACTATTAGCCTATGTTGAGTTTGTCAATAGGCAATGGAACCTATTGAGTCATAATGATTTTCAATTATAAGAGAAATTTTCATAGTTTCATGTTTCAATTCTATTTTACTTCCTATCCTCACACAAAATATCATAATATATTACTATAATCAATAGTGATAGCACACTTAATTTGGAATGCGTATGATCTTTTGGTTTAGGGGAGGGGGGCTTTACCCGTCCTACCTGATGAAATTCTGGTGGGTGGGGGAGTAAAAGTGGGATTTTGCAGATCTTTTTTAGAAGATTGTTGCCCGATCAAGTTCCTCGAGGCTATTCATTATTACTTGATTATTTAAAGGGTAGGTAGCTATGGAAAAACAAAATGTGTCCACCATGTGTATTTTTTGTATAGAGTGTTTCAAGAGTTCAAGATGATTCTGCCAGACTGCATAAGCATCTTCTCATGACGGTAGATAATGTTTTATGTGATTTTTCTGATTATTTCACATCGAATGTATTCAATTCACCACCTTAATGAGACCTCTAGAAGCCTGAAGATTTGTCAATTTGCTCCACTCTTCCGCTATCTTTACTTCTATAATGAGGCGTTTCCGAAGGAATAAGCTTCTGCAATCTAGCAAACAGATTACTTGCAAAATTATTCGCAAGCACCTGTACCTTTTTTAGAGAAGTGATGGCCGCGAGCCGTGGCAGGTATTTGTTCAGTCAGATGCAAATTCCTTGGCCTTCTTTGTAAGGGTGCCGATTGATTGGCAAGCAAAAAAGACTTTGTTCTTTGCTATAAAATCACTTCCCAGTGATTCGGAACCCACCTGAAACTGTAGGTACAACTTATTAATCATCATCATCATCCAATCCACCATCACCAACTCATAGGTCTCAGACCTATCTGGGCTTTATCCTCCGAAAAAAAAACATTACATTATCACCGTACCGGTATCATCAAAAGTATTTACAGGTTCAGGCGGTTCTAGAAGCTAGACACCCTGTGTAGTATTACATTAAATGATTATCAGATCAATATGAGTGGAACGAATTATTTTTTATTATTTGAACTCAGTCGAATTCAATTCGGTCAGGCTACAAACTCTATCTCTACCCATGGTACTTATAATGTAAGTATTAATAGAGTAACGATATTGCTATAAATGCTATCCTATTTAAACAAGTGTGAAATGTTCAGCCTGGAATGCATATCGTACAGTCAATTCGATTGAGAATTTTCAACATTTTGATAAGGATTTCAGGATCTAAGGGAAAGCAATTGGTTATGAATAAATTATTCTACTTGAAAAAGTGTGAAAACATGAAACGTACCAACTCAAATCAGCTTTGAGCACATACTCCTACAGTTAATTAGCTTGTCAATTTTCAACAATTTCTTAAAGATCTCTGGGTTCTTGGAGAGGGGGAACTTAAGCTTCCCCTGGGTGCGCCACTGCGTATGTTGTAAGTCTTAATAGCCGTTCTCATAAAAATATTCTATATGTATTTGGAAATGTCTTTTATATTTATCAATATTCTCCACTGGCGTGGAACTCTATCTTTTTAAGTTTACTTCACAAATTCGAATCAATAAACTATATCAATATAATTATTCACTTCGTGCGAAGTCTGTATTAAAATTCGGTAATGATCATAGAAATCAACAATTGATAGTTAATAAATTTTATATTCAACTAAAATCACCAGGAAACTTTTTTCTTAAATTAAAATATTTATTGTTCCTTTACAAATGCAGCAAATACAAAACATTCAAGCAGTACAATAATTGAATACGGAATTTGAAATTAAAAATTATATTACGAGAACAAATTAGAAGAAATCATAGCATTAATTCAACATTGGAATAAATGTACAATTATAACATTAAAATGAGAAATAATAATAAAAAGTACAGAATTACAATATACATTGGAATAAATGTACAATTATAACATTAAAATGAGAAATAATAATAAAAAGTACAGAATTACATTTATTTATTAGTATTCATTTGCACTCTATGTTGAATACCAAATTTATTGTGAATTTTAATTTTCAGCTGATGTCACATCCATGTCCTGCTTACCAATAATGAAGAAATGTGGAGGGTCACTCCAGGTCACATCTCAATGGAATCAAATCAGTGTTCTTTTGCGAAGAGGATTCATAAAAATGAAAAGAGATCAGGTAGATTTTCTTATTCCGTACAGATATATTAAAGAAATTAATAAATAGATTCAAGAAAGTAATAAATATGTATTGTGGTCATTTATCACTAATGGTAAGCGTAGTCAGGCTGTTTAAAACAAAATTACATTTTCCATCAAGTGAACAAATCTCTGGTAGCGTATACTTTTTGCAATATTTCTTGCACTATTATTTACATAGTTCACAGGCAAAAAATATAAACAAGATGATCACAAAATTTCGATATTATTTTCAACTAGCATTCTACCCGGGAATACAGTTTGGAGTTTTTCTTTTCTGATAGATAACTTTTGGTAGTGGTCAAAAAATGATGAAATTAGGACGGTTGAGTGTACCATACAGTTCATCTGTTTGAAAAGAGAAGTTCACAAATGAACTGTTTTTCAAACTGATGATGTGAATTTTTAGTGTTTTTTCTAAGTAATCTACATTTTTAGCAACTTTGCAGCTCTACCTTCATAGTTTTGTGTTCAGTTTTCACCATTGATGTATTAGGGCAAAGCTCAATTTACACAATAAGTAAGCTCGCATGATGCTGAGTAATTAGCTGCTGTAATATTGATACAGAGCTAATCTGTTGATTTGGCTTAAAACATTTCGGCGTAACATCTATATTATACCATAGTGACATCATGATATCAGCTGTTCTATGAGCTTCCTGTATCTAAACATATTTTGAAACAGTAATAGTGCCCATAAGTTAAATTTGAATATTAATTTCGAAAATTCTGAAATAAAAATCAAAAATTGGGCTTGTGAGGTGCATTGAATCAAGTTTAGAGGAAGCTATGTGTCAAATTTAGAGTTTCAAATCGTTCACTTTTTTGTGAAATCCTCAAGACAAAACACACACACATCACACATACACCTACTCTTATTACAATTTATAGAAGAAAGATAATATAAATCATGCGTCCAACTGCAAATAAATTGACAACTGCATTAACATTTAGCAATTCAATAAAAATAACTTGAAAGAAGTCATATGAACATGTATTGTAAACATTCAGCTATAGTAATTTAGATATGTATACATATGTAAAGTAACAAATGTTTTGAAGAGAGAAATAAAATTATTTATTTGTTATTTATTAAGTATTATTCTTGTTGCTGCTAAGTATAAAAAAACATACCCTACGTATTTTTTCTGTTTATTGCAATACTGACGTTAATGTACTATATGTAAAAAACAGCTTTGTACAAAGACACTACTTATAGTACTTCAACTAGGAAACACTTCATTTGTTCTCTATTTCTGTAAAAATCAAGTTACTGTATTGATCTTTATATAAAATAGGCGAACATGTTTTTTTGTGATGACAACTCCTCCGTGGTTTCTCGACCGATTTTGTTCGTACACGTCTCATTTGAAAGATCTCATCGATAAGGTCTTACATTTTGAAAAAAGTCATCGTGGACATGAGGAATGAACGATCAAAGTTTCAATTTTTGCCATTGCTTTAACATAGGGATCGGTGAGCTGAAAATTTTCACATTTCAACTTATGATTTGATGATCAGCTGTTTTGAAACAAAAAGTTTATTTTTCATTGTTCATTCAGAGAGAGAGGGTGGGAGGATAGAATAAAGAGGAAGAGAGAGAGAGAGAGGAAAGAGAGAGAAAAGAAGAAGAAGGGGAAGAAGGAAGAGGAGAAGATGAAGAAGACGAAGGAGAAGAAGAAAGATGAGAAAAAGAAGAAGAAGGAGAAGTCGGAGAAGAAGTAGAAGAAGAAGAAGAAGAAAAAGAGAAAAAAATAAGAAGATGAAAAAGAAGAAAAAGATGAGGAAGAAGAAAAAGAATAAGAAGAGGAAGAAGAAGAAGAAGAAGAAAAAGAAGAAGAGAGAGAAAAAGAATAAGAATAAAAAGAAGAGGAAAAAGAAGAAGTAGAAAAAGAAAAAGAAGAAGAAAAAGAAGAAGAAAAAGAAGGAGAAAAAGAAGAACAAGAAGAAGAAGAAGGAGAAGAAGAAAAAGAAGAAGTGGAAGAAGCAGAAGAGAAAGAAGAAGTGAAAGAAGAAGAAAATGAAGAAAAAGAAGATTAAGAAGTAGAAAAAAAGAAGAAGAAGAAAAAGAAGAGGAAGAAGAAAAAGGAGAAAAAGAAGAAGAAGAAGAAGAAGAAAAAAAGAAGAAGAAGAAGAAGATGAAGAAAAAGAAGAAGGAATAGGGAACGAAAAAGAAGATGAAGAAAAAGAAGAAGGAATAGGGAACGAAAAAGAAGATGAAGAAAAAGAAGAAGGAATAGGGAACGAAAAAGAAGATGAAGAAGAAAAAGAAGTTTGAGAAGAAGAAAAAGACGAAGAAAAAGAAGATGGAGAAGAAGAAAAAGAAGAAGTAGAAGAAGTTATGAAAAAGAAGGAGGAGGAGAAGAAGAATTAAAATATTTCTTTAGCACAGGTGTGTTAAGAAAATTTTATATTTATCAGCTGATAAAGAATTGAAAAATGAAATTTTAGCCAGCACAGGTATGTTAGAAAAATATTATATTGATCGGCTTTTCAACAATACTGCAAAATATATTTTTTATTCAGATAGCCAGCCATGTGATACTTTTTCATTGTTGACTGGGCATTGAAATGTATCGTTCAGTATGTAGAAAATCTACATTTGGAATGTATTTTACAAAGTTTAATAAAGTCGCACATTCGCGCGACCCGGGATAACCTAGTTTCTAAAGATAAGGAATCAAATGATTTGAATCATTTTATGAACAAAAAATCTTCGACTATTAACAAATGAATATATTATTATCATCCTACAAAATGAATGAACCAAGAAATTGACAGGAAACAGTAGTGAACAAGTGATTTTTTTCCGTAGTCTGGTTATTCAGGTTTTTCAATCAGTGCGGTGTTATATTATATTTGTGTAATATCAATAATAATAAGTTAAGTTTTGTTTGTCAGCATCAATTTTCGACATTATTGATTTCAATTACTATTTTCTGAAACAAGTTGGGAAATTGGTTAATGAAATTGTTTTGAACAGATACGGTATGAGATAGTAGAAAATTGTGAACAAGCTTGAATGTGAATGGGGTAAGTTTATTCTCTATTTCTCCAAAAAAATAAACATTTCTGTCTGGTATGATACAATTCTAAATACATTGACTTAATCAACAGCCTCATGAAGCTCACAAGGCTGAAGTCTGAGTATTTTTCTCAACAATCTTTTACATAACATTGTTCTATTTTATTTTTAACATTGTTCTATCAAGATTTCATTACATTATACTATTGAGAGGTAAGATGTGTCCAAGTCTATAATGAAAAAATATCATTACAAATGGAAGTAAAGTCTAGAAAGGAAGTCTTTTAATCTTACACAGAATAAAAGTTATGATTTTTCATATTTTGATTTTTCTAGACTCTAACCCATATGCGGTTTATTGTCAATGTACTGACTGGAATGATGTTGGGATCGTTATTCTTCCAAACCGGAAATAAAGGAGAAAGAGTCTTGGATAATTTCAATCTACTATTCTCAATATTGATACACCATACAATGACAACCAAAGTCCTCACTATTTTAACATGTGAGTATCTCTAGTACCCAAGAAAACAAATTACTCTCTGTCATTTAATGTCTTATTCTTATTTGAACCTTGATTTTTATTCTGTTCACGCTGTTTACTAATTACGCAATTATAATTTCAACATTAGTGAGCTCTTAAAAGAGAATTTTCAGTTGACATATTTTTAAATCATCTCGTTAATACCAATTCCTTTATTTCGTTTCATTGAACAAGGAATAATTGGAAGGTTTTGGTTGCTGAATTGGAGAAGTAAAAATGGAATATTTCAACTAGATATTTAATTGCGTAAAAATACAAGCAGTTAGCTAATGAATTATTGTAATAAAACTGTGCTCATTGCGTCAATGATGTCTCATGTTGTTTTCTCCATTTTCCAATAAAAAAATTGGATCGTCGCACACAATTGAAGATATATATTCAAGAATGCTTTCCATTAAAGAATATGAATGAACATTATATTAAAAATAGAAAACAATATTATTATTGGAACTGAACAATTACCTGCACTATTACTTTTTCGTCCATGGATAGAAGTGAATTGAAACATCACATTGAATCAATAACTTGAATAGTGTGAGTGAATACCATCCTGATCGACTATGCCCATTCAACAAAAAAATTCAAATCATGTTTTCAAATGTTACAAACGAGGAAAATATACTATTTTTCATTTTCAACATTTGGGAAATTAGCCTACATCCATAATTTATTTTGATAGTTTCCTTAAAGCTTGAATCCTCTTTTCACAGTTGACATTGAAAGAACGTATCCTAATGAAATTTCTATGTTTCAGTTCCAATGGAAATGTCCATATTGAATAAAGAATACTTCAACAGATGGTATTCACTGAAGTCATATTACATTGCAACAAATATCCTCGATATACCAGTATTGGTAAGCTATAAAATATACAGTACTTTTTTCTTTTTCTGTTTAATTGTTACAGCTTTTGGTAAAATTTATGATTGAATTGGATTGCAGTAATTGGAATATTTTATTAAGGACTCGACGGAGCCTTATAGAAATCCAGCCGTTGCCTAGCGCTTGAAAGAGATATTCTAAACTCTTGAGACTTGGTATATAGCTTCCCCATAGTCCAAGTGAGATCGCTATTGATCCCTTTTTGTTTGTTGTTAACCCTTTCACTGGCACTCATGTCAAGTATTACCCAACGTTACTCATTAATACAATAAATTACATCACATAAATTCGAAAAAACTACCAGATCACACAGTTCAAGAACTTCAACATACCTCAAACAACCTTCAATTGATAGATAAGCATTATAATTTTATAATTGACATATAGAAATTTATACATGAACTTATCATTATTTAATAAAAGAAATAGAATTTGATACAATAACTTATTCATACAGGTGAGTCAGCCTTTATACGGTAGGACTTTCCGCCAGCGCGGCGCATTCATTTTTGATAACTGGAGTTTTTATGTATAAACTCACACCAAAAATCTAGGCTTACTCTATAACACTCCGCCGCGGCGCCATGAATTCCTCAAAACATGCCGTGGACAACATGGCGCGACAGCACAAACGCATTGCGTTATTGCCTCCACCCATAACAATTATTTAATACCCATCAAAGTCATAAAAGTATTGGTTTCCTCATCAATAAAAACCTTCCGCTAATTGCCCATACGAGCAGAATATTTATTTTAGAACAAATCATATTTTCAGCTTTTTTAAGAATAGAATAAAATATATTTTATGATCCAACAAATAACTACCGTAGACAAAACACTACGAAAATACAAGAAATAGTTGACATAAATGTATTTTGTAAAGAATCGCAGGCTGATACTTAATTTATTAGAGATGGCATGGGGAAGTGATAGCCGAGTGCCGTAGCAGGTTTCTGTTCAATCAGAGATAAGCTACGAAACTCGTGGGCACTCTTTGTAGTGGTGACCGATTGGATTGGCCAGCAAAAAAACTCTGTTCTATGCTGTAAAATCACTTCCCGGTGGTTCGTAACCCATGTAAAACTGTAGGTCCAACTCATCAATCACCATCATCCGATTCATTACCCACGTACAGGTCTCAGACCTCTGTGGGCTTCATCCTCCGAAAAAAAATTATCAAGCTCATAAAATTCTGGATTGAGTGAAGAGCAAATTTCCATTCAGACAACATCAACTTACATGTTACCATTAATATATTGCAATTTTTCAAATAATATCAACTAGACTCATAGCCTCAAAACAGTTTTTATAGTGGGGTTTATATAAGAGAATTTTATAACAAATATTCGGAATTAAGTTATTATATAAAGATTTTGTACTTATATTATGATTAATAAATTTTGATTTGATTTGTGAACATGGTTCACAAGACATTTGTCACATACAAATGAACATTTTGTTAATTTTCCGATGATAAACTAGACAATATAGCCGTGATTTCTTTTTTATTTTGAGTGATGCTTCTAATTTATTTGAAAATGAATTGACGCCTTAAACCCTCATAGACTGGAGAAAACAACAAGAAGTGTTAAAGATCTGCATTTTCATTTATAGTATAACTGGTACACATCTCTCTACAGTTTATGAGGCTATTTATAAAAAGTATTATCATCCGCTCAGTTGATAATTATTTCGGCTGTGCTAAACAAAGAATTTAATTCATAAAATGACAAAAAGCATTCAATTTTGTAATGATGGACAAAGGAAAAAAATCTTTGCTGTTCCAATTTGTTTTTTGGATCAATTTTTTCAGATTAAATTTGTTCCTCAAGCACTCATTCTTCTCACAATTATGTGAAATTCTCCTCAAATAGAGTCTTAAGAGTTTTTCATAATACGGCCTTATCTTTTTTTTTTCTTAACTTAAATGTTGTGAACAAATAAGGCGATATATTCTATTATTCTTTCTGTAATTTTTTTTTTTTTGAGGATGAAGCCCACATAGGTCTGAGACCTGTGCGTGGGTAATGAGTTGGATGATGGTGATTGATCATCCATCACTGCTCAGAAAATGATGTTTTCTTTATTCATAGGTGCTTTTTTCAAATAATTCTGGGTGAGGCTTCCCCTTGTAGTTCTCCCTCATCCGACAGTACTTTCTAGTTCCACCGCTCACTCATGTATCTCTTATTTTTTTGTAGAAAGTCATGGACTAAAAGATGTCTTTGATGAAAACAATATGAATTTCAAATCAGACTACTTAGGATATCTCTGAAATATTATTTTTCTGTGTTTTCATGAGCGTCGCACATGGAAATATTATCACACAGTAATGTAATTACATTGTGTGGTTAGTCTATAAGCTATTCAATCCATTAAAATTGCAAAAACATAGTTGAAAATAATTTGTTTAATTTCGTATTGTTTCCCTGACATGAGAAGTGACATAATTATTATGATATCGATATGAAAAACTTATGGCAATCCAGTCTCACAGAAGATTTCACCCAACGAGTGAAATTTGTTTTATTTTTACAGACGGTATGTGCTATCACATTCTCAGCTATAATATATTCGATGAGTGGTCAGCCATTGGACTGGACTAGATTCAGCATGTTCACTGTCATAAGTTTATTGGTAGTTTACATTTCACAAAGTCTTGGATTCATGGTTGGATCAATATTCAATGTTGTGGTAAGTTTTTGTGGAATTGATCAATAAGTTGGTTGATAAACATGAATAATTGTTCATAATATTTTACTCGTGCTTTAACACTTACTTATTCGTGTGATACCTATTTTGCATTGGTGTAGTACTACCTCAGACACAAGCATTACAACAATGCTGAAAAGCTAATATCAAACAAATAAGTGTTTAATTTCCCAGTAAAGTATTAATCAATTGAAAAAATGAGTTGGAACTACAACATAATATTATACATTCATTTCACCCAAAAGACATTGCGAAAGACAATGAAAAATTTTTGCACTTTTAGTGTGGATAATTTTCTTCATGATGGATTTTGTCAATAGTTATACTTCTTATTTTGTCATCATGTCAGCTCACCACCAACACAAAATAAATATAATTATAAATAAACTTCATCTAAACTACAGTTTCTTCAGGAATCATCTTGAAAAACTGTTAAAATGTTAAACTGTTGAAAAAAACTGTTAAACTGTTACTAATCAAGTCAAGGACGCTGCAGTACAGTATTTTATAGTATCGATAGATATAATGTCAGCCTCGGTGTCTCAGTCAGTTGGAGCACTTGTCTTTGATTAGATGAGGTTCTAGCTGGCTGCTGTTCGAGCTGAGGTATCGAGTTCGAATCTCGTTCATGGATGTTTCTACCTTAACTTATTATTGTGAATTTAACGACTTGCAGTCAATTTTAATTGTGAATAAATATATTCCGACTCACTTTTGACCGAACGTTTTCGACTCACGAAAACTCCATTGGAAACTCGTTTCCATGAATCGAATACATTCGGCCAAAAGTAAGTAGAATATTATTTATTCGCAATTAAAATTGACTGCAAGTCGTTAAATTTACAATAATAAGTTGATATTAACAACGCATATCGTTATGGAACAAGAAATTTAAGTTTTTATATTGTCATAATTCATGCACAAGTCTCAAGACTCATGTGACCATCATCCGACAAAAGAGGATTCTACTTAAATTAGAATTGATGGATTAAGATTGAATCAAATGGCGTGACTCCTTCTGTCTACGTCCTTTAAGTTATCATATTTTGCTCTTTAACAGAAATACTGCAATGGATTGAAGTAATACAAGTTTTCGAATAAGATACTGGTCAATTTTTATCACTTGGAATCCGCAATTTTAATCCTTTTAATGTATAGTCGATTTCGACTATAATAGACTCTAAACAGACTTTGGAAAATCTTAACTTTTTATAGTGAATTCAACGACTTGCAGTCAATGTTAATTGTGAATTTCTACTCACTTTTTGGCCAAAAGTTTTAGAGTCATGGAGACTCATCTTCAAAGGCGTTCTAGATCGGTTTTTTGGTTAGAAGAATTTTGGTTTTTTATAATGTGATCAAAAAGTTTGTGTGATTAAATAATCGATTCTAAATAATATAAAATAATGTATCAATATATAATATCTTTCCAGTCTAATACAAATATGGAAAGAATATTCGCAATGTCAACATTTTCATTCTGCTAGATTTAACTAATTTCTATTTCGAAAATTCCTTATGGAGTTTCTACAACTTTTTATCTTAAAATCTTTATTTTTTACTAATACTAAGTTCCCTCTTCTCTATTTGTATCTCATATTTTTTTTCAGAATGGAACATTTGTTGGACCAACAATGCTTGTACCCATGATGATGTTCTCTGGATTTGGAGTATCATTGCGAGATATTCCTGAATACATGAAATGGGGAACAAATCTTAGCTATTTGCGTTACAGTCTTGAAGGCTATGTAGCAGCAATTTACGGCTTAGATAGACCAATTCTACCATGTTCAAGTTTCTACTGCCATTACAAATACCCAAAAAAGTTCATGTCAGAAGTGGCAATGAATGGAGATCAATTCTGGTTAGATGTTTATGCTCTTCTTTTCACTTTATTCTTGACAAGGGTAGCTGCCTACATTCTTCTCAGGTGGAGAATAAGGGCGATGAGATAAATAGAGCTCATAAAATGCTTCAAAATATCCCTATTTCTTTGTATATAACCAACAAAATATAATATATTTTTATTTTAGGCTACTTGTAACTGTAAATAAAGACTGAGAATGTAGATGGAAAAATTTGATCATCAAGATTCTTTAGGCTTGTTGAGCCAAAGAAAACTAATGAAACACGATTGAACTACAATCTGTAGAATATTCTTTGTTATCATAAAGTTATTTAAAATGTTCAGTATAGTGTACAGTTTCATCAATATCTTTTCATGAATTGAAATTTTATTTGAGTAACATAGTTTAGAATCGAATCTCTCCCTGCATGTTAATAATTAGAGGAATATTTTTACAATAAAATTACTTTTGATAAAAGCAAGATTGTGAGTTTGAAGAGTGAGAGATTGAAAGATGGAGAGTGAAAGAGATTGACTGATTGTTTTGTTCAAACGCCAGGTCTTGAAAATCTGTTTCATGTCAATTACAGAATATTCAGTTCACCAAACATTTTAAAAAAATTAACTAAACTTACTAAGCTAACCAAATGGATATGAATCTAGAATAAAGAGAGAGTGAGAGAGTGATCATAATCGATTTATCTAATGAGAATAAGCATGAATTTTTTACACAATTTACTTTTTGAAATTGATTAGTCTATTTGTAATCCAATAATGTTTTACAAATGTGAATGATATAGTATACATTTTATTGAATCCAATATATTAATTCAATATTATCCTGCAAATGAATAAATAAACTATATAGTACATGGAATTTCAGTGATTTTCACAGGTGTTCAGTGTTTAAAAATGTTTTATGTGTTATTTTCTATGTTATGTGATCCTAAGACATTAATTAGCTATTTTACTTGCATGATGTTGTATCCTGTATGTGTTCATAGCAGCTTATGTGTCGGAAAATTTTTTTAAAGTAATTTTATAAGTCAATTAATTGAATAAATCAACCAATTAGTGTTAGGAGGTACCCTATTGCTATTATCTAGATTCATGGGTCAATCAAATTCACGCTACAATCAAAATATTGTAAGAGAACATCAAAGTACTCACATTCATGTATCGGGATCATTCTACTGATGAATGCAATCGTATTACTAATAATTATTGATGAGTAATGTAATTCCTCGATGTGCTACAAGATTCTCAATCGTCAGATCAAAAACAGTTGAAAATCTGCTGTGATATTACAAATCAATAACCCTAGTTAGACCTACATCATAATTTAGTTATTGGGAATCATAAAATTCAGTAATTTAGTTCTCAAAAATAAATATAGTTAGTTACAATTGATTGTTTAATACATATTTCATGTTGATCTTTCTTTTACAGATGAAAATATTATTTTTATATAAAAACGTTCTTGTGGTTGTATAACAAAATTTTATTTAACATATCTATAATGTTTATTATGTGTGTAATACGATACCAAAATAGTAATATATTATAGTAATACTAGTTTTCAACAATGAAATTGTAAATTCGAATAATTTTCGATTTTTATGAATAAAGTTTACAGTTTATTCAATGCCGTGTGTTGATTGTACTGCTTTTCTATAAACTTGAAAGTATAGCTTGTTAACCCATTCTTGGCAGTGCACAAAAACTCCTAACCTGTTCTCTCACTGTTCAAGAGGAGAGAGAGGGATTTGAGAGATTTATAGAGCCAAAGTTCCCCAAATCGATTCCTACGAAACGAAAAGTTGCCAACAATGCGTTGTCAGGCAATAGCATAACATTCTTATTAATTGCTTACTTTGATTCGTTAATATGTTTTTTTTTTTTTTAATTAATGATTGATCACCAGTTCTTGATAGGAAGTATTGACAATATATATAATAATATAGATGAAAATAATAATATAGACCTTTTTATATTATGCTATAGCTCATTCTATCAAATTAGGCGGCTGGAACAAATTTTGTTGTTGCAAGAAACATCTTACTGCAGTGACAAACAGACTGCTAGCGTCACGACTCAGTTTGTATTGCCAATTCATGCATTGAGGTTGGAGATTCTCAATGATAATACTGCTGGCATGATCCCTTATCTCGCAGCACAGCAATTTCTTTCAATTCCTTTTGTCTTATTTAATGGCGTTACATTTGAAAATATATTATTACAGTAAATCTAAAATTCAGTAGATCTCTATAACAAAAAGCCTTGAGGAATGAAAATATTATTTATTTGTGACATATTCTATGCAAATCACAACTATAAACTACCTAACTTGAGCACAGATCACTTTCATGGCTTGTCTAGGGAACTAGCCATAAATGTATGTGATAAAAATCTTTACAATTTGAAAATAAATATTTTGTCAGTCTGTTTTTTCTCAGAAATGAAAAATATTCATCCCTTCACCATTCACTTGGAGAAATTGACAAGATATGTTTCATACGAAATTATTAAATATTTATCACTTGGGGAGAAAGTCCTTTTCTCAATTACATCGTTTCTTTGTCACTATTGTAGAGATCGTTTCACTTTGTCACTATGTTAACAAGGTTATTGTAGTGATGTGTGTGAAGAGGAGAAACTCAACCCCTCTTATTCGTGGAATGATGTTTTCATGTTATTTTTTTTAATTCTTGGTATGAGACGTATGGGATATCCACCTTCCAATTCAAGCATCAGACCTGGTTTGAACTTCATCTCATGGAACTTTAGATCACATTCCACATCAAATCTTCTGAGAATATAACTCATAATTATCTTTATCGACATCATACCATACTTTGAACCTGAAATATTTAGAAATTGAGAAACCTTTAGTAGGCCTACCAATCATGCAAGATAAACACACAACAATGAAGTTTCAAGTAGACCTAGTTTGTTGGAAGAAATTATACAGTAATTAAGAATCTTCTCAGAGCATATTTAGATTGATCAGTAGAAAAATGTATCAAATAGCTGTAAATTTTACTAATTTATTGTAAGCTCAAAAAAACTGCAAAGTTGACAGAAAATTAATTAATACATACTTTTATTATATTGAAAGATTATATTTCATCAATCATCATCACCCTTCTCATTACCCTCACACAGGTCTCAGACCTATGTGGATTTCATCCATTGAAAAAATATAAAAAGTTAATTTCTATAAAAGAACCGCAAGATGCAGAGGAAATAAATAAAGGCATCTTCAATGAATATTCTGAAGAATATCAACTCACCTGGACAACTTCTCGGTCCATAACTGAACGGTATATAGCTATATTTCGGCCTTTTACTTATATTCTCAGGAAGAAAATGTTCAGGATGGAAATCACAAGGATGTGTCCAGAATCGTGGATCCCTATGAACACTATAGTAGCACAAGTATAAGCTGGCTCCTGCTGGTAAAGTACAGTCATCTGAAATGAGATTATTAGCATAGGAAAAATTGCAAGTTAATATAGGAATAACATCGACATAAAAACAAATACCGTACATCAACATTTTTAAAAAACATTTTTCTAAATGAATTTTTTATGCATTCTGGATCATCTCACATTAGACATCAATCCTCGAAAAATTACTCTGTAACTGATTGGACCATATTTTTAACCGACTTCCAAACAAGAGAAGGTTCTCAATTTGACCTGTTTTTTTTTTTAATGTTTGTACATCTGTTACTCCAGCACTATTGAACCGATTTCGATATTTTTTTTTCAATGAAAGAGCATCAGTCAGCGGTGGTCCCATCCAAGCTTCGCAAGGATCTGTCCAATACTAAGCAGAAAGGAGCATTCATAGATGTCTTAGGCTAGGTTCACACGGAGAACCGGTGCCGTTTATCTGGCCGATCACTGTATCTTATTGAGCGCTTCTCACTTACCCGATTTTTAAAACTCATATTATGATACAATGTAGCTATGCCGGGTAAACATCATCGGTTACCCAAAGCCGGTTACGTGTAAAATAATTAACATTTCATTAAAGTCGTTTTTTTTTTGTTTTAATTTTTTATCAATAAATTTCTTTGGTAGTAGACTAATTTCTACAAACTATTTCCATTACCTTTTTTTTAATGATTACATGAGATAAATATTACTGTTGTACCATACCATTACACTTTACAAAGGTTCAAATACAAATAATACTGTATTTAGATACAGATTCAAGTACAATAAATTATTATTGAAATATCGAAATCCATTTCAGTACGGTGTACATATTCATTTTCAAAATTAGTGTTTCTCCAATAGGTATGCTTGTACATTGTATATGAAAATAAATGTGAGTTTTGCCTTTATGCTCAAATCCTGGTTCTCAATTATCAAATATTACGGAGACCTCACATACAATCTGATTACTATGTTAATTGATATTTGGTGGATATGATGTTCATAGTTTCCTTTTTAACAAAGAAAATGAATTACAGAATCAATCATAGCGAAGAATAAATCATTAAATAGGAATTTTTTTTTAAATTATGAGTATTCACTTTATTTTTTTCTCACCCAATTTAACATCTTCATCCAATTTGCGTAGCGTATGTGGTGCTGTGTATAATCTTAAAACTTCCTTGATTATCATTTCTAAGTTCTCAAGTTTTCCAAGATCTGCCATTGTGAGATCTCTTTCTGATCCATTGAATAAATCATCAATCTCCTTATGAACAATATCTTGCCACTTCTTATACATGCCTAGAAACACAAGGATGTAGCTATCAGCGATTGCCGAAGTATCTGCCCCCTGAAAGAGTTCAAGATAAGCATTTAGGAATTCTATAAATTTCCACATATATATTTCTATATATTATTGAATTTTATACAACTGTTTGAATTACTATTTGCTGCCTACAGATTATTTTTAATAATTATTTTGTCATTTTTATTAGATAAATCAGTTAATTTGAAATTATCAAGCCATGGATCAATGAGATCAAATATTGAAGAAATTGAATAGTGATTATTAACTTGTATGAGTTGATGTATTCGCATTACGTATGTTGATCGGTTTGTAGAGAAACATCTTTATTTTGCTACCTACTAAGTTAAATCTTGAAATTTTCAGCTGAATGTTGAGTTTTAACGCTTGAAAAAAATACATCACTCTTTCGATCTGAAAAAACTTGAGTTTCGAAGTTTCAAAAGTCTTAGACAGTGGCGTACCGAGGTTTCAAGCGCCCTGGAGCGAAAATGTCTTACGATGCCCCCCCCCCCCCCCACCAAAAAAAAAACGGGATGATATTAATATAGTGATCATTTAATGAATCAGCAGCTTTTTTCCCGCCTCTAACTTCGCCGTATTTGTCAGAGATGCGAATCTCCGATGAATGATTTTCGCCAGGCCAGATTCTGCTTTTATCAATTTCCCAACAGCTTGTTTTGGATTTTTTCACTTTTCTATAAATTTATTTGCAGTTATTTTTCTAGAATTTTGCAAGTCATTCCTATAGACATTTTCTTATATTTTGGAAATAGGATTCAAACGTGAAGTATTTCAGTCCTGTTCTTGTTAATATAAAAACCATTGAACTTGTTGTGGATTTATTTTTCCAGAATAAATTCAGTCTTCATTGAATTACTTGAAATTGCTATATCTTTTGTCACCCAATTTAAATTGTTTTGGCTTTACTACTATCTTTTCTTGCTAATTTTCGACTATTTGCTACTTTTGACTCTACCGTTTTGCATTCTGTCTGTTTGTAACGCATTTACGGCTGAACGCGTGAACCGATTTCTTTTAAATTTGACATGAATGTTCCTTTTAGTAATGCGCAGTGATATATACATACGTTTTTTTTTTTTTAATTTTACCCTTCTGGCCTTCATTATAATAATACATTTTTTGTAAGTAAAAGGCAATTTTCTCTCAAGAATGGTGCGCCCCTCAGAGCCTTGCGCCCTGGAGCGACTGCTCCACTCGCTCCATTATCGGTACGCCACTGGTCTTAGATATGCAGGTACAGTGCAGTACGTATTTTTTTTAACCTATTGTATTACACATTTAGATAATCACCTTAATTTTTATTTCTCTTGAAAATACTATACAGATCGACATTTTTTCAAAAATTTATCTAGCTTCACAAGGATTTCTCAAGTAGACATAGCACTCTTCAACTTTCTTCAAAGTAGGTCAAATCGAGTTCGGTAACTTAAAAAATATGTAAGAGAATTAGTTGAAGAGGATTTGACAATTCAATCCAATAAATTATTATTCCATTATTGGCTTTTTCATCGGTTCTTAAATATTTATTAGAATGGGGCTATAAGTTCTATTCAAGATAAATGACTTTTATCTTACCCCTATGATCACATCCAAAGCTTCTTTTGCACATTCCAGGTCACTGATGCCTTTTTTATTCTCTGATGCCTCAATTATGTAATCAATGTACAATTTGAGACTGGGATTTTTCAAACTATCCTCGAAATCTAAAAAAAAAGTTGGAAATTTAGTTAGACTACTGTATTTTTATATAATAAATACGCTACCGTATTCTTCTTATGTATCAATCTTCTTCAAGTTTACTCTTCTTTGTGTTTTAATAGAAAAATCTTAAAGAGAATGATTAATTTTCAGCTATAAAATACTTTTAGTAAATGAATAGGGAATGAAGAATAATATAAATTACAGAATCTGATTCAGAAAATATAGAAATTGATATCTGATTCAATTCAGATATTCCAATACGTTACCACCATACAATTCAAATTCTGTCATCGGATTTTTTCAATCATCCTTAAAATCCAAGAGCCTTATAACAAATGGTGAACATAATATCATGATAACAATTACAAATGTAATAGAACAATTATTACAAACTGTCTCAAAAAGATGAATGGTGATTTAACAACATGCTTTTTCATAATAATTACTTTCAAAAATAAATGGGGATATAGTTTTAATTTTTATAACTGAGATTCAATTAGATAGAAATAATCATTTTGTCTACTTATATTTTGTAGATTTATTGCTAGAAATTTGATGTGAAAGTCAAGAGTGTTGAAGTTCAAAATGAAATCAGACTCAATATTACATTGAATGATAAATTTGAAGAATGTTGCTTTTCACTGAGTATATAAATAATGAGAGATAATGGAGCAAGGGCGGATTAAAGGGGGGGCGGAGGGGGCGACCGCCCCCCCGAGGGCTTGCACATTTTAAAAAATTAAAAAAGGTAACACTTGTGACATGCACACGGTTAAATTTTAATTGTCCCGCCACAGACGGAATACCTCCAACTTGTCTTACCACTCCGCCTCCTCCGGCCGGGAATTAACAAATGTTGTAATACTTATTTTGCCTTATTTTCTATATTACCTTTACTTCATCTTTAACTGTTGACATGATTTTAATTCAATGACGAATTAACAAATGACAGAGAATGAAGGAAATCTTATATCAAGTGAAATTAGTTTGAATAAGATTAATCTTTTATAGAATAGGTAGGGGCATATAAATCTCTGTTTGTTTTTGACCTAATACATATTTATTGTAGTACTGGTATTATGAAACATGAAAGAATGTTGAGATTAATTTAAATATATATATATAGGTCTAAAAATCATCACGATCACGAATAAATTGCTTAGACTCTGTTCATTTCTCTGTAAATTTTGATAAAAATTAAGCTAGCAAAGCAATTTTTGTTCAAGACATATTGTATTGTATAAAAAATTTGTATTCCTAATTCCACATTAATATACAAAAATAAACTACTCTAGCTAGGGGAAATTTGATTGTTCTTAAACACGAAAAAATTTTATTTCTACTACATTTTAAGTGCTAGAATGGTGTAAAATGCGGTTAAAGGCTACTAAATTTCCAAAAATTTTATTCCATACCCCCCCCCCCCCCCCGCCGACCAACGGGTATTTTTGGGGTATGTCGCCCCCTCCCATAAAAATTCATTAATCCGCCACTGTAATGGAGTGCTGTAATACCTTCTTCATTATCCTGCATTTCTGATCTCTTCAGTATCTCTGCTCTTCTCTTCTTTATAACCTGCGAGAAAAACAATTTTCATCTTTGTAGTAATAAAGAAGAAAATAATTACGATATTTCCATTGCTATAATGCTAGGAAGAAATAATAACAATCCTAGTAGTAGTGTTCATTACACTGGAGGAAAGACGACTAATCATATTATAGGCCTACATTATAATATGAAATATTGAATAATTATTAGAGGCAATGTGCAAGAAACTGAGTTGAATAATCGTAGGCCTATATTTATTATTATTATTTCCAATTTCATATTTCCTTTGAATATCTACTCATCCTTTCAAAAATGTGTTATGATTACTATCAATACAACATTTTCTAATCCAGTTCTTATTCAATTGAATAACTCTGATTGAGAACTATAGTTACTAATGAATATAATATAGAATAGCCACATCCATAATCTAGCGTTCATTATATACATCAAATTTTTTACATTTTACAACATTTGTTACGGCTTTAACTATTTTACTATTTATTACTGATAATTTGAAAAGGATAGATGAATCATTTTCATGTCTATATCTCATTCTGAAACTGATTTTAACACATCAAGGGGGTGAAGGAAAAATATATATTAAAAATGCATTTGAAACAAGAAAGAATCAGTTTTTTCTCATAAATTGTAGCAAGCGAAATCGTGGTTCATGTAACAAATTATAATCATGAAATTAAGCTGAGAAAATTTTGCATAGTTTGACAGATGGTTTCAAATTTTAAAAATTGTTATTCAAATTTTAATAATTCTGTAGTTGCGAATCTGGAACAAAGCTCCAGCCCCGTAGCTGGATCTCTGATGGCTCTAGGGAAGGAAGTGAAATCAAGGGAACTCTTTTTTTTAAGTGCTTGATATTTTCAAAGTTTATCTGGAGCTCCTTATTTTTCATATGTGTGAAATTTTTGCGAGTTTGAGATCTTTGTGGACCCCCATAGGCCGAAAGCCCCGGGTCAGTTAACCGCCTGCACAAGCTTAGCTACAGCCCTGCAAAGCGCTTGCTACTGTTTTTCCATGTTTAGTTCATTAGAATTCAAATTCTAGTAGGCTACATCAATTATTGTGTAACTAGAATTGAAATTCTTATCTGTGATGTTTTCCATGACAAAATACTTAATGAACAATCTAATATTAAAACTGACACTGTATTTCACTTTTATATCATGTTTTACTCACATATATTGGAGATGCTTGAGGAATGCATTTCACTTCTGACGAAGGCTGACGAAGCTTCTTTTCAAAAGTGAAATGCATTCCTCAAGCATCTCCAAAAAATGTGATTAAAACATTATATGAAAGTAAAATACAGTGTCAGTTTTAATATTAGATTGGAATTCTTATTCTCAGAAAAAGCATTCAATATTAACTCACATTGATTGTGAAGTCGTGAATTCTCTTTATCCTTTTTGTTGTTTCTCTGCCTAGGTTGGTCCAATTAAATATGATATCCGGGTGAAGCCAAGGTTTGTAAATTCTCTCAACTATCATTTCAGATGATCTGCAAAATAAATTTGATTTTATGAGCAAGTTTAAAAGTTCCTCTCATGAGCTCAATTCCAAAATAAGTGAGAATAATCAATCTGTTTTTCTTAAAAGGCACAAGTTTTCAATGATAATTTCAATCATATTGTTCGTGGTGCAACAATCGTGTTGCAAAATTATTTTTCGTTCAATATTCGTGAAAGAATATTCAGTTAGGTTCAATTAATAGAAAAAGGTTTCTTCGAATCAGAAGGTGCTCAATGATATTTTCTGGGGTGTGCCTTGCACTGACCTTCTGGCACTGATCCAGATGATCAGAGGAATGTTTTTAGAAAACGTTCCATTACTCTTTGGTTCTACACTTTATACCTGGTCTTGGTCCATACGCTCAGGCCATTATTATGATCGAACAATATGATTGAAACGTACCTGCATTCAATATTGTGTTCGGTATCTGATTATTTATGAGTAAATGATAATCATGAAAATACCAATAAAAGTTATAAGCTTATCTTTTTATTTAACTATTCAATTAACTAGTAGTAGACTAATTGCTAGTAGTAATGAATATTATTTTTAATTGCGATTGAGAAATTGAAAATAGTTTCAATAATAATTTGAATGCTTCTAATCAATGAAGTAATGGGATATTGAACTTTTTAAATCGGATCCTTTTTCTTGTGTCTAGAGTCTAGAGAGTTCAGTGTGTCTATTGGATTATGGAGATTAATACTAAGTTAATTTTTACTTCAATTGATACTTAGTTTCAATGCGGCTGGAGTAAATTAACAGAAAATCTTCAGTCCTTCACATTACCACCTTTTCCCTACATATTTACGCAGGAAGCTCTAACATTGTAATGAGCTCACCAGATTGTTCTATAACAGCACCGAGACTATTGGTGTAGGTTAAACATTGAGGTTAAGGAGCATATTCTGATCAAATTCGTCATGTTTCATCACATTATATTTCCATGGAAGGACATAATGGTTAATATAAGGTGGTAGTACAAAAAAAAAGAAATAGTAAATGGTGGAATGTAATGGAGTGGGCTAGAAACTTTGACAAAGCAGATAAATACCGCTTAACCATGGCCTGTGAGTCAGTCTTGAATTGACAGTCATGTGAATACAGTAGCCAACGACCTGCTTGGAGTGGCAGTGACAGTGCGCGTTAGTGAGCAAAAGTCTAGAGTGCTTTGTGGCAGTTCCAGTACCACTATTTTCGTAAAGGCCGTGTATTTGTGTTAAGAATCTGTCTTTGTGAGTGTGAGTGCATTCAATCTACAACCTGTGAGTTATAAAGAGCTGTGTAAATAGTGAGTGCTGACAATATTGAGAGTAACTGGACTGTTATTATTCTATTGTTGTACTGTTATTATTCAGTTCTACGTATCAGAATATTGGATAGTTATTATAGTTATTGATAAATTGTTAGAGGTCGGCCGGTAACTGACATTAGACATTTATTTTGTAATTGTTAATTATTCTTTAAAGTAATATTGAACGTTTTCATTGACTAATGCTGTACATATTTGAGTGATAAATCTGTGACATGTGTTAATGTGTAAATAAAGTTCTAGTTTTATTCTTACATTTTTACAGCATAATTTTTAGTGATAGAACCCATAACAACATCATTCTTGTAAAAGCACATAGTTGAGTAGGCTTAACTATTGTGGAGTGCAATAATGAGTGAATCAATAAACTTACACTGTTAAATCGTCAGGAAATGTTACATCAGGATTACTTTGAAGCTCCATATGTGTGCCAAAGGCAGTTCCTAGAATAAAAAATTACAAACTATAATATGTTTGATTTTGATATTTATAATCAAGTCGAAGAATCCGTTTAGACTACTGTGCAAACAAGTAGAGATGCAATTTGTATTTCTTTTCTTTTTTCATTGTGAATTTGTTTCAATTGTTTTTGTAACTAATTGATTCAATTATTAGTTGGGATTGTAAGGGAGGGGTAAGTGGGAAAGAGGGCCGGTTGCGCTCTTACTTCGTCCTCTCAGGTTAAAATAAAGGCTATCACTCAATCAGACGAAAAAACATAACTTATATTTTAAGACTTTTTTCTTCAACCAGAGCCAGATGTTGCGTTTAATTTCAATCAGTGAGGACGTTACCTCTGATAACACTCTGGCTGGCTGCTTCCCCTGCGGCCTCTAGTTCGAACCTCGTTCAGCCTCGAATGTTTTCACCTTATCAATCACCTCATAACCCACGCACAAGCTTGTCATCAATCACCTAAACACCAGCGCACAAGTCTCAGACTCATGTGAGCATCATAAGACTAAAACAGTTCTGGTGTCCAAGAATTTCTTGTTTCCTCGAGTTTCCATGTTATTAATAAGTTCTTGGATTTCTTTTTTCATAACGATCTGCGTTGTTTATATTACCTTTTTGTTGTAAATTTAACGACTTACAGTCAGTTTTAAATTGTGAATATGTAATAAATGTACTCACATTTGGCCGAACGTTCTCGAGTTATTGAATCTCATCTTCAAGGCATCCTAGATCGGCCTAGATTCAAGTTCCTAGTTTTAAATTGTGAATATATAATTATATATGTTCTTACATTTGCCCGAACGTTTTCGAGTTATTGAATCTCATCTTCAAGGCATCCTAGATCGGCCTAGATTCAATAACTCGGAAACGTTCGGCAAAATGTGAGTACATTTATTATATATTCATAATTTAAAACTGTCTGCAAGTCGTTAAATTTACAACAAAAATTTATTATTAAAAAGTGTTTTTCCTTTAAATGAATTGACTTTTTAAAAATTGATGCTTATTGAATATCATATTATCCTATTATGTCTACATAGATCAGCTACTTACGGCAAATGCTATCCAGTGTACAGCGCATCATTGGTACTGCTACATTGAATGTCTCTTGGGGAGATTTTTGTGATAGATAATTTGTAAGTTTCTTCCCTTGCTCGTTGAACACATCGATGTACTTCTCCATTAAATTGGAATGGAACATCTTTATAGCCACTCTCCTATATTTTCTCCAAACCTCTCCTAAATTGGATGGAAATTATTTATTTAGAATTAAATAGGCTACCATATGAATTTGTAACAAAACCTTGATCATCGTCATTTGCCCTACAGTTCAGAATTTTATGCTGTTTGTTTAGTTTTCTAATTAGATTACTCCATCATTATTGGATTCGTGTAATTTTCCCGATTATTTCTTACTTTAGAAGTGCTTAGTTGCATACCATGGAAATGTGGCATAACATCTTTTCAATTAAAAAACCAAATGAATAAACTAGGCTAACGCGGTGGGCATACTCTGTGAATATTAAGAAAAAGGGATGATGGAGAACTAAAGGAGCTTCCTGATTCTGGGAATGAAGATCTGATCCGTTCTACGACTCCAAAAGAGTCATCTGTTGTTACATAATACAATAGAAGCAGATGTCACCAGGAACATTTTGATGGCCCCTTTAAATTGTTTAAAGGCCTTTTCCTAATTTCGACGATTAGAACATTCAAATTCATTTTCTCATAAAAAATTTCAAATTTATTTTCTCAGAAAACAACATTTTACAAAAATACAGAACATATATTTAATTCCTGGATTTCTTGTTCCATGACGAACTGCGTTGTTAATATTAACTTTTCATGTGAAATTTAACGACTTGCAGTCAAATATTCATTAAGAATAAGTATAACTTACTTAATCTGTCGGCCGAGCGCTTTCGATGGATCTCAAAGATTCGAAAGCGCTCGGCCTACAGATTAAGTAAGTTATACTTATTCTTAATGAATATTTGACTGCAAGTCGTTGAATTTCACATGAAAAGTTAATATATTTAATGAGCTGAGAATAAATCAAAACAATAATACAAAGTAGCGTTCCTGCTTCGGCTAAACTAAGCATGTGCAAGCGCATGTTGCCTCCACACCAGTAGCGGATCTAGGATCTAGGCAAAAAAAACGGAGAAAAATTTTGTGAAAAGACTTTCATGTGATTAATTGATCAAAACAGTATAGTTTAACGTTGTTTTATGGAGTAAAATCTTGTGTTTTACATTAATGAATTTCAGGATGTTTTGTTTAGCCTACTAATTTACAAATGGGATACGTTGAAGTTGATAAAAGGCAGATTAAAAATGTGAAAAGGATTTATTTCCAAGTGCATCATACATCTAATGTTACATAGTAGTTCTACTGGCGAGAGATGAATGAATAATGTTGAGGACACAGAATTTTTGTTTGGAGACTTGGAATGAAGGGACTCCAAGAATCAACACTGTCATTGTCTTTATCGTTAGTCGCTGTAGAGGAACTGCAAACGCCTTGGGCGCTTTTGAGGTCACAGCATTCTACGGAGCAGGCACAAAAATCAAAACACTGTGTTGATTGGTTGCAGGCTATGTGAATGTGACTAAGACATTATACAGTATTAAAACGTTAAAACGGATATCATACACATAACTTAAAACTTAGTAGTGGAATTAGGTAATTCTTGGTAATGAATACTTTACGAGCTTCAAACTGATTATATTGGTAAAACATTTACATTCTTACAAAAAAAAATTGTCGCTTTTGGGGAGCTCAAGCGCAAAAGCCCCCCACCCCCTACATCCGCCATTTTTAGTTTTCGATTTCAGTTTTTTAAATTATATTCTTTAATCTGTGATACTCCGACAGATCTACACAGAGTCATACAACTACTTAACGACTGTACTAAACCACTACTGCAACACAAACTGATGTTCTTTAGGCCACTAGAAGGAACCACCACACGGATGAGTATTTCACAAACACCTATGACTAGAGAGATGGTGTGAGTAGCATTAAGAATAAACAATTGGGAACTGCTAAGGGATATTATCAAGTAGAAACATAAATTCAGTTATCATGGCCCCTCTACGTTTCAACAACCCAGAAAATAATTGGCTGAGTCTTATTTTCAAGCTGTTATTTCAGATTATCGGATTTCGCCAGTTTATCTTCCATTGAGTAAAACAATCAGGGAAATGCAGCTTTCTATTCATATCTTGATTGGTCTAATTTCCAAAAAATTAATTTTTATTTATTTTTCACAAGAGGACTTTATAAATTTCAAAAAATAATGTTTATTATTAAATACAAATAAACAGTTTTTGAAAAAAAACGGATTATAAATGGAATTTGCTCGTTATTTTAGAAAATATGATTTTTTTCAAATTGAAGCTTGCAATAAATAGTACTACATAGGGCAAATATATTATTCATTGTCAGTTACCTTATATGTGAATAATTTTCAAATTTCAATGTAATATCATTATTTTTTCGTGAGATACGGTACGATATAGATTTTTGATGAAATACATTTAGCATACAAATTTAGGATTAGAATAAAAAAGAGGAAATTGACATTTTTTCAATGACATCTTGGAATTGGAAAACAGAAATTTGCGCGCTAATCTTTTCAGGACTTGCTATTTCCAAAGAAAGAATTTATTCTCCCAATTACAGGCCTATCGGGGTTTTATTAATTATTAATCTCTGTGATGTTTTCCATGACGAAATACTTAATGAACAATCTAATATTAAAACTGACACTGTATTTCACTTTTAAATAATGTTTTACTCACATATATTGGTGATGCTTGAGGAATGCATTTCACTTCTGAAAAGAAGCTTATTCAGAAGTGAAATGCATTTCTCAAGCATCTCCAATATATGTGAGTAAAACATTATTTAAAATTGAAATACAGTGTCAGTTTTAATATTAGATTATTAATCTCTTAACTATTATTCTGAATTTCTCACCAGATGTTGTGAATGCTCCAGCTGAACGGTCCTGGAAGAAACTGAATAACGGTCCTTTATCAATAATTTTTGGATTTGAGAATAACACCTAGAAATAAACAACATATTCACAAGTTATTCCAAATAATTGAAGGAGCATCCTGGTGGGCTAGTAGCTCATTAGAGTAGCCACGATGTGTTTAAAATTGAAAAATAAAAATTTTGCCTTACCTTTTGTTGGTGATGCATTGATGAAGTCTGGTTGTTTGGTGGGAGGGTGAGGTATGAGAAGAAATAAGGTTATGGTACCCAAACCTGCTGGCTGATGCACTATGAAATGAGGCACTACTAAATTGGGCACTACTAAATTGGGCACTACTAAATTAGGCGCTACTAAATTAAACACGCTGAAACGATTAAAATGAAACTTATAAAACCGCACTCTGGTCTATCTATTATGCGACGCGATGAATGTTTCTATGTGGTGAGCACACATGTCTCATCTCTTTGAGCCTCCCTAGTGTACTGAGCTACTGACTTTTCTATTGTTTTTTTTTTCCAAGTCTATTATGGAAAGGTGATAGCTGTATTACATCGAACCACCCTCAATCACATTATATCATGAATAATAAAATGAGTTCAATCTAATCGGTCACCGTTACGAACAGGACCTACGAGAACGCAGCTTATCTCTCTGATTGAACAGATACCTGCTACGGCTCGCGGCTATCAAGACGAATAATAAGACGAAATTGTCACAACCACATTTATAAAAAATATTGAGAAACTAGTTTTGGTTGTTATACATTATCAATCTCAATCAAACTCTCAGCTTATTATTCATTATGGATACCTTCCACATTATCACCTTTGCCACTACAAAGATACGGTAGTTAACTTTTGTACATAGATACCAAAATTCAATACTAGCTCAACGTTATTTATCTGTTTCTTTTCTTTATTTGATTTTATAAGATATATAAGAGTAATTTGTGTAAATAAAGTGCAAGTGTTAATTTTAAGTATTGCCAGCCTTATTTTAGTCATAGCACCCGTAACAATAATATTTTTCTCATCCAGCAATAATATACTAACCTCAAAGTCCTTAGGTTCATTAATTCCAATAACCAGTTCATTTCCAAGCCACACTCTAAAAGGTTTTTGCTGTCTGTATGTGTTGCCAATCTCTCCTATTCTTTCTATAAACTCTGCAAAATTACAAACCAGAAATAGTTTATTACAAGCTCATTGTCTAACTAAACAAAAACCAACATATTCTATAGCTAGGTTATAGCCAACTATTGCATATCATCATACAGAATTGAAGTAATCAAAATCATTTTCAGATTTGTCTTTACTTCATTTCAGATAGAAAATATATATTTTCCATAGAATGAGTTTTGTTGAAAAAACTTCATCTTTGATAGTTTAAGTGTGTAGAACCTGTAAAAATGATTAAATTGTAGTATCATATTCAAACAAGAACTTTTGAATTCTTATTCCTCTCTAACAATATCTGAAGTGTTTGGACTGTTGATGATACTGATGATCTAAAGAGACCAAAGCCATGTAAAATGAGAATCAATGCTGGGATCAGTCATGGCCATCTAAAGCTTTATGTTAAGACACTCATATGGTCCACCTCTTTTCATTTGCAGTAAAAGTTGACAAAAATAAAAACTATTCACGCAAAAAAAGCTCTATGAGGAAGGAGAAAATGCGATAGTAGGTAAGAAAAAAATTATCAGTGAGACGAAATTTTAGTGTTTAACTCCTTTACTCATACTCTTTTCCGAAATAACATTGTTTTTTCATCCAATTCTGTGCAATTAAACAATTATTATAATTTCATCATATCTCATATATGTCAAGTGAGGTCGATGGGCAGTAAATCCTACGCAGAATAAGCACTGGTTTTTGTAACCGCCGGTGCCAACCCAGCCATCAGGCTGATAGGGGTATATATGGAAGTTTAACGGCGTGCCCACGGCCAATTTTGTACAATTGAACAATATATCTATACACTTACAATAAATAATAGTAACAGTAATACAATACCGTAGAAAAATTGGGAATTATCTCTCTTTATTTGCATTCTCATCAATCAGAATTGTAGCTCACTATCTTTTTGTAACATCATATTCTGGTGACGATGAAAAATGTAAGCCTAATGATTTAAATATTAATCAATTTTCAATTATAAGGATAACATTAGACAAATAAATACAGTTGATTTTACCTGTATGCGATGTTCCCATAAAATAAAACAGATTCCCAAATATCGGCAGGCATCTTGGTCCTGGCAGTACAGCTGCAAGATCTTCCATGTGTCGCCTTTTTTTCTTATAATTTATAAAGTATGCAATTAAAGATATTAATGTTGTTATAATGAGGTATTCCAACACTATACCCATTTCTCTGTGAAATCAAATACAAGAAACAGGTTTAAATAATAATTACAGAACAAAAAACATGACAAAATAAAAATGGATTAAATACTCTAGGAATCTTTTTAATGAGAATTTTGATAAATTTAATTTAGCTCAAAGTCATGAAACATGGCTGGATGTAACTTATTCAACTCAGATGCGGCATGTAAATTTGAGATTTTCAAAAGTATTTTTCTGTATTATTTCAAAACATATTTCCCAAGAAATTCTGGTTAGGAAAAATATTAAACAAAAGTCATGGGTAATGACAGAATTAAAAGCAAATAAAAAAGAGCTCATCAAGCAAACCAATAGCGCAAGGTTACTCAAAGATAATATGCATGTCAACCTCAGAAAGAGATTCAGGGAACTGATGTCAAAACTAACCCAAAGCAAAAAAGCATTCTATGATAACAAAAAAAAAAATTCCAAGAACGTAATAAAAGATAAACTTGAAAAATTATAAATAGGGAAGTTGGAAATAAAGATAAACCTTTTAAAGACTTAGCTTTGAAAAATAGAGAACAGATCTGTTCTAATCCAAAAAAATAAGTGAGCTTTTTTAAATTAGGAACTTTGCAAAAGAAAAAACAAAGCTCAATACTCAATACGAAACAACAATAACTATTTACTTAAATTATTTCAGCAGTCACCAGTTCAGATGCAAAACAATAAACTACAAGACACTTGATAAAATTATTTCTAGTTTAAAATTTAAATACAGTGCTGAATACGATGACATACCAATTGTCATAATCATTAAAAGAGCCAAGAATGTTTTATTGGAGCCACTACTACACTTAATTAACTCTAACTGTGATATACCATGATTAACTCTCGAATCACTGTGATATACCGTGATTAAATCTATAATCACTGGAATATTTCCTGTGCAGTTGAAAATTTCTAAAATTATCCCAGTTTATAAAAAAATGATAAAAATGATGTAAGAAATTATCAACCAATTGCCTTATTACCAGAAATTTCCAATATTTATGAACGTGCCATGTCTGATCAATTATTGCAATACTTAAAAACAAATGAATTACTTGATTCTTTCCAGCATGGTTTTCGTAAAGGAAAATCAGTAGCCACTACTACACTTGGTTAACTAATCACCGTGATATACCATGATTAAATCTGGAATATTTCCTGTGCAGTTGAAAATTTCTAAAATTATCCCAGTTTATAAAAAAATGATGTAAGTAATTATCGCCCAATTGCCTTTTACCAGCAATTTCCAATATTTATGTACATGCCATGTCTGATCAATTATTGCAATACTTGAAAACGGATGGATTTCTTGATTCTTTCCAGCACGGTTTTCGTAGAGGAAAATCAGTCAAAACGACTCTATTGATAACTCAGAAAGAGCTGTTGGGATTTTTTGGACCTTACCCAGGCATTTGATAGTTTATCGCAGGAGATCTTACTTAGTCAACTGCAAGGTTTGGGAGTGTGGGGTGTAGCTTACATTCTAAACAGAACATGTTTTGTCCAATTAAGTCATGTGAATGAAAAAAGACTTAGAAACAACTATCATTGCCAAATGAGAGCTAGTAAATGTGGTGTACCCGAAGTGTGGTGTATCTTAGTCCTATTCTCTTCATTTTTAATTTAAAGGGTATGCCACTACAGCTTGACTGTAACAGTGAAATGGTTTTGTATGCTGACGATGAAAATCGTAAAATATCAATAAAATCCCAAGAAGAAATTGAACCGGTGTCACAACCAAACCTGTCCACTTTGGCAAAGCGTTTTAAGGAAAATAATCTGATTATAAACATAAATACAGTAAAACAAATTTCTTAACATTCACTACACAGCAGAGATTCTCATTTAATCCCATAATATAATTAGATAACAAAATAGTATCACAGCCCAGCTCTTCCAAGTTTCTAGGTTGAAAAATTTATTAACATCTGATTTGGACAGACCATGTAACAATAATTATTATTATCAAGAGTACAAAGTGGTCTTTATGATCTTCGAAAAATGTATTTTAATTGCAATTCTGAAACCATATACTGTATTTGGCCTACATACATTCAATAATCTCTATTGGCATAACCCTTTATGGAGCCTCCTCAAACTGGAATATGGACTCAATATTAATGATGCAAAAAAAGCAATAAGATTAATTTCACACTTGGGTTACAGACGAAGAGTTGAAGAACATTTTGCCTCATTGAATATTATGACAGTGTATATGGATTTGAAACGGTTCTGTGTGTGAAGGAAAAACTTGAAAGTATTTTAAAGCAGACATAATAATAATAATAATATCGTGTGACCTGGCTGGCAAAGACACAATCATGATTATAATACAATAAATAATAGAGACAAACTTTACTTAAATAGGCAAAATCTTGAATTTTATCTTAGGAAGCCTTCTTTCGTTGGAGCTAAGTTCTATAATCACATCCAAGAAGAATCATATTTAAATGCCAATTGAAAGAATATTTTATGGAGAGAGCCCTCTATAATATAGAATAATTTTTTCCCCATGTTGATAATTGACTTTAACTTATTGTATTTATTAGATGCAGTTAATTTTATAGTTATAATATCAGTAGTTAGTTGTTTTATAAAACTGTTGTTAAACTCTTGAAATTTTTTATTTATATACAGTATTCACTAAAATATATTTTAAACTTTGACGCTATTCAATGTAAAAAATTGTGTATGAAATTAATAAAGAAATAATGAAATGAAATGACGAGAACCATCCATAGCTGGACGAGATTCGAACTCGAGACTGCAGAAGTACTAAGCCCGCCAGTGTCTTATCTAATCACAGACTGTGGCGGATCTACGGGGGTGTGGGTTGATGAGAGTGGAAATTTCCCCCCCCCCCCCACAGCGAAGAAAAGTAAAGGAACAAAGAGAAGTGAAACGGAAAAAGAAAAAAAAGGGAAAAGAAAAAAGAAGATGAAAAGAAGAAGGAAGGGAAATGAAATTATAGAAACGGTGAAGAAGTGGAGAAGAGATGACAAGAAGTAAACGTAGAGAAATGTGAAGGAGAAGAAAGATAAAAATGAAAAAAAAATAAAGGCGAAAAGAGGGGGGAAAATAAGGAAAAATAAAAAGCAGAAGAAAATAAATGAGAGTTTTCAAAGTTGCTGACAAGTGAGGAAAATGAAACAGCAATGCCTAACCAGTGGAGGACCCACGAGAGGGTGAAAGGAGACATCCCCCCCCCCCAACGCAGAAGAAAAAGAGAAGAAAGGAAAAGAAAAAGAAGGCAAGAGAAAAGTAGAAGAAACTATAACTACAGGGGAACAATAGTAGTTTGTTTAATAAATTGGCCAATGAAACAAGAACTCTGCCCAAAGATAAGTTTGAAAAAAGATGTAGGGATATTTTTTAAATATTTCTTCTTGGGTGTGGAATCTAGTCAGCTCCCAGGATTCATATGATCTAGTCATACACAATATGATATTTTTATTGTATTGATAGCTGCTGTCTTTAATTAATCAACCTATCAACGTGACGTATTTCTTGCATTTTCTAAAATTTCTGTAATAAATATATTATGAGGTCCATTTGATTTTACAATAGAATTTATGTAATTTGTTGACCAATAGCAAAAATTCTATTTAGTTGATACTTCATATTATGAAAATTTCAATGTAATATTCCCACTTAACAAACATTAAAATGTCGGTTGAACTTAAATTTTTTGCTTCATTAATTATTGTATTTTTACTCAGACATTAGTTTGAGTTTCTGTTTGGCAGTATAAGAAGTTGTAGAGGCATCTCATCATGAATCAGGTCGTATTAACAGTATAGGCTAATATTGTATTATTGCAGGTAATAGGTGAACAATTAAATTTGTTTATATAATTTGGTTAAAAGTATTTTAAGCGTTCTACAAGAGGATTTTCAAAAACCGAAAGTTGGTTTCATTTTAAATTAAAATTCACACAATTTTAAAACTCAAAATCTGCTGCTGGATGCGCCCCTGGCTCCAACCAACCGTGCCACCAGTGCCTATTTAGTCCAGTCAAATAAATAGAAATTTCGGATAAGAAAGAATAAAATTCCATCACGGCTGAAAATTGAGGGAAAAATCCTGAGTAACATACTAAAAGTCCTCAAGAATCCTAGCTGTGGACATTTCTTGTCCTCAAAAAAATGTTGAAATTTTCTTTTCTTGAAAAAAGACAGGAGTAACTTTTTTTCTCTGGCGCTTAGTCTGGTCTCAAATATGACAAAATAGTAAAATGGTGAAAATTTCACAATTTTTCCAAGATGGCGGCCAAAGCACGGCTAGGATTCTTTAGAACTTTTAGTATGTTTTGAGCATGGTTTTCAGGTCTTATGTCCCGATTTTCAGCCTTTTTGAAATTCTTTTTCTACTTTTCGCTTATTTGACTAGAGACTAGACTATGCTTACGCTTAGGATGCTATTAGTTTTTCGTAGGCTACATGACGAACCGTTTTAGGCTTAATTCAAGCTATGTATTTCAATGAATTTTACACCCAAAATTGACAAAGTTTTAGTTATTTTTAAAATGACTATTTTTCACAAGCATATGCTTTGCTTAGTGAATACGTGTTAATCTCAATTCAAATTGATGTACCCATGTAATGGTGATAAATTAAGATAATTTTTCTCACATTAGCTTACTCCAATAAAGCTTTTTATACAGTACTTTCCTATTAAATCGAGTCTGCACACATAGTCTACATACAATGTCTTACTGCATAATATGTAAGATGTTTTAATATCATAAACTCTTTGACGCTCTAACGATCCTATAGTAAATCATATCAATATTCTCACGAGTTACGGTATGTGAATTGTTTAATGAATTTAACTAGCCCTGTGATAGTTATCAGAAGGTCTATTTACCGTACTTTATAAATCAGGGTAATAGGCTATGTAACAATATTGCGCAATGTGGTGGAATGGAAAATGTTGAACTCATTTGATTGTTCGGCTGGCTATAAAATGTACGATAAGTAAATTCCCGGATGAGTAAAACGAATCTACCACTTCTTTATTGAAAACTATGGCATTTAAGAACGTGAGTTGCTATTGAAGAAGTTATTACGCTATAATTAATTATAGCCTATTGCTATGCATTAATTACTTTGCTTTGGTTCTGTGGCGTAGTTAAGGGGTGGGCAGGGAATCAGGTGGATAGATCCCCCCCCCCCAAACTAGATAAATTTTAGAATTTTAACAAGCCATAAGAAAATATTTTTTTAAAAAGAGTCAAAAAAGATGTCTGCATTTGCTGAAAGTGTGATTTTTGACGAATTATTATTCCAAACATTCTCCTCCCCGTTTAAAAGAAAATTTCAAGCACTGTTTCACCTACATTACCTCGTAGTTATCAAGTAGGATATCAAAAATAGTAGAGTGTAAATAGTTTTGAGTTGCCAGCTTCGAATAATTACTACTAAAACATTGATGGTCCCCCGATCGCCTACTGACAATGATGCAAGAACTTTTTTTTGTAGATGACATTTACTTTGACAGAAAAGCCATATTTTGAAAAGCCAAAATGGATGGATTCATGTATAGAATCGCTTAAAATGAGGTAAAAGGTATTATCAAAAACTTTTCAGGAGACCGACCCGAACTTTTAAATTTTAAAAGAAATTAGTCACAGGCTATAGCCTATTATTCTCATCTTTATAAATGGTTGACTCTTCCTTCTACTATACTATGTAAATACTATACTATACTATACTATACTATACTATACTATGTAAAAGGGAAGTGATAGCCGCGAGCCGTAGCTGGTATCTGTTCAATCAGAGAGATAAGCTGCGTTCTCGTAGGTCCCGTTCGTAACGGTGACCGATTAGATTGGCCAGCAAAAAAGACACTGTTCTCTGCTGTAAAATCACTTCCCGGTGGTTCGGAACCCACCTAAAACTGTAGGTCCAACTCATCAATCACCATCATCCAACTCATTACCCACGCACAGGTCTAAGACCTATGTGGGCTTCATCCTCAAAAAAAAAAAAAAAAAAAAAAAAAAAAAAAAAAAAAAAAATACTATAGTGGCCTAGAGCCCACCCACTTCCTTCCCACCGTTAAAATACATCACTGATCAGTGATCATCCCCCCCCCCCCACCCACCCTTTAAATAAATAAAGTCTCTATATTCAACGGTTTGATTAGGCCTAAGCAACACTTGATTTAACTTTTCACCAAATAAATCATTATTGATGAATTTCAGCAGAAACGTTTTTCTTCATTCAGCAGTTCAGCGTTCCACAGTGCCTGGACCCAGTGGCAGAAGGGAAAGTTGAAAAAAATTTACGGTTCACGTGGCTCTTGAGAAATTGTAATTATCTAAATTTTCAAAAATCGTTAATTTTGTGGCCAAACGCTGAATATTGGGAAGTTGTGAGTAATTTTGAAAATATATCTCAGAGAATATTTTGTAATCTTTCAGCATCACGCGCCAATGGAACTTCTGTACCAAATTTTAACTTATTCGTAGAATAACGTATAATGGAACAACTTTAAAATCTCCTCTCACCACGCTTCTGAGGCCCTCAAATAAACAAATGTGTTTGTCACAATACGCGGTGGCAGAATCCCATTTTATTAAAAATGATTTAATCTGAAGAGTATTCATTGCATTGTAATTTTATTACGATTTTAAATTTTTATTGTTTTCATGCAATCAACACTAGCTCAAAACTAATTTTTCCGAACAGTAACGTAATAAAAAAGAAGCAGCTAGTAAATTTAGCAAATTCATTACATAAAATTTGGACAGGGAATCGTCTGTTCAAAGAAAAGCAGATGACCTTATTGAACTGAAACAATTTGCAGATTATAGAGAAACTCTTCCCAAATACAAATTAATGAAATCTATCAGTCAGCAATTCTCCCCTTTCCAAATTTTTAACATAGCCCAGGCAAATTAGTTCCAAAAAAATGGTACAAAGCTCTATACAGTTCAAAATATTTTACACGAATAATTTGTATTCTTCACACACTTGATCTCTTTTTTAATAGCCCAGGCAAATTAGCTTCAATAAACGGAGTCCTGGATAAAAATTGATACAAAGCTAGATTTTTTTTAATCCATTCTAGGGACCCCAGGAAAGATTCCCCCAAGTTTGCGAAAAATGTTGGCTTGTGCAAAACTTTTAGGGGCCAAAAAATTTGATTTAATGAATTTTCTAACAGTTTTTTTTATTAATTTACAGTTCAGAAAAAATAGTTTTAAACTAATGTTGGTTGAATAAAGTAATAAAAATTGAAAATTAATTGTAATGAAATTACGATACAATGCAATTCAGATAAAATTATTTCAATAAAATGGGATTTTGTCTGCATTGTGACACTTAATTTTAAAATCATTTTTTGCAAAGGTATGAATAAAAACCGTAGAATTTTATGTCCTTCAATTTTGTATAGAACAATGTTTCAAACGCGGTAAATAGTATTGGCCAAAAACTGAAAAGTCCTAATTTTGGGGGGTTTTTGGGCCTCCAAAAGTTGTTCACAAGCCAGAATTTTTCGCAAACTTGGGGAAATCTTTTCTGGTATGCCTAGAGTAGATTAAAAAAAACCAGCTTTGTAACGATTTTTGTCCACCAAAATTCCAATTTACCTGTGCTAACGGTGGAAAAACGTAAGTTTTCACATTGTTTTTGATCTCTTGTTTCCGTTAATAGTTTATCGTTGAAATAAAACAGTGACCCAATTTTCATAACAAAAATGAAACAATATTAATAATGAATAAAAGATTAAATGAAACCTTAAACAGGTTTAAATTACAAAAAACTTATTTTTAAAAATTCCTATTTATTAATTGATTTTTTTCGAAGTTGGAAAAATGAATAAACAGTAAAAAGAGAAAAAATATAACTGAACAATAATTTATTAAAGTTTTGTCTTATGTTATAACTCGATTAGAAACCGATCAATTTATTGTATTTTTATGAATTCTATTTTACCATTTCTATATGTTTATTTTATAAAATACAATTCATCTATAATAATTTTTGAAAACAAAACTAACCATTCCAGCTACAGACATGCGGTTTGACACACTGATTTATTGAATTTCATTTTTTTTCGAAAAATCCATCAACCTTTAATGAGTTGCATTACATTGCCGTTATTTCAAAATAGAATTGTGTATCTTTTCATCATAAAAAAACAGTAGAGGTTTTAACTCAAATTGATAGAACAATAGGATCATTCAATTATTGTTCAATTGAAATTAAAATAAATTTCATAGAAAATTTTATATTATATTTATTGTTAATTGAATAATTGGTTGGAGCAGCGGTTCGCTAATCTTATTCAATGCGTACGTTACAAAATGGTAGAGATAAGCTACCTATGTTTTTCCAAATTTTGCACCCGAATTTTACAAATCAGGTTTCTATTTGATCATACACAAGAATAACAAGTTGCAAGTAATGATAACACATTACTAAACTTTTCAGCTCCTCTTGCATTAAAATGTTCCATTATATCACATAAATAAAGGCCAATGACATTTTTTTTAATAAGTAAATTAGGGATAAATCCAGCTACAGCAGTCATCTTTATTTCAGTAAATAAGCGTTTCCGGACCTGTGTAAATTTTCCTTTATTCTCGTGAAGGAATAAGAATTAGAGTTTGACAGATTCCTATGGAATACCCTATTTATTATAAAAACAAAATTGTAATTAGAACTAAAACGTTCTCCGCAATTCGAAATAACTATTGTTCTTATGAGATGTGAAAAACTGTTTTAGTAGTTGATGAAATAGAAACATTGAATGAAAATAAAGCTATTAAAACATGGGAATGTAATAATACAAAAATGTCCCCTTAAATTTGCGGAAAAAATTAACTGATGAACAAACTAATAGCCACAGACTCTTGCAAGAGCTGTCTAAAGAAGTATTTTTTTTTAATTAGAGCACATTTTTCTTATCAAGTAAGTCTGTAAAACTTTTCCTCACAACTAACAGGATTATTTTCATGGGCCTCCTGGATTATTTTGTATGTATTGTAGTTTTTTCAATGAAGTGTGTTTTCTATTGCTGAGAGCTCTATGAGAAGGTAGGTATTTATATAATATATAAAAACAATTGAAAAATTATTTAGTTGATAAAGTTTTTTATAGTGTACAAGACTATCCTTTCAAATCAAAATTAAGCCTCACCTAAACTAAATAATATAGTAATAAATTATGGTATCTAGTGTATAAGATTGTATAATTGTCAATCTGACTTATCTTATACTTCTTAACTGGAGTCTCCAAGACGTAATCTACAAAACAAAAAAATGTATCAGAATAAACTTTTTACTTACTTTTTCTATTGAAAAATTGAAGAGCCCACTCCTAGCACAAAAAAAGTTATAAATCTCAGCACAATAAATTATAGAAAAAATACTCCATTTATTCCTTTTTCCTCTACATTAAAAATTTTTGCAATGAAAAATAACAATTTATTAGTTTGATGTTAATTTTGAAAAATTTTTATCGTAGACACAAAGTTCAATCCACAACTTAACACTTCACTGAAGTAGATTATTGAGTATAATTAATTATGCACGTCCACAGTAGACACAGCGGGTATTGCGAATGTTGTACAAAGGATGATTACGTGGTTGAAGTTTGTTTATATATGCTGATCTTTATCTGTCCCCCTCCTAAAAGGCTCAAGGCATAGGAACACAACTGGTTCTCACATTCACGTAAAAATGATTTTCCAACCCTCTCAACAAAACTATGGCTCTTGCCAAAAGATATAGGCAATTAGTCGTCTATACGTAATGGAGGAATATTATTACTTGACGTGCTTATAAGATCTTATAGACAAACTATGTATCCTATTTGCAAATAAATTGATAAGAAAAATAGGTTCAATGACTGGAAGGAAACTTTTTATTTTTGATAGACTGCAATGATTTTTGGGGGTATGCATCGCTATCTCCAAATCGTTCATCTTGTTAATCGGAAAGAATATTGGAAAGTAAAAATTGGATTCTTAATAATTATTACAGATTAAAAATACCGGACTCAAGGCACACTTTTTGGAACCCCATTTTTAAGGCAAGTTGCCGAAGTTTTATTTCTGTGTTTTCTGATGAGAAACACAAAAAAAATACCAATAACTCTGCAACTCATCATTGTTACGAATATTGACATTCTTTTATTGATGTTTGTTCAACTCTCTCACTCTTATATTGCGAGCAATAAAGCAATAGATTTTATCTACCACATTGTCATCAATAATCTGAAATTTTATAAATAATTAATTCTACTTTTATAATAAAATTTATTCTAAATTTTATAAATAATTAATTATACGAGCCGATAGGATCGAGTCGCTCTCCTTTTAACCGTATTTTTTTTGTAGATTACGTCTTTGAGACTCAACAATTATACAATTATACGATTTCCATCAGCTATTAAATACTGTTGTCAATATCCGCCATTGCGGAAGTCTTCAGTATAAACTGATAGCAATTAAAGGAATTCGAAATTAATAAATTCTGTTTAAATTATACAATCTTATGTCATAATAAACTAGTTACCATAATTACTCTATCAATTAGTTGAGGTGAGGCTTAATTTCGATGTGAAAGGAACTCTTGTACACTATTAAAAGCTTTATCAACTCAGAAAGCTATAGAAGCTATAAAAGCTTTATCAACTCAATATTTTTTTTAAATTGTTTTTTAAATATTTCTATATTTTGAAGACTTTTTAAAAACTGCGGTAGCTTGTTGTAGGATTTCCTTCCAATATAACTAGGTTCAAATAAGCTACTATTGTGACTCACCAAGTGATAATCTCCTCGACTTCTTGTATTATAATCGTGTACGTCAAGATTTTGGTTAATATTACTCTTTTTTACATACAAAGCAGCTTCATACACATAATAAGCAGGGTACAGTTAGGAGACCAAGAAAGTCTCTTAAACAACGGTCTACAAGAATCTTATCTATTTACTTTTTCCACATACCTAACCACTTTCTTTTGGATCTTAAACACTCTATCAAGGTTTTGTTTTGATGAATTACCCCATACTAAGATAGAATACCTAATATGTTACAGTAAGAGCCCATGGCCAGGGAACTCTGCTCCAGGACCCCCGGGAGGAGGACTTATAAATTCGAGCTGGCAGGCTCGCTTCGCTTGCCTTAGCCGTCCAACTGCACCCAGTTTATACAAAATTTAAATACACGTGCAAAATCTGAAGGCTGGATCGGTAATTTTCATCATCAACGTCCTAATCTATGTTTAATCAATATAATAAGAACAAAACATTGTTAACAGGCCCTGATGACTTACAGAAATTTTGCGATTGTTAGTGATAACGATGACTTATCATTTATCGAACCTTGATATTTCACCCCTGTATTTAGCTCAATGGGCTTTGGGATCTGTGGTGGGTCCACATTTATTTTCTACCTGAAGGTTGACGAAGCAACAAGTTGATGGGATCGGAAAAGGTTGTCCTATTGTTTGTAAAGATGGAAATATTCCTTCCTTCATCCTTTTTCTATTGTTCTGTAATAGTTTGAAAGTTTGACCAATTTGTTGCTTTTGAGCCTTCCTTGTTGGTGTTGACTATAGAGCGCACATTTTGGAGTAGATATTTTGTGAAGTTGTGAGACAAAAACTGCTGTGTAATCAATGGAACTTGTAAGTATTTCAATGTCCTTTCAGGTTCTATGGAATGGATAGGTAGAAGAAAGATAGTTTACTAAGAATAGTTTACATAAAAAGAAAAGCTTCATCCAGTAGCATAGCGATTTGGTGGCCCTGGGGGGTCTGGGGGTATTCTATACCTTCCAGGGCGAGGGGTGTCCGGGGGTCCTCCCCAGGGAAAATTTGGTAAATAGTCCCTCTAAAATCTTATTTTAAGAGATTCTAGGTTCATGTCTAGAATATTGTGAAATATCTCACTAATCTGTGTAGATCTGGGTAAACAAAATAATTCAATTTTGGAGAATTCCAAAATGTACTAAAGATAGTACATTATCAAAGTAGGGGGGGGGGGGGGGGGAGGAGTTACTGCCCTTGAGATAACTGAATCTATAGGAAATAGGTAATCTAATAGGCAATATTAACATCTAATATTAAAATTGTATTTGACATAAAGTCTTTCATATTTTGTTCGAATTCAGTTACAAGAAAACTCTGTAAATTCCTGAAGTAAGAGGGTGTATAAAGACAAAATAATCTGCACATATTCAATACTCACATCTCGGCACTTCTTTGTTGATTTGAAAGCAAACTCTTTGAACGAAAACTCTGAATTCATACACAAAGGGATCTTCGATTTTTAATGTGGTGGAAGTCTGAAAGATTATTTCGAGGAGAAAAATATCCCTATGGCGAAAGTGCTTGCACTACCGACGGTGCTCCTGTAATGTCAGGTCGGCATACCAAGTTTCTCGCTGATCTTAAGAATGAAGTTCAAGACATCATTACAATTCACTGTCATCCATCGTCAACACTTAGTGGCGATAAAATGAGTGGAGTCCTGCATGAGACCCTGCTCTTAGTTATTGCTAGTGTTAACAAAATCAAATTTAGCCTAATTCCCTCAATGATCGTCTATTCCGGGAACTTTGTCATAAAAATGATGAAGTAATTGAAAGATGTGCGGTGGCTTTCCAAAAGGAACTGTTTGTGCCGGTTTTTTGAACTGTGTGATTCGGTTTCTGAATTCCTACGATGAGTGAGAATTTGAGGCAATTCAAATTGGAAATTGCGTACCTCACAGACATTTTTGAAAAATGAATGAAGTAAATATGAAACTTCAGGGAAACAAGATGACTCTCATTAAAGCCGAAGGATTTTTTTTAATCATTTATCGCGAAGTTCAATATTCTGAAGACAACAATTGGTCGTAAAAGAGTTAGCCCACTTTCCAACCCTTCAAAAGTGTTAAATGGAGGAAAACCAGATTTTTAAATTTAATGCTGATAAAATCCTCATTTTCACTGACCACCTTGAACAATTGAAAAGTGATATGCAATCAAGGTTCAATGATTTGATTGAATTGGAAATTCCAGATTGGATTATAGATCCATTTTCCTATGAAGCGGCAGATAAGCTTGATATCGTTTTACTTCACAATGTTTGACATAAATAAGAATAACTTTCAGGTAGAAATTAAAATAATGGATTGACTTGATGAACCCTTAAATCAAAACTTGAATCAGTGTACCAATTCAGTCTGATGATGTTTGTCAACCCAGGCGAAACGGCCGTTACGTCAATCTGTGAGTTTTAATTTCTACTAGAAAATTATTCTTTTAAGTTGAATTAAAATTTTTACTTAGAGTCAATAAGAAATAACAGGGATGAATAAAAACAGTCTTTTTTATTATTTGTATAACCATTTAGAAATCAATCTTAAAGTATTTGATTCTAGTCACAAACTTACTCAATTGACTACATTAATTTTTGGTTAATTTTACATCAATAAATGTTTACCACTTAACATTAATTAATCAATCACATCATACAAGTAAAATTAAGATAAAAAATAGGTATAACGACGGGTATTGAAAATGAAGGGGGCGATGGGAGTTTGTCATTTGTTGTGAGGGGGCGATGGACCAAAAAAGGTTGGGAACCACTGGCGCTAGCCTATTAAACGATTGAAAATTTTATATTCAGAATCGAATTCTCTGCATGTTGCTTTGAAAAATGTTTTAACTATCGCCAAATAACCTGGTTAATCCACTCCAAACTTAAAAACTCTGTGCTTTAGTCATTTTGAGTAATTTATAAAATATCTTAGTAATTAGGCTACGCTGGTTACAGACTTGTTACGTGTTTTACTCGATTTTTCAGCTCCTTTCAAGTTACATCAGGCCTATCCAATTGATCACCCAAATGAAGGCCCCAGAGATTTCTGATTGAATGAAATAAGCTTCCAACTTTAGCCACCTTTCCGTAACAAAGCTTTTCTGGACCTAAGTTTGTATAAACTTTTTTCTTCATTTTGATGAAAGTAATGAGTAAGAGCAGTACGAATCACATGTATAGCCATGTTAGTATAATGTTAGAAACAGTATGAAACTATTTCTTATGCCGTGTTTTACTGAGAATCTATAATTGAATTTTTCCTTTTTGGGGGGGTTTAGTTCCCCTAATGGCAGGATCAACCTACATTCTCATCAACTCATTTACATTGTTTGAATTCAAAAAACCATGAATTCTCAGTTATTCTCAAAATTCGAGTCTTACAATCTGATAATCTGCGAAGCTTATATCAGTTGATGAATCTGCAAATAAAAACTGCGAAGCTCTCATCATAGCTTGCGGCGTTGTTTTGAGAGAACATTATTTGTTTGTATTGTGCAAATGCATTTACTATCCTTACTGAGCTGGATCTTTTTGCTCGTTCAGATTGTCAATATTGAGTCTTTTTTGACTACGTATGTTTACACAATAATTACCTGTCCTTACCCAGACTGAGCTGTTTTGTACGTCAATACTTTTTCCTGAATTTTGCGAATCGCAGAAAAATTGATCAAGAATTCCAAAAAATCAGCAAGACCTTGATTTTTTCTAATTTTTGTGTATTTTTGGCTTATTAGTCTATTGTTCTCGAGAATTCATGATAAAAAGTATTTATTTCTAGATTGGAATAAAATTGAAGAAAGCGATTTTGAAAAAAGGTGGGTTACTCTGCATTTTTTTACATTCAACAATGAAAATATTTTTCCACTTTCTATTTCATTTAACTGATTAGAAAAAAACTTAAATAACAATATAGTGGATAAGAACTTTGTAGCCTATCCAACCTGAAATCAGCAGATATAATGGGCATTTCTGATTTGAAAATAGTTTTCTACCTGGTTTTCTTGTACAGGCCTAATCATTTCTCTTCTCATACACAATTCTGAAATTTTACATGTACACTGTATAATTGTAACAGTACACTGTGCTGTACTGTGCACTGTGCTGTACTGTGCACTGTGCTGTACTGTGCACTGTGCTGTACTGTGCACTGTGCTGTACTGTGCACTGTGCTGTACTGTGCACTGTGCTGTACTGTGCACTGTGCTGTACTGTGGACTGTGCTGTACTGTGTACTGTGGGTCGTCTGACGATGCTCTTGATAACAGAGTGAAACGGCCGTCACGCCATAACATAAGTTAATTTCCACTTAAAAGTGTTTTTTAAGTTTTTATTACATATTAGTGAAAACAAGATGGATCTTCAACATCATAAAATAATTTTTATTATTGTTATTTTAAGTTGTGCTGATGCACCATGTAACTGCTTCTATTTCTTTAAATATAATAATGCTTTCCAATTCAAAAAAATGAACATGGGCAGTTCTTGAAAAAGATGTTTGTTTCTCATTCTTCTTGATCAACAGATGTCATAATATATCATACCTCAATATTTTCTCTTTTTAGTTTTCCCAATAGTTTTTTTTTCAATTCGACATTTCAAAATAATAAAAGAAACGATTTCAATGCAATCAAAAATTAAAACGTCTTGTGCTTAGCATCAGCCTTTGTAATGCCCAATGTTTTGATTTTAAATAGTAAACAATGACAGCACCAGCTGCCAATGTTTTGATTTTCACTAGCCAAAAATAACCTACACCCTATGGTGGAGAATCTGTTTTATATCATAACTATTTTTATATTCGACCCCTAAACAACAAAATCAATAGAGATCTGACTTAGACTATGAGGAAGCTATATACCAAGCGCTAGGGCACAGACAAACGGGCGGATAGACAATGGCACGATTTCAATAAGGCCCTGTCGGATCCTTGAAAAAACTCTTACTACCCTTCTATGAAGCTTCTGACATTTTATCAGACTACATTCTGCATTCATTCAAATCTTTCTAAATGGCAAGTAGTTCGGAAAAAATCATTTATTGATTTTTAATTCTTTCAAACTTCAAGTAACTTTCTATTTTTAATACTTCACCTATCTCTTAAAAATATTTCCAAACTTATTGTACAAATAAGTTACCAATCATCCTCATCATTTCAGTCATTAGCTAAGGATAAGCCTTCAAAATAAAAAAATAAAATGTTGAATACCTTTTTCTTTTTCATTTGAGAATGTAGAAGAAGCCAGTAAATGCTTCGATTCATTCAACGGTTCCAATATTCAAAAAGTTTCCTGCAATTATTCTTAAGTATATTCAGTTAATCTTTAAAATAGGTAGTAATATTTTTTGTAGCTTCGCAAAGCTTTAATCTTATTCCTTATACTTTTCTTCCTATTCATATTCTTCTTCAAGTGTTATGATTATTTTTTTGTGAAAATTATTTCATGTAATTTTTCTGGAGTTATACCCTAATAGAAAATATTTCTTGCTCTCTGTATTTGGGAAAGTCCAACATTGAATATCAGATGAAAAATACCCGGCGCCTCCACCAAATGGTTGACGGACGTAGCTCAGATTAACACAAGGTGAAATATCCACTCACATTAAGAAAACTGTACGGTATGTTTGTATAACTATATTATTTGTATAACTATATTTGTATTCATTCACAATCCTACTGTCTAATTCTGTGATTCACTGTCAAACAATATTGAAAGGTACTCTAATAGCGTAGAAGCCAATGGTGACATTTCTTGGCATCCGAACACATAAGTTATGCTATACACACTCACACAGCTTATAAGTTAATAATAATAGTGTAATATAGGCCTAAAAGAAAAATTTGGGTTCACCCTGGTTGTTGAACTGTAAGGACCTACATAAATTCTCAAAATTAACCCAATTTTATGTGACAGAATATAAATAAGTCGAAAAAAATACTGTATATATAGGTATATACCCCAAATAGTCTCAATATATAACACACCACATTGATTCCTGAACCTCGTGATTCAAATGTATTCCTATCATCAACAATGATGTGGAAAAACATTGATTTGTCAATAATATATATATAAGCTTATGCCTTTATGGGCCAACACAAAGTACAAAAAAACAAAATAGAAGCGTCAGTAGTGACTTGTCATAATTTAAAATAACACATTGAACATGCATTAAACATTTAATCTTTTCAATACTCCTTCAATCCATTTCAGTCCCACCTCACATGCTGCATGCACCTCCTGCAATCCTCCCTCACATGGGAACAGGGGGCAATTGGACACCATTGTCTGGATCTCACCACATTCATAGGATGGATCAGATGTAAAGCCCCATAAGGTGAGAGACTGGGCACACCTCTTAAAAGAGGGGAAGATCTTGCCAATCTTCAAAAGTGGTGATAAAGAAAAGGTAGAAAACTATAGGCCCATTAGTATTTTAAATGTAATAAGTAAAATTTTTGAAAGAGTAGTTCTAAATAGGTTACTTCTGCACCTTCAAGAAGCAAACTTTATCTGTGATGAACAGCATGGCTTCCAGAAAGGGAGATCAACAAAAACAGCCATAGTTTCCCTAGTTGAAATACTAATAGATATAATAGATTCAGGTGATAAAGCTACTGCAATCTTCTTAGATTTGTCAAAGGCATTTGATTGTGTTAATCATAGAACTTTATTGGAAATACTGCAAAATGTAGGTGTAAATGGGGTTGAACTGAAATGGTTTGAATCATATCTTATTGGGAGAAAACAATGTGTAGAACTAACTACAGTAGTTGGTAATAGGATAGTAAAGAATAAATCTAATAAATTAGAGGTGCAAGCTGGAGTGCCTCAGGGGTCAATACTAGGTCCATTGCTTTTTTTGTTATATGTCAACCGTTTACCTAAAGAATTAATTAGTGGTAGAGCCCTCTTATTTGCTGATGATACATCACTCATTTTCAGCAATTCCATTCTAGATAATTTAGAAATAAGTGCCCATATAGGTGTGCAGTCCATTGTCCAATTTTTAAATCAGTTGAAATTAACTATAAATAGTAAAAAATGCCAATACCTTCAATTCAAAAACAAACATAATTTAAATGAAGATAGGGCTATAAACGTGTTTGTAAACGATAATCAATTAGACCAGGAAGAAAAAATTGCATTTCTAGGAGTTACGTTGGATAGACGATTGACCTGGACTCCATACATTGAGAAAATATGTAGTAAAATTTCATCTGGGGTATTTGTCCTGCGACAGCTTGCTAGATTGAATGACAAAAAGTTACTTTTTACAGCTTACCATGGGCTCTTACTGTCACATATTAGGTATGCTATCTTAGTATGGGGTAATTCATCAAAACAAAATCTTGATAGGGTGTTTAAGATCCAAAAGAAAGCGGTTAGGTGTATAGAAAGAGTAAATAGATTAGATTCATGTAGGCCGTTGTTCAAGAGACTTGGTCTCCTAACTGTACCCTGCTTATATGTGTATGAAGCTACTTTATATGTAAAAACGAATGATATTAACCAAAATCTTGATGTACATGATTATAATACAAGAAGCCGAGGAGATTATCACTTGGTGAGTCACAATAGTAGCTTATTCAAACAAAAACCTAGTTATATTGGTAGGAAATTCTACAACAAGCTACCGCAGTTTTTGAAGAGTCTTGAAAATATAGAAATATTTAAAAAACAATTGAAGAAATATTTAGTTGATAAAGCTTTTTATAGTGTACAAGAGTTCCTTTCACATCAAAATTATTCCTTTCACATCAAAATTATTCCTTTCACATCAAAATTAAGCCTCACCTCAACTAATTGAAGTAATTATGGTATCTAGTGTATAATATTGTTGATCTGACTTGTCTTATACTCCTTAACTGGAGTCTCCAAGACGTAATCTACAAAAAAAAAAAAAAAAACATCTTCCAGCAGATGTTCGAAACCTATTCAGGCAGCACCACTGCTGACGGCCAAGCAGTGTCCCTGGTACCTCCCTATTGGGATCCTCAATCAGGTTTTTATTTTTCACAGATGAGGATGACCACCTTGCTTTCCAAATTGTACCATCAATTTCCTGGTCATTCTGATTATCTAATCTCAGATACCTCCTAGATTGCAGACGTCTTGCTGGTGCATCAGTTAGCACCTTAGCAACTGGCAACTCACCCCTTGAGACAACCCTGTTAACAAGTTGTCTTGTCTTACCCAGTCTATGGAGGTCTGGTGGCAGGATATTACAAAGCACAGGCAGCCAGTTGGTTTCTGTTGGTCTTATTGTGCCACTGATTTTTCTCATGGATTCATTGAGCACCACATCGATCTTTCCCACATGTGCACTATGTGCCCACACAGGTGAGCAGTATTCAGCCACACTGTACACCAAGGCAAGACTGGAAGTTCGCAGGGTACTCACATTACAGCCCCAGGTTGTTCCAGCCAATTTACTTATGATATTGTTTCTGGTCTTTAACTTGTCTCTCACTCCCTCCAAGTGATGGCGGTATGTTAGAGATCTATCAAGTCACACACCCAGGTATTGTGGGGCTTCCTGGTGTGTTAGTCTCTCTCCACAGAAACCAATATTTAGCCTTCTCCCTGCATCCCGATTACTGAGATGGTAAGCTGTTGTGACTGTCTTGGTTGGGTTGGGTCTCAGGTGCCACATGTTTCAAAGTACTCTGCAAAACTTTCCAGATCTCTGTTGAGTGTGGCCTCCAATGCCTCAAAGGAGGAGTCCTGTGTCACCAAGCCAATATCATCTGCATATACAAACTTTTGTGCTCCTGTGGTAGGCAGATCAGCAGTGTACACATTGAAGAGCATTGGGGACAGCACAGAGCCCTGAGGTAGTCCACTCTGTATCCTCCTAACAGAGCTCTCCATGCCACTATGTGCCATTCTAAGAGTTCTATTTGATAGCAGGGATCCTATAAGGTTGACAGTTGCTCTACATTTCAGTGTCCTTGCCAATTTCAGTAGGAGTGCACTGTGCCAGACAGTGTCATAGGCTGAGCTAAGGTCAAGGAATACTGCCCCTGACTTCAGCTTCTTCTCAAAACCATGCTCTATGCAGGTTGTAATGGACAAACCTTGTTCTTCACAGCTATGGCCCTCCCTAAATCCTGCCTGTTCATGTGGGAGATACTCCTCTACTCATTCCACAATCCTGGTCAGCAGGACACACTCAAAAAGCTTATAGATAACAGATAGGAGTGATATTGGCCTGTAGCTCCTTGGGTCACTAGGCTCTTTCCCTGGCTTCAAAATGGCAACAACTTTTGCTCTCTTCCATACCACTGGTGTTCTGGCTTGCTCCATCACAATTGTGAAGAGGCTAGTTAGCCAGTATACTGCCTTGGGTCCCAGGTTCCTTATGAATTCAGGGAGGATGCCATCAACTCCAGCAGCTCTACCCAGCTTGATGTTTTTGATTGCAGCTGCCACCTCACTACAGCTCACTGGACTCACAAACCCAGATCTCTCAGTACATCTGCGCAATTCTTTTCTCAGATGTTGCTTCATGTGCAGTGAGTCTCTGTGTGGTACATTGATATTGCCAACCTCACATATAGTGTCAGCTATCACCTCAGGTGAGACCTTTGCATGCGTCATGCTCACTTTTGCTGCTCCCAATCTTCTGAGAAGATTCCATGATTTTCTACTGGAATGGGTGAAATCCATGCTCTCCATTGCAGCCACCCATCTACTGCATCTCTCCTCATCTAAATTTTGCATCAGCTGGTCAGCAGTCTCATTGTGTGAGTTCCTGTATTCTTTGAGGAGGTCACTGCACTCTTCACTCCAGCAGGGAATATAACTCTTTCTATGCCCGCTTGGCATTGATGTTTTAGCCACATAGATAAGTTTGGTGAATCTAGCATAATTCTCAATAGACACTGGAATTCTGCCAACAGTCTTTTCTATCACATCTGTGAAGCTGGCCCAGTCTGCCCTTCGCAGATTCCATCTTGGCATTTCCCTGTTTTGGATAGATGGCAGCACCAATCCAAGCTCAATGACTGCAACACTATGCTGGCTTCTTGGAAAGCGGGATTCTATTGATCTCTCAGTCATCAATAGCCTACCATTTTCAGAGCATGTCACAAAACAGAGGTCTGGTGAGGATGTTGTTGAGATGCAGAGTGAAAAGTAGGTCTCTGTTTTGCATCAAAAACAAGAAAGCAGCCAGCACCCTCCATCCACACTGCTCTAACTCTGCTCCATCTGTCAATAATTATTGTCTGCTTTGGAACTAGGCTAAGCTAAAATTGATAATGTTGATATTACGAGTTAAATAAAATTTGTTGACCAAATCCCAAGTGAGTAGGCCTACACTTTTTAAACAATTATATTTTACAATTTATACAAAAAATATAGTTATCAGGCTAGAAGTTTCAATTTTTCTGTTCTGTAATAATGCACAATAGGGTTAGGAATATGTCATTTTTCAATGATAAATTATGCACTTTGGTTGCTCACAAACTAATCAAAATACAATATAGGCTTGTTTGAATTATTCTTTAGAGTGGGTTTTTTATCATCAAAAACATACCCTCGCAATTTATAATGATATAGAAAATAAGGTTTATAATATAGCCTACACAAGGATTGTGCAATCATACATGGGAGGATTTAAAACCAATAAGAAATAATTATATTCCTGGATTTCTTGTTCCATGACGAACTGCGTTGTTAATATAAATTTTTAGGTGAATTCAACGACTTATTTTTCAACGTTAGTTTGAAGTGACTGACAATTGAATAAACTGACAAATATACATAAACAGAATTTATAAATTTCGGATTCCTTTAATTGCTATTACTTTATACTGAAGACTTCCGCAATGGCGGATATTGACAACAGCATTGAAAAGCTGATGGGAATCGATGAATGCTACTGTACAAAAATATCAGTCACCACCGGGAATCGAACCACGGACCTCTCAATTGCCGGTTGAGCGCCTTAACCACTAGACCATGGAGACCTTTCTGCACAGAAGCATTGATTTTCAACTTGACCATATCGGCTCGTATCTCACAAGTTAGTTTGAAGTGACTGACAATTGAATAAACTGACAAATATACATAAACAGAATTTATTAATTTCGAATTCCTTTAATTGCTATTACTTTATACTGAAGACTTCCGCAATGGCGGATATTGACAACAGCATTGAAAAGCTGATGGGAATCGATGAATGCTACTGTACAAAAATATCAGTCACCACCGGGAATCGAACCCCGGACCTCTCAATTGCCGGTTGAGCGCCTTAACCACTAGACCATGGAGACCTTTCTGCACAGGAGCATTCATTTTCAACTTGGCCATATCGACTCGTATCTCACAAGTTAGTTTGAAGTGACTGACAATTGAATAAACTGACAAATATACATAAACAGAATTTATTAATTTCGAATTCCTTTAATTGCTATTACTTTATACTGAAGACTTCCGCAATGGCGGATATTGACAACAGCATTGAACAGCTGATGGGAATCGATGAATGCTACTGTACAAAAATATCAGTCACCACCGGGAATCGAACCACGGACCTCTCAATTGCCGGTTGAGCGCCCTTAACCACTAGACCATGGCGACCTTTCTGACTTACTTTTATTAAGAATAAGTAATATTTTACTCACTCTGTAGGCCAAACGTTTTCGAATAGTGGAGATTCAGATTTGTTTTAAATCTCCACGATTCGAAAACGTTTGGCCTAGAGAGTAAGTAAAAGATGACTTATTCTTAATAAAAATTGACTGCAAGTCGTTGAATTCATCTAAAAATTTAATAGATAATTATAGTTTAATTCCATAGTTTTATTTCAGATCTGAAAAGATTAAAATTACTATCAATAATGCAGGTCTTGGAGTCATAAAGATGTACTTATGGTACTTGAAAATCAATGTCAAAGTACATTTGAATTAATATCTAGAGGGAATTCTTAATAAGAGCGATTTAATGTATTGATTATATAGTGATTAATATACTAGATATTATTGAATATATTTATCACTATAAAGAGTGATTTAGGGAAGTGATAGCCGAGTGCCGTAGCAGGTATCTGTTCAATCAGAGATAAGCTACGAAACTCCTAGACGCTCTTTGTAAGGGTGAACGATTGGATTGGTCAGAAAAAAAACTCAGTTCTCTGCTGTAAAATCCCTTCCCGATGGTTCGGAACCCACCTAAAACTTTAGGTCCAACTCATGAATCACTATCATCCAATTCATTACCCACGCACAGGTCTCAGACCTATATGGGCATTATCCTCCGGAAATAAATCATGCATACTGAGATTTATTGAAATTTAATTATTACTTAATACTAAGCTAATAAATAATAGGATACAACACTCTATTGAACAACTTTCTCTACCAGGACAAATCACCAATATTATCATAGAGCTGCTATTGAAAATTCAGTATTGTGGTTTAAAAATAATACCCAAAATTATTGAAACCATTCAGAATGAGCAACTGAATTGAGGATAAGTGTGTCAAATATGCTTAGGTGTATAGTAGTAGCTCTTCAGCAATTTTTTAATACAGCAGTTAATGATGAACTTGACAGCTTATTTTCAAAGACTCAATTCCTTTTTCAGAATAAGAAAACTTTGGAGAAAAATAATGAGGTAATAATATTATTTTAACGTTAACTTCTATTTTTAACTGATTGTTCTTCAATTATCAAAGATGAATTTTATTGTCTGCATTCAATTAACCTTTCCCTTGTACACGCCAGCAAATGTAATTTTGCATTACATTGCTATGCTGCCTCTTAATGAAGGGTGATTTTTGCAACTTGCCCACTCTTCCACTTTAATATTTTATGATAATGGTAAATTAAATATTGATTTTTGCTTCCAATTTCATTTGGATCTTATTAATAGGCTAATTCCAATAATGCTACCGATTTTAGTCCATAGATAGCTGAAGATAAGATAAAGAAAAATCATAAGCATAGATAAACATAAGTTATTGGGAGATGAAAATGTTACAATACATCATTTTTCCGACAACTTCAAACACCTCAATAATAAGATTGGCGGAACTCCCCCCCCCCCCCCCCCCCCCAAAAAATAATCTGGAAAAATAAAGTGTCTCAAGTGCGTCCACTGTAAATCAGCAATATTCTAATATTTTAATATATTTTATTTATTTCATAAAAAACCTACATTCAGTCCAAGGTCTACACTTGCACTTGAATGATGCTGGTATTTCAGCCTAATTTACTATAAACAGGGGTTAATTTCAGTGGGAACGTAAGGGAACGGCGTTCTCTTACCTCCCAACAGTGCCGGAACGCAAGCGAATGCACAGTAAATTTTATTTCATTAAATTTTATAAATAAAACAGTGTTTCTAATATTAGCAACAATTCAATGGTTTAATTTAATATTTAGGCTATTGAACTTTTTTATTTTTCTGCCTGTTGTTATTAAACATTTCTTTTCTTTTTCAAGAAGTGGGTTTGTTTTGAAGGTATAAAAATTGCTCTCCACTTTTTAAGATAGGCGAAATGCTTTTGTAAATAAGATATGAAAAATTACAGTTCAAGCTGTGACATTAAAAATAGATTATAAGCACTTGAACTTACTAGATTTTTAGAAAGTATTCAAAAACATATTTTTACTTATTGATATGTATTATTACTACTGTTTATTCTTAATATTTTATGTTTTAGAGACAAGGGTCTGAGACCTGATTCTCAAAAGACTAGGCTGAGCCAAGCATCATACAAAAACCAAACGAATGAATGAATTACTACTGTACTGTATACAAATAAAAGCACAAAGAAGGCTTTCTTCGTTACTATTTTACCATTCATTAAAAAAAAAACTATATTGGTTTTGGTTATTGTAATCTTCATACAAAATGGTTGGTGCAAATCAAAACAAGTTTATAGGAAATTTAGAGTTGGTACCGATATGTTAACGGGGTTTTTAACTAGGCCTTATTGGATTGAATAAACTAATCCTAGAATGTTTAACTAGGCCTTATTATATAGAGAGGGTGGTTTATAAGAATAAATTAGCGGTCTCACACCTAAAATTTTAGAAATTAAGCACTGCCCATAAATAAACCCCAAACCCGATTTTACTACACGTGTTATTGCTGATTTCCTCTAAGTTGTGATCTATGTATTAGAAAACAAAATGTTTCATCTACTATGTAATAATTAAATGGTAAAGACTTGTGTAATAGGCTGTAGATGTCTAAATTGTTGATGTGGAAAGACTATAGTTTCTTTTCATTCACCAGATATTTTTTATTGCCAGTAATAATGTCGCCCAAGGTAGAAGTTATCGTTTGTAACATCAACACAGGTTTTTTAACAATGTTGAAGTTGTTTACATAGCGCATAACTTAAAAAGCACAAAAGAAGAAAAAATATGATGCGCTCGTTGTTAACTATTTTCAACTTTGTTAAGACAATGTGTGAATGTTTTTATAGAAGATAACTCCATTATTTATATACTGGAAATTGAAAATGTCCAGAGAAGAAACTAGTCTTACAACTTAAAACAATTTAGACAAGTATAGTCTATAAAATGAATTATCACAAGTGTATGATCAAACAAGAAGGTAGATTGAGCTATGAGAGCGCTCTTTCTCAATAAGTGTCTTCTTCTAAATTGGTCTTGGATATGATATAGGATGGTTTTCACACTAATTTATATAAGTGATAAAAATGCTCAGAGGAGAGAGATTAGACTTAGCCTATTACTACTTTGTGAAGCCTGATTTCACACTGTTTTATAACTGAGGCTCATCCACTGCCAGGTTTTCTGTTTCAGTAAAATCAAGAGTTATTCAGGGAGATGTTACAAAATTAATTATCGAATATTAAAATTAATTATCTAGAAATGTTATCAACTGAATTATAACTAAGAAAGATATATGCTAGTTCTGGATTAGCAAACTCTCTCGAATCACTGAAAGGTATTTAAAAAAGTCAAAGAAAAATCGGTGAGCAACTTCATTTATCAATTGAAACAGTTCTTGAGCTTCTCCTTGGAATCAGCTTCACTGGATATCCACCAACCAGCTCCAACATCAAACTTGGCTTGTATTCCATTTTCTTGAAATCCAAATCGCACTCGACTCTAAACTTTCTCAGGACGTTGGCTAAAACAACTTTCATCGACAGCACTCCGTATCTTGACCCTGGAAACAGTTACATTCAAATTTAGAGAATTTAATATTTTCTAGTAATAATTATGCCTACTAATAACATGTTTAAAAATGATGATGATAATAATAATAATAATAATAATAATAATAATAATAATAATTCTATTATTTACAAAACGGGTTATATATTTTTTGCATGTCAAACCAAATTATTTGCCTGTTATACATAATATAAACTACAAGAATCAGTTACAAGGTTGCTAATTGACACAAGTTCAGTAAATCACACTTATTCAGGCTTACAATATGTTTTAACAACTCTCATTGTAAGGAGTGCCAAATTTCATCCTTGCGCTCACAGCATTTTGCTCTCAGACCGGCCCTGAGTTCATACCACCAACATGAAGATCTTAGATATTTGTGAATGAATGATGGAAATGCTATAATCTTCCGCCCTCTTCATTTCTGTAACAAAGCGTTTTGGGACCGACATTAAGGTGAATTTTTTTCCCGAAAACCTGGCATAATCATCTTGAACTCTTATTATTATTATTATTATTATTATTATTATTATTATTATTATTATTATTATTATTATTATTATTATTATTATTATTATTATTATTTTGAACCTTTGATTTTATTGATAGACACTTCTTGTTATAAAAATAATATTATGTTTGCTTTGCAGATACCGTTAGCTTGATGAACCTATTTTTATGGGTCCTATCACTAAAATAATGCTGGCTACACTTGAAAGTAAAACTTTTTTAATTTTCCGAGACCTGTGCGTGGGTGATGATTGATGAGTTGTACCTACAGTTTTAGGTGGGCTCCAAACAACTGGGAATGATTTTACAACACAGAACAGAGTCTTATTTGCAAGGTGGTTGATGTCATTCTCGTACCTGGACATCCACGTGGTCCATGACTGAACGGCAAATAGCTGAACTTCGGTCTCTTCGCTACGTTCTCTTGCAGAAAATGTTCTGGATAAAAGTCCAATGGGCGTTCCCAATATAAAGGATCTCGATGAAGGAGGTACATAGCCAAATAGATTGTTGTACCTGCTGGCACAGTGTATTTACCTGTAATCAAGAGTTCAATAGTTAATAATAGAGAATAGAATTTTTATTGAAAAGTCTCATGTAGTCCTACTTATTTAAAATTTGAAATGTGTGTGTCCACCTGGAAAATCAACAATATAACTTGTTATTTCTCTCAAATTCCAACCAGATAGAACGGAGTGAAATTAAATAATTATATCTCACTTATTATGATTCATGATTTCTATATATTTTCTAGAAAAACTTGTTTATGTACAATATCCCAGTGAATTAAAATTATAATTTTTAATTTTTTAATTTAAAATTTGAATTTTTTGTCTGTATTATTTGTCGATGACAATAAAATGAATTTGATTTGAATTAAAATTTGAATTTAAATTTTTTGTCTGTATTATTTGTCGATGACAATAAAATGAACTTGATTTGATTTCAATTGAGCTGTTCATAATATGGAAGTGATAGCCGTGAGCCGTGTAGCAGGTATCTGTTCAATATCAAATTAGATAAGTAACGCTCTTCTGGGCCCTCTCTGTAAGGGTGATCTATTGGATTGGTCAGCATAAAAGACTGTTCTCTGTTGTAAAATTTCTTCCCGGTTGTTCGGAACCCACCTAAAATTGTAGGTCGACCATGTTTCCAAAAACATGGCTCAAGTGGCGAGGTGGAACTACCCATATATACTCGATTCAAGTGCATGTCAGAGCATATCAAGTGCTCGTGATCAGTTTATCTGACAAATTCTTCGACATTACTCAGTGCTATTGTTGGGATTATCAAATACCGTAGCAAACTGTACATCTTAAGTACGGCACTTCATTTATTTATTGAGTGTTTAACTGCTTTTAGACATTTCTGTTTTACTTCATTGAACAGTTTATTGTTGTTTATTAAATTATCAATCGGCCTATTCATAGTTAGTAATTAATATTTCTACAGTAGTTATACCGAAAATTCATTATTAGCTGAACGTTATTGGTTTGTTTTTTCTTACTGGTTTTTCTTGTGATAAGTGCGCATTGTAGATAATATTTGTGTAAATAAAGAGAAAGTTAAAATAACTTTTAAGTGGAAATTATAACTCACGTTATATCGTGACGGCCATATGTGTACTGTGGGTCGTCTGACGATGGTCTTGACAACAGTGAAGCGGCCGTCACGCCATAACGTGAGTTATAATTTCCACTTCAAAGTGTTTTTAAAGTTTTTATTATATATTAGTGAAAACAAGATGGATCTTCAACATCATAAAGAGAAAGTGTTAATTTCAAGTGTTACCAGCATCATTAGTGTTAGAATCCATAGCAATATTTTATTATCTGTATTGTTAGAGTTGTATTCCACTCGATTTTGAGAAACAGCATCCAGGAACAGATTGATGTTCCCTAATATAGAAGAAAATTTGAAAATACAGGGAAAATACATTGATTCAAATAAAAGATAATTTACTTGCCCAATTGAACGTCTTCAGTGAGTAGTCGTAAAGAGTGAGGTGCTGTGTACAGCCTCAGTGTTTCTTTGATGACCATGTCCATTTGAACGAGTTGATTGCAGTCAGCCATTGTCACATCCCGGTCAGAATCCCCAAAAATATCATCCAGCTCCGTATGGATCTTCTCTTGCCATTCTTTGTGGATACCCAGTAGAACCAAAACATAACTGTCTCCAATAGCTGAAGTATCGGCTCCCTGAAAAATTATTTCATACCTTATTGGTTATCAATGAAATCTGTACCATATCTTAATATTAAATAAGGTAGGTGATTAAGGAATTATGCCATTTCAAATTGGAATGATTAGCTTTAGAAACAACCCTATAAGAGCACAATACAATAAAAATCTATTTGAAAAACTTCTATAGCAGAGGTGAAAAAGAATTCAGCTTTGTCGTGAATGTAAATAATTAATTTAGTTTCAGTATACAGATGGCGCAAAATATCTGTGCGCGTGGAAGCTTGCCGCTACAGTCAGGATAAAAACATCGATTGTAGTAGAGTCGCAAGGAGAGCGAAAGAGATGACTGAATCGGTAGGCGATGTTATTCGAAAAGCAAGCATACTGAACAACCTCCATCCTGCCCGCCTATTTTCTGACTCTTGAGTCCAAGCGCACAGATAATGTGCGCCATCTGTACGTTTTTCCTGCATAATAATGTTCAAATATGTACAAAATTGTGTACAATTATTATGCAAAAAGTTATACAAATTATAATGTAATAATTATAAAATTATATTATATGATGTAGAATAAACCAATGCAACAGAGAAGCCAAAGAACAACGAATTAAAATGAAATAATAATTATAATACACATATATGCATGCTTATGCTTTATTGCTCAAAATCAAATAAATTCGAAATCTCTCAATAAACAGAAGTTTTTGTAGTATAATGTTGAATCTTTTCATTTTGGTAAACATAAACATACCAAAACCTTCAATTTCATACAACACAGCATATGATGTTGAAGATCCATCTTGTTTCCACTAATATGTATTATAAACTTAAAAAACACTTCCGTTTCATGTTAAAACGGCAACAGTCCATTTGATGGCAAAAGTCCCGGACTGATGCCTTTTTAACAAAAATCGATTGGCAGCACTGGTTTCACAAATTATTGAACAGATAATAAAAAGTGCTAGCCCAGGAAAGTTCATTGTTAAAGAAATTAAAGCAGATGAAATTCTTAGCTTTAAGAACTGGTGTGGATCGTACTACAAAAAACAAGCAGTATCTGATGAGACTAAAAACAAACCAAAAAATGAAAGAATTATATTTTCTATTAGTAAATTGTACCACTTTTTGTTTAAATCTGACTTTGAAGGTTATATTGTAGCTTATAATTACATCAATGGCATTAACAAAAATACTTTTTTCATGACTAAAAAACCAGGAACCATTACACTTCCTGTACAAAAAAGTTATCCTGAGGGTAAAGTACCTTTAAAAGAAGCAAAGATGGTTGATATCAGAGCTGAAATGCGCGCAGTATGTTCCTGACAACGAAAACGGGGTTTTCTTGGACATATTCCAAGGGCCAGTTGGAAACAAGGATGATGATTGAGTACCTCGTTGAAAGTTTTTAAAAATCAAAAGTCACTAGAGTTTTTGTTTTTCAGTTTGTAAAATGGGATTTTTTATTGAATGTGTATTATTTACTTGCCTACTCATTCACTTCACTAATAAGAGTGTATTTCATTAAATTGTAGAGCTTATAAAATAAGTTTTTTCAATCCATAGCTACAAAAATTTGAATTTTTTTTAAAAGGGCATAAGTCCAAACAATTGAAAATTGAATATAAATATATAAATATCCAGGATATTGCCCATAAGAGGAACTATTCTTCATATTTATGATGTGTTTTTGTTATTGTAATGGTTTTATGAAGAAAATAAATAAATTTCAATTTCAATTTCAATATAAGTTAAATATAAATTTATTATATCAGAAGAGTCACCGTCAAATCCCAAAACTTCTCTATTCGTTTCTATCTGGCCCAAGTAAAGAGTTAAAAATCAAAATAACACAACAGTTAGTGTAATTTTTTATAAAAACAGTTTTTTGTTGAATACCAAAAATTTGGTTTTGTGGACTGATGCCCTTTTAACAAAATTACATTCCTGTTTCAGAAAATACTATGGCTCATGTAATACAAATCTTAATCAATATTCTAGCTTTTCCCTTCATTTCTTCAACGTATAGGTAATTTTTCAGTGTTAGATGTTACTCACCCCAATTATAACATCCAGCACCTCCCTCATGAACTCTTCTTCTTCAATTTTCTCCTCTTTTGCGTATTCTAGCATCACATCCAAATAAGGAGCTGGCTCGAGTTCTTTGTCATAGCCTTCACAAGTTCCCCCTGAAAACAAATCCATGATATTCAACAATAATCTAATTTTTTAAACTAACAAAAAAGAATGAATTTTCAACAATGCGCTTTCTGGTATTGATAAAACTATTTTTATTAAAATATTCTACAAAATGTATAAATGTGTTAATATTGATTATTGTAAACATTGTATTGATTAGTTTGAGAAGAAATATCCAGTAGGTCTTTGTATTTTGATATAATATAAGTAAATTCTATTTCATTCATTTTCTTCGCCTTACTTGGATAGTGCTCTATTCTATTGAATGATTATGAAACTAATGGATAGCATATAATGCATTTATTGCAAATCTGTCTAATCAATCTGATTTAATTTAATTCAATTAAAAATTCAATTAAAATTTCATTTTACTTATTTATTTATTTTTTTGCTTTTTTGGGAGGCTGGGCAGAGTATAGTTGCAGAGCTTTTCTCTATGTAAAAAGTAGTGTCTCTATTGTAAATGTCTCAAGTGAAGTGAGATCTTTCAAGTCTACAGAGAGTATAAAAAATCAGTGAGTTTTCTTAATGACTGTTGTTGTGTCATTCTTCTAAGAGTGCCATGTTTTTTAAATTTTATAATTTAAAAACTTTTTATAAAATTTTATAATTCTTGATAACCTTCTGACGATATTTGATCATAGGATAGGCCTACACCTGGCATTGTTTTCAATATTCACTCAAAATTTATTTCAGTTAGTAAGCGGTGCATTCCTTCAAAATGACATGGATTAGCATTTACTACATAACTTCTATACTCACAGAAGCCCAGGGGTTAATTTCAATGGGAACGCAAGGAAACGGCGTTCCCTTACCTCCCAAGAGTGCCGGAACGCAAGGGAATGCGCAGTTTGCGCCAATCTGGTTCCAAAGTAGTTTCATCTCGCTATCTATTCAGATAATCATGCGAAATTTTGCAAATAATAATAAAGTACTGTAGTGTAGGGCGAAGAGCCCTTTATTTAGTTATTTACAATTAGTTTTGTATTGTTGTTTGGTAGTTTCCACTTTTAAAAATTAACAAAAATCTGATTTGTTCAACAGTTTAGGCATTGCTTTACAATATTAAATAACTAAACAGAATTTATTAATTTCGAATTCCTTTAATTGCTATTACTTTATACTGAAGACTTCCGCAATGGCGGATATTGACAACAGCATTGAACAGCTGATGGGAATCGATGAATGCTACTGTACAAAAATATCAGTCACCACCGGGAATCGAACCACGGACCGGTTAAGGGCGCTCAACCGGCAATTGAGAGGTCCGTGGTTCGATTCCCGGTGGTGACTGATATTTTTGTACAGTAGCATTCATCGATTCCCATCAGCTGTTCAATGCTGTTGTCAATATCCGCCATTGCGGAAGTCTTCAGTATAAAGTAATAGCAATTAAAGGAATTCGAAATTAATAAATTCTGTTTATGTATATTTGTCAGTTTATTCAATTGTCAGTCACTTCAAACTAACTTATTAAATAACTATTGATAAACTTCAGCACATATAACCCTAAAATTTCATTAAATTTAAATAATAAAACAGTGTTACTACTACTAGCAGTTCAATGGTTTAATTTAATATTTAGGCTATTAAACCTTTTAATTTTTCTGCCTGTTATTATTAACCATTTTCTTTCTTTTTCAAGAAGTGGGTTTATTTTGAAGGTATGAAAATTGTTTTGCACATTTCAAGACAGGCGAAATGTGTTTGTAATATTTAAAAAATTACTGTTCAAGCTGTGACATTAAAAATATATTATAAGCACTTGTCTTACTAGTCTTTGAGAAATTCTTCAAAAACGTTTGTTTATGTATTGATATGTATTATTACTATTGTACTGTATATAAACAAAATGTAAAGAAGGTATTCATTACTTTTTATTTTACCATTCATTAAAAATTCATATTGGTTTTGGTTATTGTATGCTTCAGACAAATTGGTTGGTGCGTTCTCGTAGGTCCTGTTTGTAACGGTGACCAATTAGATTGGCCAGCAAAAAAGACATTGTTCTCTGCTGTAAAATCACTTCCCGGTGGTTCGGAACCCACCTTAAACTGTAGGTCCAACTCATCAATCACCATCATCCAACTCATCACCCACGCACAGGTCTCAGACCTATGTGGGCTTCATCTTCAGAAAAAAAATCGAAACAAGTTTATAGGAAATTTAGAGTAGGCACCGAGATGTTAACGGGGTGGGTGTGTTGGTGAGGGAATGTTTAACTAGGTCTTATTAGGAAATAGAGAGGGTGGTTTATAAGAATAAATAAGCGTTCCCACACCTAAAATTTTAGAAATTAAGCACTGCAGAAGCCTGCCATTTATTATTGTTACGGGTTATAATGGCTAAAATAAGGCTGACAACACTAAAGTTCACACTTGCACTTCATTTACACAAATTATCCTTTTTACACACACTAATTGCAAGTTCAATTAATAAAGAAAAACAGATCAACAAATGACAAGCTAATACTTATTTTCAGTCATTATTTACAAAAATTAATGAATAATTAATTACAGGCCGATCAGTAATAAAAGAAACAAGAGTCCAATAAACTGTACAATAATGAAGAAAGAAATTATAAAATGAACAACTAAACACTTACAAAACACAGTCCCATACGTTATTTGACAGTCCAAAATAATATCACTTGACACATTTTTAAACTTTTAGTAAGCTGCACAATTAGTAAACACTTGTCTCTGCACGTTACACTGAAATCAAGCACTGTTTACTCTAACGGCACTGGATTTTCTCTCACACAAGTTCTGCAACACGATCTGACATGCGAGCTTTGTAAAACTAACTCACTGGTTCACGTGAGCTCCTTTATATAGTTGTTGTCGTTCCAAGAACTGGAGGCCACTAGACGCTTCGAGAAGGCCATGCAAGGTCATAGAATATAGTAGAATATAGAAGAAGCTTTGAAGTTTCTCAATTGAGTGAGAGAGAGATGCAGATTTGAAGAATAAGAGTGCTAAAGACATGTTAAAAGCAAGAGGATGAAGATTCAGATTACAAGTCACGTTTGTCCATGAATGGAAACGATTTACGTAGAATGACTGCTTGTTTTGCATTCGTAACATTATAATAACTGATCAATAGTTCAAACTTGATAAGCATACACATGCAGCATAAACTGACTGGCAGCGAAAATTATAAATTAATTTTTGTGTTAATTGAATAGCATAACTCATTTCGAAACTATTCAACAACTACCGGTACGTAGATGAAGTAATCTTTAAAAAGTAAGATATCCAACTTGAATGTTAGCATGAATTTTCTCACCTTTTATGTTTCCATTTTCTTCTAATTTTGAATTGAACTTTTGGACATCCTCTCTTCTCTTATCCACTACCTGTGAAATATAAAAACGCTATGAACATATTTTATGAAGGACAATAAAACTATTTATATGCATGGTACTTTGTCATTTATTTTTTGTCGTAAAAACACAACCTAATATTAAAACTGACACTGTATTTTTATTAAAATATAATTTTCACTCAATTATACTGGCGATGCTGGAGGGATGCATTTCTCTTCTAAAACAAAGCTTCTTTTCAGAAGTGAAATGCATCCTTCCAGCATCTCCAGTATAAGTGAGTGAAAATAATATTTTATTATAAATACTGTGTCAGTTTTGTTTGATATTAGATTGTTCATAAAGTATTTCCTCATGGATAACATGATTCTGTGATGGAAAACATCACAGATTTTGAAAACACATTTCACCATTAATCATAAGGCAATTTGTTTAGATTCAATAAGGGGGCGAAACTAAAGTAATTTTTGCTATTTTTGTTAAATGAGTGATTAAAATTATTCCAATGAGACTCTCCAACTTTTCATCATCAACAAGGTACGTTTTCCAGATAAACCTGTGTTTACTGTCTATTTCCATAATTAAGCTGGGATTAAGCACTATCTAGAGAATGTTATATCTGTTTGTTGCACTTATGCACATGCCTTATTGCATCTATCACGTTTCCTGTACCTGTATCACTATTCCTGTATTATGCAATTCATTCGGAATAAAATATAGTCTCATGATCTACCTTGTCAAAAATTTGACATTGACTTATTTCTATTGGAATGAGAACTACAAAACTGCTACATTGTAATATTATTATTATTAATATATATTCAGCTTACTACAAGAGCACGCAGTATTTGTTCACGTGGTGCAATGAGACTTATCAAGGTTTTCACTACAGTGTGCAGGCAATTATGTTCTATATTGATAATTATAGTACTTTTCAGTTATTGTTAGATTTGCCAGCGAACAAGTGAACAGACAAATGCTTATTGCCAACATACAAGTGGTTTTTTTCAAAGTTTCATTGAACAGAATGCCTTATCATTGATTCAATGATATGATTAAAATGATTTCGATTCGTCATTCTAAATTTTACATGTATTTTATTATCAATTTGTCAAGCAATTCGTTATTGACAAGCCGTGAAACCGTTTCTGTTCATGACTAGAACGATTTTCTAATACATCTAAATCTAGATGAGAATTATTTCATTTTCCGTGTCATACCGACTTTGTGAACTCATGGAGTCTCTTCACTCTCATGAACATCTCTTTCCCTTCTGACGATAATTTGAATATCGGCTCAAAGTAGAACCAAGGCTTGTACATCCTCGCAACAATAATTTCTGAAGAGCTGGAAAAAATAAAAAATAAATCATTTTAATTACGGTACTCATACTGATACAAGTTTTTCAAGTAATTCGATTTTGACAATTATATTACAAGTGATATTCAATCACAAAATCTACTATTATTCTATAACTAACAAGATAATGATACATAATGAAGAAAAAAGGGACAGAAAACTAAAACCAGTATAGTGAACCATTTCCAGACTCATTTTTTCTCAGGCTTGTAACAAGTTGTTACGGTATCATATTTTTATTGTTTACGACAATCAATGCACTTCTCCCATCGATAACACTGTATAGTAAAAATATCCAGGTGTAGCTACTTTCAGCAACTCGGATTTAGTGAAATAGTGAGTTATACCGTATAATGTATGATTGCAATGGCTAAAATAAGACAAAAATAAATGTAATGAAAACAATAGAATAAGAAAAGAATAAGTTCTACTACCACAAAAGTGGTTAATTATGTGTGTGCAGGATGCAGAGCTACTCACATTGAGAGATCATCAACAAATGTAAATGTGTTGTTATCTTGCAGATTCATTTTTGCACCAAATGCTGTACCTGAAATGAAATAGAGTTTCTCATATGAAACGTGGTTCACATTGATACCTACTTCCGCAGGGAAGTTGTATGACAAAAACTTACAACCTTTCAGCTTATGTTTATGAAAAAACATGCCATTTATACACCAGAAGGCACAAAAAAAAACTCAAAAATGAACATCAAAATATTGAGCAAATGCACAGATGAATTCAGACTGATTAAAGCAATCATCTATATAAATACTAAAATGTAGATACGTACCGGTACCGTACTTTATGAAAATCAAGGAGATTGGAAAAAAATTGATTTTGTTCAACATTGCAAATTAAAAAACAATGTTTCAAAAAAATACATTGCAAAAGAAATTTGTTTCGTGTAATGTGAGAATATATGTTGACAATGTATTCAATACAAAGATAAATAGGCCCACATATAAAGTACAGTTAACAATAGTTGTCTGACAAAAGCAAGCTGAATCAGTACCCTGATTAATATATTAGCCATGTCACTGATCAACTTTGGTCTAGGTATTTCAAAAAGTTACTTGTTAACACGGGTCAACATCTGCTACAGTAAACTAGCTGGCCAATTTGATTATATGGCAATAACCTTTTATTATGCATATTATCTATATACCAATCTCCAATTAGTTTATTGAGTATTAGCAGGTTTAGTGAATAATTTACTTCGTATGCTACTACACCTATTAATCACTTCTTTATATATGTAGGCCTATACTTCTAAGAATAAGCGAAATACGGTATTATAAATCCATCATTTAAAATAAGGATCCAGTTTCCCTTAACTGAAAAAACTGAATATTGTACAGTGGACCTACATTAACTACAAAATACTAACACTAGCCTACATCAAGTCGTAACAAGCATTCACTGTGCACATTCCCATAATGATGTTGATCAAGACCATAAACTATAGTTTGATAAAGAAATAATTCGGAAGTGAATATCGACACTTTCTTTATGTGTATAATGATCAATGCGCACTGTTTTAGTGTGCTTCCTCAGACACGGCAATAGGCATCCAATCGTGTCTGAGGACGCATTACAACAGTGCGAAATGGCCATAACACACATAAAGTGAGGGCCGATATTCACTATTAAAGTTCTGTAACTCTCCATAAAATCATAATTTTAATTTAATCTGTGAAAAAGAATAACGGAATCACGAAAACTAATGTCTATATCCGTAGAGAATAAATACAATTTTTTTTTAAAATGAATTATACTCACGACATATAGTATCCAGTGTACAGTGCATAATAGGTCGTGATATATCAACTGTTTTGTTTACCATTTTCTTTGATAAATGTTCATTCAATATTTTACTCTGCTCATTGAAGATATTGATGTATCTTTCCATGTAATTTGGTTGAAACATTTTGTTGGTAAATCTCCTATGCATCTTCCACACATCCCCTGTAACAGAAAGTTTTAAAACTGATCAAAATATCCTACTTTTTCACAGATCATTTTCATAATTCCCTAGACCACCATATCACCTTTCTGGCGTTACTTTATGTCTCAACACACAAAATAAGTTTGACACTGTACTCCGCTACATGTTCAATATGCAATTATTCACTAACATAAATCTGATAGATCACTGATAGACTCTGATTGATTTTATATAGAACAAATTGATATACTTGAGTTGCTTTGATACACTTGAGTTATTAAATAATAATATCACTAATAATGTGAAAAAATGACAATAGTTTTTTTCTGAGGATGAAGCCTACATAGGTCTGAGACCTATGGGTGAGTAATGAGCTGAATGGCGGTGATTGATGAGTTAGTCCTACAGTTCTAGGTGGGTTCCGAACCAATGAGAAGTGATTTTACAGCAGAGAAATGAGTATGGTTTGCTGGCTTATCCAATCGGTCACCCTTACAAAGAGGGCCCAGGAGTTCGCACCGTATCTTTATCTGATTGAACAGATACCTGCCACTGCATAGGTGCTCTTATCAGAGTAGGGTGAGTAGAATACAAGTTTGAATTCAGAATTGATGTCGATAAGAAAAATAGAGTTTTCTATATACATTATTGATTAACCTATATTCATATACCGGTAGCCTATTGATGCTAATAGATATTTTATCAAGTAAAAATGTCCTAATAAACTCAACAAAATAGCTGTGATAAGGTAATAAGGGACTATTATGCAAACAGAATAGGATGAAAGGTAGAATATTAGCTTTGAATTTTAACTAATTATTTGAAAGATCTATCTGCTTGCCTCTATCAAATTTATTGCATAAATCACCTCACAAGTTGATGGGTTCAATGTATGATCCACATATGTTATCATTCCAAAGATAATTTTTATTTAAACGTAGACTATTCTGTGATCGAGAGAACCAACATTTGCAATAAAATGCAGGGAAAATCATGAAAAATCATCGAAATGAGATAAAAAATAAAAAATTTACCGGTTGTGGCGAACGATCCTGTTGTACGTGGCTTGTAGAACGAAAACAGATAGCCCTTGTCGATTACTTTTGTATTGGACAAAATTGCCTGAAAAGGTTAATCTTAAATAGAAAAATGAAAATTACATTTTCTGAAAAGTAAAACTTCACATTCCAATGATCACACAAATACAGTTGTGAGTTTTCAATTCACAGCAGTTACTCAATAGCTCGTGACTATTAAGTAGAAGTAGCTGAATATACTTTTATGTAATGTATTATGCATTTCTGATTGATGTTATTCAACTCAACCTTAGATGTGAGTTTTCCACAAGCAATTTCATGGCAATTATTTTCCCAATAAAGTTGGAATATTGATTGATTTTTTCGTTTTGATTTGAGAGATCTATGATTGTTCAACAAGCTATAAAATTTATTACATAAATCACTAAACAATTTAATGGGTTAATATATGCTCCTCATCATATGCGTAGCGCCCGGGGGGCACAGGGGGCTCGTGCCCCCCAATCTCATCTTGTATTTTTTGCAACTAACAATCTAATCAACAAGGTAAGGTCTGTTTAAATTACACCTAACAAAACAAATTAGAAAACATTTTTATAATTAATCACAATCTAATTAATAAGTTTATTATTGAAATTCGATTGCCGAACGGTTCTTTGTTACACAAAAAACAACTACAACCAAAAGACTGCCAAGATGAATGTGCTGGATTTAGCAATTTTTTTTTTTTGGCTGGTGGTCTTCAAGATAATGCAACTATTTGGAACTATTTGAAATAGCTCTCTTATGGCCACGGAACGATCTTTTTCAACATTGCGAAGGCTGAAAACTTTCCTGAGAAGTACGGTACAATGAAAGAAGATAGTTTGAAAGGACTCTCACTGATGGTAATCGAACAAGAACCGTTTGTTTGGCAATCGAATCGTTCATGGAAGATCATAAGCTCAATATCATTATTGACAGATTTGCCAAACTGTCTGATAGAAGATTCATGATACATTAAGTTGCAGTGTATTAGCAAGTGCTGTAGTTGCGAGTGTTAGACTTTTCATTGTGGTGAGTGACTTTTTTCTAAAATAATTAGTTTTATCTATGATTAAGTTAGAGCTTTTTCAATAGATGCGTGTGTTATGAAAGTACGCGTTATTATTTTTTTACTTTTAAACCAAACATCAGGTTGAAGATAATGTTTCGAGTTATATGAAAACTGCAAATAATAAAGGCTGGGTTGCCTATAAACAATATATATGTTCTATTGGCTATTATTTTGCATTCATACAGATTTTACACCCCCCAGCCTAACTGTTCGGTGTGTCCCCCCAACTTGCAGGGTTACGCTACGCCTATGCTCCTCATATAATATCATTCGAAGTGAATTTTTCATATTTTCTGTTTCAATAGATAGTGTCTGAGTCGATCATTTTAAACACAACCGCTGGGATGAGTGATCGTGCTTCTATGTCTTAATGTTTTAAGATTTATTATACGATGATTTTAAGCTAAGGTGGGTTCGGAACCCACATAAAATTATAGGTCCAACATGCTCCCCATAAAATGGCTGAAACGTTGAGGTGTAACGGTGCTGTAAGGGTCTCCCCACCAATAAAATCCATACGCTTATTATTATTATTATTATTATTATTATTATTATTATTAATATTATCATTATTATAATTGTTTACTCAGTCTTTTAACCCAAGAACAGAGGCATTTATTCAAACATAATAATAAATTATAATAAATGTAAACTTTAATCAATACTACATTTTACTAATCAATTGTAGCATCCCAATATAGAAACTGTGCTGGGATGCGAATATAAGTCTAGCAATAAAAATGAGAATTACTCCGATCTAAATGTAAACATACACATATAGAATATAGCGTATATTATATAATGGCAAAAACATAAATATGAAAAGAAGGAAATGTATTTACAAAACAAATAATAGTAATAATAAAAAAGATAAATAGATTTTTAGAATAAATTATTAAATACATAATAATTCCTCACTTCATGTAATGCCAATGTTAATTAAGAAACATTTGATACTTTCTTTGAAATTCAAGATGTTTATTTCTCTTATCTTAGTCGGCAGTTTATTAAAAATTTTACAGCCTGTATACAATGCAGATTTCTGAACAAAGATTTCTTCTTTCAATATACAGCTCCCTTCTCCCTATTTCTAGCTCTTGAGTTGTAAGAATGATCCTCATTTCTAGTTATATTTTGATGGATATATTTTGATGAAAATGTGAATCATTATGTATGTATAGTTGCCGCACGCTTAGATCTTTATACTCCTGAAATAACTGCGTAGTTGGCAAAGCCTTGGTTTAAATAAAAGGTTCTGAGTTTTTATGAGTGGATCTACTTGATTGTAATAGGTTCTTCCCAAGACAAGGATTCCATATCTAATGAGCGATTCAACCAAACAGTCTTTATAAAATAAATAGACTGTCCTTAGTTTTCCTTGGCAAGATCTGACGAAGTTTTATAAATGTGTACACAAAATTTCTTACTTTTGTGACAAATACTTGTCTGGCCTTATATCGTGCTCTCATCCAGCATGTAGGATTTCCTCATTTATCCATAGCACAGGCTTACGTTTGAGATGAGCAGTGTGCAGCGGAGCATGCTTAACAAAATAAAATACAGTTTTAAATGGGATATCACACCTCCAATCAACGATTTATATGATACCGATGGGTCCAAGTGCATCTTATCTATAGTCATCGCCAATGGGGAAATTGTATTCCTCCCCACTCCTGGAGACTCCTGTTCTGGATATTGTTGAGCCTAGTTCTTAATTTTCTACAAAAAATCGCATTTTTTATACCAAGGTATGCATTTTCTCCTATTAACACTCTCTTTGTACCCCAAACTTGTGCATCCCTGAGCAAGTGCCCATTTTTCTCAGTTATAAAAACGGGCCTGAGACTGCATCTGAACATATCTTCAGCATGTCTTCTTTGACTATCTATCTTGGAAATTATGGAGTATTCTTCTTTTATTGTCACTTTATCACACCCAACCTAGGAAATTATCAACAAGGTATCGAAACTGGAGTAAAGTAGCTCCGGTTGACCGGTATGTGTAAAATAGAATAATAAGTGTGACATAGAGATGCCATGTCAACTCAATGATGTGTAACTCAATGTTAGAAGCAATGAACATTTTTTAAATCAATTATTATCATAACGTAATGCTGCTTACCTCAAGGGTACTTGCTTTATATAACCCCACTACTAGCTGATGTCCTAACCAGATCCTTGCAAGTCCCTCATTGCCAAAGTTTTCTCCAAGCTCTGCTATTCTTTTAATAAAGCCTGTAAAATGACAGATTACTTAGTGCGTGAAAATTGTTATAGAAGTAAAACAGTATAGCATAGACATTTATCAAAAATGTTTCAAATAGTTTTTATTAGTGTCACTGCATTGTGCATAATAGATATTTATGTTCTATTCATATTAACGATGTTAAAAAAGTTGGGCTTGAAGGAACTTACAATTTTGCAAACAACAAAATATACAGAACATCATTTATTAAATTCGAATTCCTCAAAGTGCTGTCAACTACACTGAGGACTTCCGCAATGGCGGATATTGACAACAGCATTGAATAACGGATGGAAATCGATGAATGCTTCGGCACAAAAATATTTATTCGGGAATCGAACCACGCCATTGCAGAAGTATTCATAATTTTTTTTCAGATTACGTCTTGGAGACTCCAGTTATGGAGTATAAGACAAGTCAGATTAACAATTATACTATCTTATTCACTAGTTAGCATAATTGCTATATTCATTACTACAGGTGAGGCTTTGATTTGAAAGGAACTCTTGTACACTATAAAAAGCTTTATCAACTAAATATTTTTTCAGTTGTTTTTTAAAAATATTTCTGTATTTTCAAGACTCTTTAAAAACTGCGGTACTGTAGCTTGCTGTAGAGTTTCCTATCAATATAACTAGGTAATTTAAGATGTTGAGTGTACTGTGGGTCGTCTGACGATGCTCTTCACAACAGAGTGAAACGGCCGTCACGCCATAACGCGAGTCACAATTTCCACTCAAAAGTGTTTTTTAAGTTTTAATAATAACTGATAGCAATTTGAGGAATTCGAAATTAAGAAATTATGTTGTATATATTTGGCAGTTTGCAAAATTGTTAGCTCCATCAAATCCAACTTGTGATATATGTCCAAGTCTAAAATGAACGCTGCTGTGCAGAAAGGTAGTCTAGTGGTTGAGACGCCTGACCGGCAATTGGGAGGTCCGTGGTTCGGTTCCCGGCGGCGACTAAATATTTTTCTGCAGTAGCGTTCATCAATTTCCATCAGCTATTCAATGCTTTTCTCAATATCCGCCATTGCGGAAGTTTTTAGTATAATTGATAGTACTTTGAGGAATTATGTTAAAGAACATCAGTATTATCTATTATGGGTACTGTATCTGCATAACATCTCAAGCACTAAACTTATACTAAGAAAATTTTAATTTAGTACTGCATTGTTCAATTTTTTCTAAGAATAGTTGGATACTAGCTTGTAATCAGTAATTGTCATGCACGAAGTGATTAACTTCAAGGATCAGTTCTATAGAAATTTAATTTTCTATTTCATATGAAATACCTTCATGTGTAACTCCAAAGAAGTAGAACAGATTGCCAACTATCGGAAAGAGCTTCGGTCCAGGCAATTTAGCAGCGAGCTTTTCTAAACGTTGTCTCTTCAATTTGTACTGAGCATAATAGAATAGAAGAGTTATTGCTGATACAGATGCAAACCACTCCCATAATAACAGGAGATACATCCTTCACAGCTTGCTGGAAAAAAAATATTATGTTTCCATCAATGTGAATAGGCCTACCTGATGTTTTCTTCTGTGATATTGTAGAACTTGAACTTGAACCTAATGAAAAATAAAAACTTAAAAAACACTTTGAAGTGGAAATTATAACTCACATTATGGTGTTACGGCCGTTTCACTCTATTGCCAAGAGCATTGTCATAGTGTACTGTGGGTCGTCTGAAAATGCTCTTGACAACAGAGTGAAACGGCTGCCACGCCATAACGTCAGTTATAATTTCCACTTAAAAGTGTTTTTAAGTTTTTATTGTATATTAGTGGAAACAAGATGGATTCGTTCAAAACAAAAATCATGAATAACGAAAAATTATAGGTATTGTGCAGTATTCAACTCACACCCAAGACAAGGTCTTGCTATGATTTTAAGAGTGTCTTAATGGAAGATGGATTTTTTATGAAATCATGAAGTTTTACATGGTGATAATTGTAAGAAAACTTGAAATTCAATAAGAAAACCACCTACCCTTCTGTCAAAAATATAGAGCTGAGACGAATATAGGCTTATTGTTTCGCGTCTGTTTCTTAGAGACCAACTGATTGAAATCTCTAGTAACTTCTCATTTTATTTCAAAATCCAGGCTCCATAGAGAATAAGTTTTTTGTTTCTATTCAATTACACATTGTTACAATCTAATGGTCCAAGACATGAAATTGAATATTTTCTTCAAGAGCATTTACATATTCTCTAATTAGACTTCCGGTACACTTTTCAAGGCAGCTGGAGGTTTAGGCTCAATTAAACAATGATTAGGATTTTTAATAATTTATTTATCTTATGCTCTTGTTGATTTTTTCTGAGATTTCACACAGCCCAGTTAGAAGGAAAATTTTCAATTCCGTATAAACTCAATAAAAAGGTTGAGGTGTGTGAACTTTCAAGTTTACATTTTCTATTAGGAGTATTATTGCCTGAAAATTTTCAGCCTCGAACTAATCAGGTTAGAAAATCAGCTCAAAATTAATCAGCTTCTCGAATAATTTGATGTGTTGAACTAAGGCCTTGCGAGGACATACACTCATTGTCAGAATGAACTCCACCGCGTGTTTTAATAATGGGTGAAATAAAATATAACTCATCAATTAAAACACAGGCTTTCATTTATTTTTTCTCTTGGTTTGCTAATAGAATAATAGAACTCTACAGATTTTGCTGAGTTGTTTCCTGTATTGTGTTTAAAAAAAGTACTGAGACAAAAGGCAGATATAGGAAGTTGATAATATGATAATGTATAAAGGAATAGCAATGGGAGGACTGGAGGGAATGTAGAAATTGAATGACGAAGAATAGAAACATTCGTGATGGGAACATTTCATACGGGGTTTTTTTTTAATATATGTTTAATGTATTGAGCATAAAAGGTTCTAATTTCTAGGCCTATGGTGTGATTTTGTTCTACAATTATTTCAATAACCAATTCTTAATAAAAATAGAATGAATCGGTTTAGTTTGAGGATGAAAAAATACAATGTTCATTCGCCCATAGTAATACAGCTAAAAATATTTTTAAATATTTTGAACCTGAGCTATGTAAAATTATGGTTGAAATAAATTAATTACTTTTCAAACTTCCATCTAATGCATGAATTCTAATCTTCCAATACAACTTTTTTATAGCAATTTAGTCAAAATATATGACAGGAAAAACATGCTGAACAACAGCCTCCCATACCTCAAAAATAGCTTTATTGATTAACAACAAATATTTTGTAATTCTACTCAATTCGATGTTGTTCGGGCTTGAACAAGGATTTATGGAAATTACTCTTGCCTATTAATATTATTAAAAATGAATCAATAAAAAACCAATCATCCGATTGCAATGAAACTTTGGGAATGTTTGAATAGCCTACATGCCGACAAGAATTACTAGTTACCCAACTCTGCAATCAAAATCACCTCAAATTTCACTATCACAATCAAAATTATTTCATGATAAAATGATATCATAGTTTTTTTCATCATAAAGAATGAAGATGTCAAGATTAGAATACTGAGTACAACATGAATAATCTGAGAATCGTTTACTACCTGCCAAAGAGTAAACCTAGGTGAGATGATTGCTGTAATTTATTACAAAATGCTCTAACCAACTGATGATGTAAGAGTCTAATGCATTGAACTCATCAATTACCGTATTCAACTTTTTCCACTTTCAAGTTCTTCAAAAACCATTAATTATTGGGGGTTTCTATGATGACAGAGGGGTAAGACAGTTCAAGAAGCTCATGCAAGAAACTACGGGATGATATATGATACCCTAATCATTTTTAGCTCGACTGTATTTAAATTTCTCCTTTTGTAAACATTGTGATGAGAGACACTTTGTTGATGTCATAGCTCTTCGCGCTTTTCAAAAATAATTACATCGCCACCAAAAAAGAATTATGAGAAGATTTATAACAGTTCAAGGTTTTTCTAATGATGTTCTATGGGAAAGATTGACCTGATATTAAGCTTGATTAATAGGAAAGTCCAACTGCTCTTGTCAAAAAAGGAAAGAGGGTTTTATCTAGTACTATTACTCTAAAAATTTAACTGAAATTTATATTAATAGGCTTAATATTAATTACTAATTGCTGTACTTTTCGGAAAAGATAAGTATTTCAGCCGAGTGCCGTAGCAGGTATCTGTTCAATCAGAGATAAGCTACGAAACTCCTGGTCATCTTTGTAACGGTGACCGATTGGATTGGCCAGCAAAAAAGACTCTTTTCTCTGCTGTAAAATCACTTCCCGGTGGTTCGGAACCCACCTAAAACTGTAGGTCCAACTCATCAATCACCATCATCCAGTTCATTACCCACGCACGGGTCTCAGACCTATGTGGGATTCATCATTCAAAAAAAAAAAAATAATAAAAAAAATAGGCTTATTACTCCATTGTTAAATTTGGCTGCTATTTAAAAATCACTCATCACAAATACATTTTGCAAACTTCGTATCGATCGTAAAGTATTGCTTCCTATTATGTAGACAACAAAAACCAAATTCTATAATATATAGAATAATTTCATTCTTGGATGTCAAAAATTTGAAAATTCTTGCAATAGGGTTGAGTTCTAAGCACTCCTCTCTTTTTCAACCATTTGAACGACTTGTGATCCTTTTTGGAGTTTGAAAAAATAATCTTAATTATTTATGAATAACTTTCTTACTGACACCATACACTTTTCTCTTGCATGTTTCTAGTATGCCGAAAATTTGGTGTTTGCTGGCTCAATGTGACCAGTTAACAAACATTTTTATTATTTCTTTTAAAATTAATTGTATGGAAAATATTCAAAAACCAATTTTATGAAATTATACACTCTTCCCTTTATTTTGATAAGTATTTATTTGGTTCATTCTAATACATCCTATGAGTCAGAGCAAATCAGTGAAATGATGTTACCCAGAAAAAATTGATTGTTTGAACTTGGTCAAAAATCTTCAATTCCCTCTCAAACCATCAACCTTTTTATTTTTGTGTCAGGTTTAAAAATGTCGAGAATACAATAATTTTAAATTTAGATTTTAGATTACTGATTAAATTACTCATTTGTTGAGACCGAAATTTTACTCTATTTCGCTCTTTGCCAGTGGTGATCTCATTTCATTCTGGCCCTAGCTAAGTCAAATCAAATCAAATCAAATTTATTCCATTCAAAAATTGTACATGATACATACATAATACAGACGTTGTATGAAAATTCATTTGAACCAATAATTAGCCTATAACATGAAATGTTCCTCCATAAATTAATAAAGCTGTTCCTATGGAATCAGCAAACATAGGCTATTATTGCCGGTGCATTCACTGGGTTGCCATCTAAATTAAATTTGTGGACCAAAGTCATTAATGAATTTTCAAGAAAAATGACTTGAAAAAGTGAATAAATACAACAAGTCTTTTTACATACTCGAAGACTACTCAACTTAGGCTTTCTGTCCTGAAAAAAAAACAGGGAAGACGACAGTGAGCGGAAAAAGATTTCAGCTCCCTAGAAGATACTAGTAAATGCGGCCACTGAACTGGTTTATAATAACATGTAGCTACTACTCTAACCTGTTGTGTTTATTAGTTTATTTAGAGAAATGTTAGCATCACTTCCATTCATACTTTGTTATTTTTTTAATGATAGTGAGTGCAGTCACAGCTGCACGAGATCGTTGTCATAGATATTTCGAGATATGTCGAGATAATTGTCTGCCTGAGACCTGGGGGTTCTCTTCCGGTTTTGAGACATTTTTATTCTGATTTTTTTTTAATGTCTATTTATCAGTCAAGTGGTGTTTTTGGATGGTCATCCCCTTCTCCAAGACCGCTCTTGATAGAGAGAAGTCTTAGAGCTTTTATTTTTGTTAACTGCATTATTTTCCACTGCGAGAGAAAGCTGTAAGCGAAGTCTCAGAAATAACTACGGTACTTCATAAATATACAACTCGTATTAATTTAGTTGAGAATAATCAAATTCTGATTCATTTAATAAAATTCCGTTTAACATAATGTCTTCAAAAAATGCAGTCAGTTGAAATTACTATTGAGTTCAGTTCAATGTTGTTTTGTTTCTTTGAAATCCATTTTGAAATTACCTAGGCTACCTGCTGGTATCCTACTTTTCCCTTTTCTCAATATAATAGTTCATTGTTGGTCTCCATTCACTCTGTCTTAATCGATTTTTTTTGGGGTTCATTAAACATGTTATTCAAAAATTTTTGGTAACAATAAAAGTACGGTATGCCGTGTATAAGCGAGAGGAGGCTTAGGCCTATGGGTTCAAAAGCAGCAGATTCTAAAAAATTGTCTTCTCTTTGAATTTTTTGATGAAAAATAAAATTTTACTTAGCAGTACACATTATTAAGTAAATTTTTTCCAGACAACATGAAATATATTAGTAATAACCTATAACAAGAAGTAGAATGTTCTAAATTAATATGTTGTTATGTTCTCCATGACAAAGTACTTGATGAACCTTCTTACATTAAAACTGACACTGTATTCCCAATTAGTTATTATTTTCACTCACTAAAGGGATGTATTTCGCTTCTGAGAAGAAGCTTTATCAGCCAATCACTCATGGCTGATGAAGAATCGTCTCAGAAGCGAAATGCATTCTTGAAGATTAATAAAGTAACTATACCTCATGTATTGTGTGCACCCATTGCACCATGCTGCCTCTCACTCTTGCCACCCAAAACCTTTCTTCAGAACCTCGCTAACTCAAACCAACTTGGTAATTACCTGCCTTTCCACACCGCGCGCGCTAGTGGTACTACCCTAGAGGAACGCTTGCTATTCGCCAAGAACTGGCCCAGCCACCGGCCAATCAGCTTTGAGCAAGGTTGACACCAGCTTTTACAAGGTGGTCACCATGAACACAATTCAGCACTTGATCACTTGGACATGTGAAGACTGGAGACTTGAAGAATGACTTGCCATCTCAGTATAGGCAGCAACAACCTGGGGAAGAGTCACTGAGGACCATTTTCAATAGTTGCTCTGTTCCTTCTTCACCCTGACTCACGTCTAGGGTTAGAGCCAGGATGAGAATCCATCACCAACGCCATCTGCCCACAGCCAACCAATCTGGATATAGCCACTGTGTCTCAGGAGGAGGTTGCTAATCTCACTCAGGCTGGTACTGCTGACCCACAACTTGCCAGTTGCTCATTTGACTGAAAACGCCTAGCCCTGTTAGGCCTGCTGAACAAAATCTTGCCAAGTGTGCTGATAACCTCAGGAAAGCTGCCGGTCCTGTCAAAGCCAGTACTGCTGACTGCCTGAGCCCTACAGCCCGACTCAGCCTGGTTCCTTAGGGGAGCTGTGGTCTCCAGGATCAACTTGTCTTAACAAGGCCAACACAGACCATTTGATGGCCATCCTCCTGCCAGAGCTCTGGGCACTCTGTCACCAACTTTCTCAGTCAGTCTCACCACTGCCACCCTCACCACAGAAAGAACATCTGCTGGATCTTGACCAAGCTAAGCCTCCCTGCGTGGACTGCGCCAGTGGCCCCTGAGAGCCGCACACATGATCCATGTTCAGCCAGCCTATGACCTATGAGATACATCATGGGTTGACCAGGCCTCCAACTCGCATGAAGTCGCCTAGCTTAGTGCTCTGGCCCTTTTCTGAGCCAACACGTTTCCAAGTTTCCAGCCCTTTTCAGAGTTACTGTGACTGGTGGCTCGCAGGTCCCTTTTCAAGGCCAACCAGCCATAAGAAATAAGCCATCATGAGACAGGGCGACCCAGCTCTCCAATCCTGGCACAATATATGCTGGCACAACCAACCCCAGTAACTAACTAGTAACACCTAACTAACTGAAACTAGTAATTTTAGTACTAAGTTGAATAAAAATAATGTACTAACTTGAGCAAAATAATAACCAACTTGAAATATTCATAATTGGCTATAAGCTATTTGAGAAAATTTTCAAGAGGTACAATAACTTCGACAGTTTATAATAGCTTAACCGATTTGTATTACTTAATTGATGAAAATTGAATCAGAATGTAGTTACAAATCTTTTCATTTGAAGATTGTGTAAATCTCTGTAAAAAAATATATATATAGTAGGCCTACATTTTCTACATAAAGAGAAGAATAATTATTGTAACATATAATGGTTCAGTGTTTACTGCAATTTGTACTCTGGAAAGAATAAAACGAATCAGGATAATAAGCGCTGGAAGAAATAAGAAAAACAAGCATTGTTGTTGATTATCCTCCGATCAGTCACGGAGCTTGTAAAACAAAACAGACTGGCACGCAAAGTCCGCAGTGTAAACTTATGTAACAATAATAGCTTGTAGTAGTAACAGCTGGTTTTACAGTTCCCTTGACAGTGAATTGAATGAAAGTTCAAGAGCTGAGAAAAGTAATAATTAACAAGCTGTTGGGGAACTATATATCTCAACTATTAGTATAGGTTGTAGGTTGAAGTGATCGAGGATCTCAAATTCTCAACTCTAGAGCCAGTTTAATTTGAAAATAATTGGATTCTTTGATTACCGGTAGGCCCTATATCTAGAAGTTTTGAGCTCATCACTCATTTGAATTCAAAAACTGTGATGATATTGAATTCACAGATAGGCTACTTTGAAAAGATCTCATCTACGGTCATGATTGATTGTTCTAAACTGCTGAGGGGCTATTCGACATGCTCAAATTAATCTACTGTGCTATCTTGTGAACTGCAATCAATCATTTTCATCGTATTATCAAGTGTAGAATTTATTGTAATACTTGTAGTTCAGTGAAAAGTGGACCTCACGCCCAAGAATAAAGATGCTTCCACAAAGGAGCATACTCGATGTGCACAATGATAATTACCATTGCAAAATTGAACACAATCATAAACTCTTATCACAATCATAAAGTCTTAGAACTAACCCATGATTCATTTTTCGTAGTCTTTTTCATGTCTGTTTTCCACAGTGTCACTTTTTACTACGTTTTCAAGGCTGCGTTTCTATTTTTATCCAGCCTGTACTTATGTTTTTCCAGACAGATGACTGCTCAAATCTGATAAGATTCCACATGTCTGGTGAATGAATTTATTGAAAAATTTAAATAAAATTTTTATATTTTTATAATTTACTTAGTACATGCTTCTTATTCTACTTAATTAAAATATTAGAAATGATTCTTTCTCTCAGATAAATATTACGTTATTCTTATGAATGATAACTCAATTTATATGAAGGCTCAACCTAATGAGGTCCCGAGGTCTATCTTGAAATCTGATTCCAATTACGTAGGATGGTCTACGTTTTTTAAATGCTTTCTATAGAAGAAACCCCCAAGTGCCTTTCCTATTTTTTCTCCTAAATATCCTATACATCGCTGCACATTTCTAAAAGGAACGTTCATGTGAAATTTCATAGAATTTCGTCCACGCGTTTGACCGTAAATGCGTTACAAACGAACAAATAAACAAGCATACAAAGGCAAAACGGTCGACTTTGAAGTGAGACCTCTCTTCGTTTGGTCAATGATAGAAATTTATATTGATGATTGATGAGTTCAGTTCATCATTGAGTATACAATATTGTTAGATAAGTCTTTACAGTGTGATAAATGATACCACATACCAATGGTGCACCCAGGGGGGTTTAAGCCCCCCCCCCCCTTAAGAATCCGACGCCCTTTAAAAATATTGATATTTTTCAAGCAAATTTACTGTAGGGAGTATGTGCTCCAGGCTGATTAGTGTTTGTATATTTCATGTTTTTCACACTTGTCAAGTAGAATAATGTTCATAAACAGTGGTTTAACGTGGGGGGAGGGGGGACTCTGGGGGCTTAAGCCTTCCTCTTCAGGTTCTAAAATCCTTATCAAAATGTCGATAATTTTCAAGCGAATTGACTATGTAAAATGGACTCAGGACCGTACATTTCACACTTTTTTAAATAGGATATCGTTTATAACAATATTGTTTCACTATTAAGACGTGAATATCGAGTACATTTCGAAGTATATTTCGGGTGGAAATAGAGTTTGTGCGCTGACAGAATTCAATTCAACTAGGCTGCTGGGTTCAGATAATGAAAATAATTCGTTCCACTCATCAATGTAATGTAATACAGGATCTTTAGCCTCTAGAACATGTTGGACCTATAATACATTTGACGTTATAGTAGAATGTAACGTATTTTTGGGAGGATGAAGACCTGTGCGTGGGTTATCAGTTAGATTAGATGATGGTGGTTGATGAGTTGGACCTACAGTTTTAGGTGAGGTCCATATATCACTGGGAATCACAGGAATCACAGTGATAGCCGCGAGCCGTAGCAGGTATCTGTTCAATCAGATAGATAAGGTGCGTTCTCGTAGGTCCTGTTTGTAACGGTGACCGATTAGATTGTCCAACAAAAAAGACACTGTTCTCTGCTGAAAAACACTTCCCGGTGGCTCTTCGGAACCCACCTAAAACTGTAGGTCCAACTCATAAATCAACATCATCCAACTCATTACCCACGCACAGGTCTCAGACCTATGTGGGCTTTATCTTCAAAAAAAAATCTCTATCACTGGGAGTCTTTTTGGTGGCCGATCCAAGTGTGTCACCCTTACAAAGAGGGCCCAGGAATTTGCTGCTCATCTTATCTGACTGAACAGATACCTGTCACGGCTATCATTTCCCTGATACAGGTGTTTGCGAAAAAATTTCGCAAGGAATCTGCCAGAATGCAAAAGCTTATTCCTTCGGAAACGCTTCATTACAGAAATATTGGAGCTATCTTTAACAATAAATTAGTACTCGTTCAGGAAACTTTAGGCTTCTAGAGCTCTCATTTAGGTAGTGAATTAAATACATTCAATTTTAAAATAAGCTGGAATATCTCATAAAATGTTACCTAACGTGACGTGACTATGAAATACAAAAAAAGGCCAAAAGAAGGCGTTTTCATAAAATTGGAATCTATGAACTTAGTTATTGATTGCGAATAACGCATTCAGAGTTCATAAAATCACAATTTAAATTGAATCAGAACATACATGAATAGAAGTAGAAACCATCCGTGCAAAATTAGTGTGCTTTGATTCAATAAAACTCGACTTTAAATTTTGGGAGCAGTCTTGACTATTGAGTACATTCATATTTAATTTAAAAAAAATGAATTCATAAGTTTTGAAGGAGAAATTGAATTTTTTTGTTGATTGGCAATAAATTTTATTAAACCACCAGGCCTGCATTTTGTAAAATATCCTAATAATTCAAAGATTAGGTAATCTTTATTCGCGTTCAGACTAGCATTTTTCTAGTGGGCATCTGTGGGCATCATAAAAATTTATGATAGTAAATCTTTTAGCACATTTCAGCAAATTTTTCATTGATTCAATTGAATTCACACCACCTACCTACATGAAGGCCTTAGAGATTTCTGAATAAATTATGGTAATAGCTGTAATCTTTACTTCTGAGAGAAAGCGTTTCCGGACCTACATTCATGTGATTTTTTTATCTTCATGAGAAGTTTCTTTTTCAGTCTGGCAGAATCATCTTAAACTCTTGAAACACTGAGTATAAAAAGACACATGATGGACACATTTTGTTTAGCTAATACCATAGACGAACCATTACTCCCTAATCTATGCTAATACCCTTTAAAAAGTCAAGTAATACGATAGCAGAATCTATTGTGTTTGGTGTGTTCTGTCACAAGGAGCTTTATCGGACAGAAATATTGTAAAACGAGGTCTGAAAAATCTGCCCCCCCCCCCCCTCAAAAATTGTACCTGGTAGGACGGGTAAGCTCCCAAACCATAAGTCTGAGTGTGCCCCTGCCGCATACCGAAACTGTTCAGAATAGCTTGTGTAATAGATATCAGCCCTATAGTGAGCTTCTTCAGAAGCCTGTTGGTTGAAGTGAGAATAGAACGGAAATTTCTTGGCGTCTACTCGATAATCTCAAATTGTAATTTTAACTTTGTTTTCGATAAAATAGAGCTGGAAATCATAAATGTCCAGTTGAGTCTTCATTGTAGAGACCATTAATAGAAGACTAAAAATTGTTCTTTAAAGTTGAACTTATGCTTATACCACATATTAACTGAGTATCACTAATGAGATATTATCCATTCACCCGTGCTAATATACTTAGTGCCGTGCTATGATTATTGGAATTAATTAATAAACCTATTAAATAAATAAACTATTATCAAATAAACTTATCAATATAGAAACTGAGTTAAAAAAATATAAAGAAAAATAGAATATTGTTATTACTACTCACTTAAATTTCAAATAAAAATAAAATAAATAATTATTATTGCAAGTTAGTTTGAAATGACTGACAATTTAACAAACTGACAAATACAGAAAAAGAATTTCCATCGCTTTTCATCTGCTATTCAATACTGTTGTCAATAATATCCGCCATTGCGGAAGTCTTCAGAATGAATTAATAGCGCTTGAAGGAATTCGAAATTAATAAATTATTATTGACCCTATGACATCATAATGAAGATTTTTTGGACAATTTAACATTATTCAAAAAGTAGCTTTTAATTTAAAAAGAGAACTTTAATTTAACATTTAAATGTTGAAAACCCATCAATTTTTTTGTCGCAATCTCCGTCAATAATTTATTTTGAATTATTTTTTATTGTGAATATTGAATTTTAACTTTATATTATTATAGCCTATGAATATTCTAATATACTATGGTTTTATCATAAGTGAGCTTGAATAGAAAGGGAAATCTCACGATGAGCAAATGAATAATTTTTATTGACCCTATGATATCATAATGAAGTTTATTGAGTTTACTGTAGACTACCGTACTAATATTAGACATTCAATTATATGGTGTTTTTTGAGTAATAGGCAATAAAATTTAATATTTTTTAATAGCGAGTATAACCTATTCAAACAAAGTAGATTGATGATTCAAAGTCATTGTCAATTGCCAATCATAATTTGATAATTTTACTTTAAAGTACTGTTTATAAAAGCGCCATGATGCATTGTATAAATGCTTTTTACAACAAAATTAGCACTTAATATTTACCGTAGTTGACCTTTGCATCAAACAAATAGTATAGGCCTTATAACTCCGAGCACACAATGCTCAATACTGAGCAGACATGTAGTAGGCTACTGAACATAGTAGGTATTAGCGTTAATATTAAGAATTCGGAGATGTGCATGAAGAGTTGAAGCTGTTTATACCTTCCGGAGGTCCCCCAAAACAATTTCCATTTAAAAGCATCTAATAAAAGTGCGTGTTCTGTAAATGAATATGTATGCTACAGAGCAAATTACAATGAATTTATTAATCCTTGGAAAATGAGGACTTTGCAGAATTTATAGTTATGGCCTTCTACTCTTTCTGGGATTTACTTGGTTTTGGTTGAAAAGTAAGGAAATAAGGAAGTCGGAATTAATAGTTGTATAGGTGTGTATTTATTATAGTCGATTCCTATGAATCACAAGAAGGTCCAAAATGTTGTTACAATGACAATAAATTGATATGTTGTTGAGGTCAACAGTCAGTCAATATGGAAGTAATGCCATAAAAAACTGGAAGTTATTTTATCATTAATCGTTCAATGGTTTTATCCAAATTATTGAAATCATCTTTTATTGTATTGTATTAGAACATGGGTTCTAAAAAAACAAGTGAACTTGGATGACTAGCGGAGCATAAAATGGACACAATCAATCGATATCACAAATATGTTGGTGTCATAATAAATTTTATCAAAAAAGCAAGGCTACCACAAAATAAACATCATCATTTATTAAAATCATAATATTTTCTATTAAAAATATTTACAAAAAAAATATATTTACTGTATTATCCATGAACAATAATACATTTATTTTTAAAAGAAATGTTAGTAATGTTTTATTTTTCATGTTCACAAGAGTTTCTAATAAGGTCTAGTAAGCTTTATTTCATTACTTTGCCTTCTCTATTTGATCATTTTAAATCGATCTAGTAATCTTAGTAGGCTATTCAATTTTAATAAATTTGTTCTTGTCTTTTGATTAACTTTCTTGGAATTAGTTTTTAATATTTTCGTCATATAATTCATTCAATAGTACACAAAAATGTTCATTTTATTAAAACTGATTACTTGGATTTACTATTTTTACTTCCTCTCCTTAACTCTATCTATTACATCGCAATATCAATGAGTGCTGTGTTCTTCCACATTGAGGATTGAGCTGCTTTTGATAGATGGAGTGTCGCAATTACCACAGAGGAGACAATGTTCTTTAATAAAATACTAGCCATTTTACTTCATGAGATCCATTATTACTGTTTTACTATTACTAATAACAATATATCATACTATTTGTATAGTTTCAATTCAAATTCGATTACATAAGATAAATAGACTAAGTTTAGACATATTTTTTTGAATGTTTTCTCCACTATAACGTAGAATTTGAATCTTTTACTGTCAGTAATAGTAGGCCTACTTTACTAGCTATTAAAACATATTTTGAACTGATGAATTAAAAAAAATAATCTCATCTATGTAGGGGGTCAACCTAGAACCAAAAATAATAACAAGGGGTACATTAAGCAAAAAAGTTAGGAAAACACTGATCTAAATCATTCCAATAGCTGAGAATTTCCTCTAAAGAGGAACAATGGAGCGAGAAGCCTCTGGAGAGATCGAAGAGAGTCAGAGGACAAAAACTGTAGGTGAAACAGCACTGAACATTCGAGAAGACTCTTGGAAATTCTAGGAAGAGATGATTGACAGGAACTGCAGGCTGGTTATTGGCTATAGGGTGAAGGAGAAAGTGAAAAGGAGTGAGAGCGACCGAGTGAGTGATAGTTGACACTGCGGGGAACAGAGGGGACCTGACACAATGTTAAACAATAATAGACAATAATAAGCCCAGGCTATAGCTAACACTACACCCATACACTATACACATTTTATAATAGTCACTAGAACCTAGAATATTCTCATTGTGTCTTTGTTATTACTGTTAAGTGGTTTTCGATCATGCCCATGTAATAAGTAGGCTGAAAGAAACAAACAAGAGCCTTTCTTCTTTACAACATTCACCGGTATTATATATCTATTGTGGCAGTTGCTCCTAATTCCTTTAATGTATTATTCTAACATCCTGTTACATGAAATATTTGCTGCACAAAGTTCTTTGAACCTGATTATAGCATATTATGAATGCAATTCTTACAAAAAAAACGTCCTCATGATCTTCATTTCCTGTTTTACTTTCATACCCCCACCTTTTTTTGCTGATGATGCCCACATGAGTTCGGAGACTTGTGCGTGGGTAATGAGATGAATGATGATAAACACCCATGGCTGAATGAGATTCGAACCCAAGGCTGCACGAAACGAAGCCAGCCAGAGCCTTATCTTATTACAAACGAGCGCTCCAACCAACTTCGCTACAAGAGCCGAATCTTGTCCTATACTTCTTAACTGGAGTCTCCAAGACGTAATCTACAAAAAATCATCCTATTGAAGAACTAATGTTTATCATTTATCTCTCATTCAACTACGAAGCCTACTGATATCTTTATCAAGGTTTTTTCTAATTGGCATACCATCAATAAAAATCTCAGGACACGATAGCTATGTTGCTTTTCTTTTTTATTTCTATTTCAGGACTTGACTATGAAAATGTAATGTATCGTGATAGGTACTGTATACCTGCTATTAAAGTTTATCAAAATAAATAAGCAAGGCTACCACAAAATAATCAATAATTGCGGTAGTCCCTTAATCAACCCATTGTAGATTTCATTGCAATAATGTTATAAGAAGAAAAACATAATAATTGAACAAGAAGGTTAGCTAATTACATTATTCATTTATGTTAGCCTACTTATAAGAACTTTTTGAATCAATGACAACAAATTCTGACACTACAATAGGTTTCATATTCATATTCTATCTATATATTAATTGAAAGATAATGGCCTAACAATTTCCAATTTGCCTTCTATCAGTAAGGGAAAGTTTCTTGGATACATGCTCTCAATTTAATAGGTAACTCCTGAATTCTGTAATGGAGCAATCTCGCGTAACCTAATCTGAATAGAATATTGAGAAACTTTGATTCTCGATAGAGGTATTCGCAATTACTGTCAACGTGACAATATTCCCAATAATATTTTACTGATTCTGCTGGTGGTTAAAATTAGCAATGGATCACGCTTATTATTTTTATTAGGGAGCTCACGAGAATTTGGAGAGTTTTGGGGTTCCAAAGAATTTGGTAGCTTTTATCTAAATTAATAATAATAAAATGAGATTCATAAATGATAAATTTCTACCACAGATTAATGTCTATAATTTATCAGAAATTTCTCATGTTCTCAAATTATAAACATTCAACTGAAAAGCTTAAAATTGAAAAAATGAAACAAAAATAAACCAGCTTCAATAAAATAATACTCAAAAATTAAATACGTAAAAAAAGTTTAAAATAAAGTATTCACTTTCAACTGAGAAAATTTTAAATTGAAATTAATGCCTGTAACCCTTTGAAGTCGGCGCCAATTATTTCATGAGTTTATAAAAAATCTATGTAATATTTTAGAAGATAAAAAAAAATTGGCACTGACTTTTAAATGTTACTTGTATTAAATTTTCGCTTTTCTCAGTTTAAAGTAAATACATTATTTTAAGCCTTTTAGAACGTGGGCATATAATTTTTGAGTATCATTTGATTGAAGTCGGTTCCTTTTTTGTTGTAATTTTTTTTTAATTTTGTTCAATTAATAGCCTTCTTTGTTCTCGTTCTTAGTAAGCTGTTCTCATCAATTTCCTTTCCTCAAATACCCTAGTTATATTTTCACCTCCCTTTTATAATCTACCGTGTTGTTCTAATGGTTAGCCTATCTCCAAATAACAAAACGATAGCCGAATTCGGCCATATTATATATGAAATGATATTATATATGAAAAATAAGTTTAAAATTCTTCATCGTCACAAAATAATTTATATTCTTTGATATAATGTTCTAAGATCTAAGTTATATTGTCAGCTATCTTGTGCTTGTTATTTAAATCCTTATATTCTCTCCAATTTCCTTGAATGTCTAAAATATAAAAGATAGCCTATATATGATTAATTTCTGATCGAAGAGAATTGATTTATTAGGTAAATCAGTTCAAAAAAATGCATTCTACTTTACTTGCATTCCAGCAATTTATTTTTTATAAACACGTACAAATGAATGTATGTTCGAATTGAAAGTTCATGCATAAACTAAATTATTTTTAAAATAAATCAGTTTTCAGAAACTACTGACTTGAAAATTGAGATGTCAAATTTCATTGGTGGCTCAGAACCCCTAAAACTGTAGGTCAATCATCATCGCCATCGCCCGTTACCCGCGCACAGGTCTCAGACCCTTGTGGGCTTCATTCTTTAAAAACAAAATTGAACTCTACTTATAACACGTATCATATTCGTATCACTTCACCAATTAATTTCTTCAATAGGCATTTAAAAGAAAAATTAACTTGATGGTTAACCTCTGAATGTAAGTAAAATCAATTCTTCCTGCGCTGAAATATATCTATTTTCAGTTTGTGTTATAAAGAGACGCTTATAAAGAGAGAAAACAAGGCATAATAAAATACATGTAGAGGATTTTTATACAATCGAATTTATTGCAGCCAGTTCAGAGATGCCCGTTTGGTACTTGATGACATTTCAGAGTTGACTATTGCCGACAGTGTAGCCTATGTTATAAATATTGTGCGTATTGAGCTAAGCTCTTTAACATTTTTGAATGTTAAATATTCTGGTCTTCCTTCCGGCTTGTACCGGTTGTTTATAAAATAATATCGGAGTTTAATTTTTATTACATAAAACTTTCAAATAAAATTATTACATCAAATGAAAGAGAACAGTTTTGTTCTTGTTTTATTCTTGTTTGTCAGCTTCTGTGAGTATGCAATTTTTCGCTTCATCTAAATTGAATGTGTTTTGTATCACATCTCGGCGATAGGTTTATGGATCTTTATTTTTCGAAAAAGCGACTGTAAGTGGTACTTCCTAGCGTGATGGTCTAGAAATTCATGATGCTGATGGTGCACCACCCCACAGTAAGCGATTGGTTGAATGTCACTGTAGGCCTAAACGACTGCTGAAGTGGCCGCAAATAGCCCGATGACAAAGCGCGTTTGGCATTGTCTCTACGTTCACCTGATCTGACGCCATGTGATTTCTGCCTTTGGGGGTCCATATAGTATCGTGTCTACCAGTTGACCTACCCGAATTAAGGAACAGGATTGAAGCAGCTCTTCAAACAATCACTCCAGACACACTTATCACAGTTTGTTTAGAACTGGCCTATCGAATTTATGGGTGCCGTGTGCCGAATAGAGCTCACATTCAACACTTGTAAGCTTGTACGTAAAACTGTTTTAGTTGCTCTTTCATTATTGATCATTTGATGTATTAATTTTTAAAGTTGTTTATAATAAATACTACAAAGGGTTGAAACTCCGGTATTCTTTCATAAACACCCGGTATTTTATTTGGACGCGAGGTCACTTATTGTGAAGGGCGTAGCCAGGGTTTCCTTCAGGGGGGGGGGGGAATTATAAAAAACTGAGGTGACTTTTTAGAAAAATTCTAAATAGAAGCCTATTAGGCAATAAAAAATAAGAACATTGGAGCTTTTTGAAATGCCGGTACTTGCCAAAATATTTCCACTTTTTATAATTTTAATTTTGATATTTAACTATTTTGAAAACGTGTTTTTCATGTATTGTTTTTAAATGTTTGGAATTTGTATGTACATTGTTTCATTTTGCCACACAAAAATAGGTATTTTGACTTCCTGGATTTCTTGTTCCATGACGAACTGCGTTGTTAATATTAACTCTGAAGATGGATCTCATAGATTCGAAAGCGCTCGGCCTACAGATTAAGTGGGTTATATTTATTCTTAACAAATATTTGACTGCAAGTCGTTGAATTTCACATGAAAAGTTAGTATTTTGACTGTTTATTAGTGATAAAAAATTTAATATACTGCAGTGTGCTTTATAGTTATTATTTGAATATTCTCGATTAAGAAAGCATTCCACCATTCCAGGACCTATGTGGGTGCATACAATTTTATTGAAAGGCAAAATTGATTGCTTGTATTATCACTTAAATTATAAAATTCACCCTATATTATATTCAAATGGTTTTAAGGTAGAAGTGACAAAAATATTTTTTTCAAAGTGATCCTAGTTTGGAATAATAATAAGAAAGGGGGTCCGGTGGTTTTCCCAGAGGAAAATTTCAAATTTCAAGTGTTGAAAATATGTTATTTAGCTCTCATTAGGCAGCAATTTCTTACGTGATTCACCCCAATGTATCAGAACTAAAATTAAATCATCTCCAGAACAAAACCACTCCTTGCAATAATGAAGGAAACGGAATATAGACTTCACACTGCATTTTCACTTATCCAATCACATAGGAATCTCATTAGCATGATACACAGAATCCAAATCAAAATACTGAGAAGCCAATCTCACATTTTATCATAAAGCTTAACATTTTCCACATTTTTCGAATAAAATAATATCTATAAAAAATGATTTTGAAGAAATAAAATCAAATCAATGAGCGATTAGAAACAATTTTCCACTTTGAATGGCTTTTGAGCCAAAACTTCTTCCCAATTTGGCTGTAACATCGGGAGGGGGCTTAATCACAATGGGTCACTGGAGTCGAGCATGTGACAGACGTTCAAAGAACTCTAATAGTCTAAGTTTAAATAAATAATGTTGGTATGAATCGGCCAGGAGGGCAAGCGCCCCCACCCACAACCTTTCATTAAATTAATAAGGACTAAATTTGGTATACTATCCAGTAGCATAAGTATTTTTGATAATGGTATTTTGCAGATAGTATTTTTTTACTAGGCTAATTTGGAATTTGTGATGAGTAATTCTACTAACTTATGCTTCTAGTAGTAAATACGCTTATATAAAATTAATCAGGCTTGTTGAATTATTGATGCAGAGGGGCTCAAAAACAAATTAGACTTTACTTAAGATCCTATCTACGCTAAGATGTTCCACAAAAAGCCACGCTACGTCACTTAAGCGTTTCTACATGCACCAAGCTTTTTGTTATCAGTCATCGGCTCATTCCCATATCTTCAGTATTATTGCTACTTGTAGTATTACAATCAGTGGCGTAACGTACACCCCCGCAGACCCCGCGGCGCGGGGGGGGCCCCGGGCTATAAGGGGGCCCGGAATGAAAATATATTTTTTCAAGAAATGGCCCATGTCTAGACTGAAATATACATATTTTTCAAAAGATTACAATCGTATTAGAACTTTTTCATTCAAGACTCACCAAAACTTAGATATTATATGTTATGGTACACAGTTAATTATGTAAAAATGTAATAGAGTTACGTCAAAACCTATTTAGTCTAATGAAAAGTTTAAAGTTGAAGATAGAACGTTTCAATATTCTTTAGTGAGCTTTAATGAGTATTCGATTAAGACGAGTAACAGAACGAAATTTCGCGTACTTCAAGTGCATTTTGCAACACACATTCTCGAGTTTATTGGATTTTGTGCGTTCAATACTTTTTTACTATAGAAAATAGAGACAACTTTGGGAAGAATTTTTGAGGAAAGTACCTTCAAGTATTGCACCGCATCTCTTATAGGTGACTATAGATTCGGATATCTAAACCGACAAGTTTATAAAAAATAGGCCAGTAGCCTACCTACATTACTAGGCAATTTGCACTCAGAAATGGGGTTTTTCAGAAGAGAAAAAATCTCAATTTTTCTAAACAAAAGTTTATTGATTACATCAATATTCCCTTGCCAAATCAATTTTGTAGCCTACCAAACCCAAAAAAGAAAATATATTTTGAAAAACAATGGAATCTACCATTTTCAATGAAGTTCATCAATTGCAGGTATAAATTTTCACAAGAAGTAGATACAAAACAAGAAGATATTCTAGTGTTTTCAAAAAAGCATGAAAAATTCAACAATCACTTTTTAAGATCCTATTCACTATCACTAGGCCTATTCTAGCTGAAATGTTGTATTTTCACCTTTTAGTCACTGTTTATAAACCTTTGCATCGTGGACAGTACCCTTCAAATTAAATTTATTAGCAAATAAATTATGATCGATAAAAATGAATGGTCAGTAATTTTTATAACTGAAAAAATTGTCAAATATGCCTATTTCAGTAATTACATTCGAATAAAATATCATCTTCAACAGGTCCCGTCTCAGATTAGTTGATATTTTTTAATCTCCTAAGAAAAATTTCACGGTTTTAAATCAAAACTCAAATTAAGTACGACGATCAAAGCTTTTAAAAATTTGAAATAAAATTTTTGTAATTACATTGGAAAAATCTCACCTTGAATGGTCCCGTTGAAGAAATCCAAGCTTCAAGGCACTATTACCCCAGACTTGAAAATCAACTTGCGTCAAAATTTGAAATTGTCAACTGTTCTAATAAGAGCACCTGAACCGGTTACTGTATAGGCTAATAGGTAGTCAGATTGGATATGCGAGCTCAAATTGTAGCCTACTGATAGTTTAGCCACCCAATTCAACTGACATCCCCTCCCTTTGAGTACGCGCTTTCGCGCACCTGCGCATGAGTAATCGAAGGACAAAGGAGGATTTGTACTCTTCTTTTGATAATAATTCACTAAAATAATAATGAGTTTTAGAGGTTTTAAAATATTTTCTCAAAAGCAGTAATTTTTAAAAATCAGTAGTCTACTCGATGTAACATCAAATGGAAGACATCAACAATATGTTCTTTATTATGAACTCTTTTATCAAGTTCATATTATCTTAAATATTGAATTTTATAAACACAGTCATATTATTTTATATTAGAATTTTCATCTTTTTTAACATAATTTCACATTATATTTTTCAAGCCCAAGATGAAGCCACATTCATGCCACTTACCTGTCACCTATTTTCCTTTTTTTCATTTAAAGTTAATCAATTAATAAATACAAGACGAAAGAAGGGGCGATCCACGAACAGGCAGATTGGGCTATTGTCCAGATGAAAATTTAGAATAGAAATTTGTAAATGTAAATTGTGTATTGAAATTTGACTTAAATGTTATTCGAAATTTGGAAATTCTCATGTTTCATACACCCCGCAGTCGGGTAACCAGTGTCGTTACCGTCCAAGTGAAGGAGCTGAAAAAGGCCAATTCCAAGCTGGGTCCCTCCACCTCTTAAGAAGCGGAATTTTTATTGGGTTAAATGGGTAAATCCCTTTGGGGTCATTTTATTCCTAGTTCAAAACTTGGGGCTAAGCTGTTATGGAAAAAAAACCTTGAAAGAATGATAAGAAGAATATAATTTTCGAAATCTATATATTATATAAAAATGAATGTATGTATGTTCCCTATAGACTTCAAAACCACTTGACAGATTAGCATGAAACTTTGGGAATATGTTGTGTGAATATTGAGGATGGTTTCTGACTATAAATTTTAATAGAAGAGCTAATAATAATTACTATTAATTAATCCATTTTATAGACCTAACCTACTGAACTTGCCGGCCAAACAGCTTAAAGGAACAGCTGATAGAATTCAAGAGTTTTTAATCATATGGCAAGCCCCTCAGCGGCGTTATTTACGCTGTCTTTGAACAGCAAAAGACTTAGCACTTTGCATGTAGGCTAACGTGCAGTCGGAACCTTGCAATATGTAGGAAACATATGACTGGGTATGATGAAATGTAATTATGCCAGGTTGATGACATCTGTTAACCAATGAAGTGCTAGCTAGAAATTTGAAATGCAGCCTCAGCGGGAGGTGGCGAATAATAAAATAAAAAACTAGCTTCTACCCTTATAGTCGTAGGAGGTTTAAATTTGAAATGTTTCTTCATTCAGAGGTGGTGATTAAGAAAACAACAAAGCCTCTATGATCAGCTGGAAGAGCCCTAGGACTAACTTCTTTCCTAATTTGAAATGTAACCTCAGTGGGAGGTGGTGAATAATAAAATCAAGGAGAATTTTTATGAGAACGCAGCAACGCGCGTCGAGCCAGCTAGTTATGAATAAAATTATACACGTTTTAATTATTTTATTAACAATTGAAGTGTGGTCACCCATTACAGCTAATTCACGTTTAACATCTTGCCATCATTGATAAAGATTTAAATTTAAGCATGTTAGACAAACTATTTATAATTCTTTTTTTTTAAATAACAGTTATAATAGGGAAAGAAGATAAGATGAGTTATGGTCTTTTAGTTACTAAATGAAACTGATGGTTTTTTCATAGGAGATTTCTGAATAATATATAGTTATCAAAATAGTAAATACGTAAGCTGCACTTACCCCTATCATCTCAACATAAATAGATATAACAATAATTATCAGACAATTTTATTATTCTGAATAACGATTAACTCATATTTTTGTATAGGTAAAATAAATAAAGCATAATTATGTTGCGTAAATTATTAGATGTAATAAGGTTATGTGTATTTAAATAACGGGTTTTTCAGTTTTTCCTCTTATATTTGTCCCATCTGTGTTTATTGTTTTTGCAGGTTGAAAAGAAACTTTCCGGCAATTGAATAAAATAAAGTGTTGAAGAACTCAAAATAGAAAAATGGAATATCTAATAGAAAAGAGTAAAACTTATCTACATAAATAAAAGCCAAAACACCACTGACTGACTGTGATTTATCGCCGTTTCTTGAAAACCACTCGGCTAAAAAAGTTAAAATTTGGTGCATATGTTCAGTAGACGCCCTAGGCAAGTGCTAAGAACGGGTTTGAAATGTTTCCCAAAATTATGCCTAAAACTGACAATTTTTTAGCGTTTTAAAGAACTACTTAGCCAAGAAAGGTAAAGTTTGTATAGTTTTGGATTTATAAGCTTACTAAGAAAGGTTTTCGGAATTTTCCCAACATAAACGCAAGTTTGAAGTTTTCCCAGCGTTTTCTTAGCATTCTCAAGAAAACGTGGCGAAATTAGATTTGGAATCAGATTTTGGTTCAGCTTCAGATCTAGACGCACACTCAGAATACTTCTTAAAACTTCCCCCAAATACTCCTAAATTTGACGCTCTTCCAACGTTTTCTATATCGTTCCTATGTATTAGTTAGCCTAAAAAGTTGAATTTTCAGTAAAAATTTCCCACTCTTCCTGCTGGTTTCGTATAAATTTGTCCCATTAAAGGTCCAGAGGGTGGAGCCCCTGGCTAGACGGCGAGTGGTGCGATCCTGCCGGCTAGAAAATAAATATGGTCTTTAATGACATGCACATTTATAATAGAAAACGAAACACTGGTTCCACAAGACTCCACACCACTCTTAATCTTAATCGAATTAAACCAAGATTATCAACAGCCGCATTTATGTTCTGCAAGGAGAAATATACTATTATCAAGCATAATAGAAGTCCTGAAAAACTTGTGAATTTTTTAGTCCGAGTGAAATAGTTACCGTAAGAATGGTGTAACAGCTGATGTAGGAATATCGTTTTAATTTTATTAATAGTTTATTTTTATTATATTTATAGATTAATATGGCTGTATTAACATGGATATTATACATATAGCCTATTGCGGATATTCAGCCTACTACTGACACAAATTTTAATGTACCGTAGCCTACATGGTGTTTAATGTTTTATTATTTTTTTGCCCATTCCGTCGCCTTCCAAATTAAATTAGGCTAACATTTTTCTTTTTTCCTGAGTATGAAGCCCACATAGTTCTGAGAATGCGAGGCTAATGAGTTGGTTGCTAATTTATTTATTCAGTCAAATACAATGTTCATGATGATGATTGAACCTACAGTTTTTGATGAGTTCCGAACAACCGGGAAGTGAATACAAAGCAGAAAACAGTCTTTTTTTGCTTTTGTCAAGTCAGAGCGGTCAGCCGCTGCCTAAGTGCAGCCTGAGCACTCGTGTCTTATCTAACTGAGTAGATACCTGGCACGGCTCGTAGCTAATCACTTCACTTTAAATTTAGAAAAATACATGTCCATTCAACTACCCAGAATAGGAATGAGGGAATATTCATAAGTACCTGAAGCCATTGAAAAGATAATCTACAAATTAATGTTTTTTATAATATCTATAAAACTAAAAAATCAAGATGAACATTTTGAAACAGAAATGATGACACATGAAGAATTTTGACGAAAAAATCTAGAGAAACAGACATAATTTGCTTTGAAATAGATCAACTGAATAATGATTGGAAAAGAAAAACGAAACCAACACTCCATACCCTCCTAACAAAAACGAAAAATTTCAAAAATATTTAGGTTTATGTTCTATTTTTTTTTTGCATAAAAAATGAATGGGAGTTAAAAAACGTAAAGCTACTAATTATTCACAGTTTGAAACAAAAGTTTTCCTCAATCACAAAATTGTTCGCTATTTAAGTTTCCGAGTAAATGCAGAGAATCTTGCAGGACGGAATCACATATGCGTGCAGCAAGCTAAAAGCAAAGTAACAATTATCTTGTCTCTCGACTGCAGCATGTTACCTGCTCAATTTTGTGTTTTTGCAAATGGTGGGGGTTATATAAAACGTCTGCGTCTAAACAATTATGTTCAACAGTATGGCTCATTAAAGGAACTTATCTAATTGAAATAATTCAACTTACTTTAATATGTCTTCTATTAGAATTTATGAAGATGAATTAGTGAAATTCTGACAAATATTAAGTGTACATGGAAAATAATATGTAGCAGAAGATATTTGAATCATTTAGCTGTTGTTATTAGCCTACTATTATCTCTCATACTATTCAACTATCATAAAGTGTATTTAAGTAAACTACCTAGTTATATAAAGTAAGTGAGTTTGACATGCAAAAAGTCAAACTTAAAAACTCTATTTACATTGAAGGAGATACCAAATTTACAAAAAATATATAGGCCTACTGTATAAATTTAACATAGTTGGGTAGAAACTTGAAAGGAAATTTGCTATCCATAACAATGTAATGAAGAAAATCTTTTTTCAAGCCTTTATCCAGTATAATGTTGAGAATTTCCAAATTTTTTGTGTATTTTTATCTCACATAACATGGTGCCTCGGATTATCAACGCTCAAATTGTTCGATCTAGCCCACAGTAGGCCTACTGCTATAATGACAGCCTAAAATTGATGTAAGCCTACAGGTCAAGCATGGATAACTTTCTTTTTCACCTTCTAGCTCAAAGTGAACAACGTGAAAGCTGTAGATGACTGTGTCTATTGTGATCATGTTTTGTCAATCGACAAATAAAAATACATAATTTATTCCGATAACGATGCGCTGGGCGAAGCTAGTGCAAAACACTTTGCATAAAAAGTCAAAAATTTGCAAAAAGTCATAATTATATTGAAAAATATTTGAACACCAGCTTTTGTTTAATTTTAATTTAACTTTCTGTCTATTAGCTTCTAGTAAATATTTGTAAAGAGCAAATTAATATTTTCTCGGTTGCCTGATATTAATATAATTATTTATCGTTATTAATCATAATCATCGTCATGTTCTTAATGCTCATTATATCAGCAAATGATCAATCTGTGCAACTAGTATGCTACCCACCATGGGCGCCACTACATAGGGGCAAGGGGGGCCGTGGCTCCCCCCTGGCCCATTGAGAAAACTAATATGTTAGCAAAAAATAACATAACATTCATCACGCATTTCAAAGTTGTAGTTTCATAGAAAAAATCTTTCAGTGAAAAGTATTTAAAATGATTGAAAAGTGTTTTGCATGTAGGCCTACCTACTTATTTCTGTACGACTTGTTTTAGTATCATACTTCGTACAATATTATTTGGCGGGAAGTTCAAGAGTTCGCTAGGGGCTAGAAATAAAACAGCCAAAGAAAGGCGTAGTGGGCTTTGCCTGATGTCTGCACACAGACAATTTTCTAAAGTAAATAAAACATATTTTAAAACAAAAAAAGAAACCGACTTCAGTGAATGGTACTAAAACATTAAATACTCACGTACTAAAAAGTTTAAAATAAAGTATTTACTTTAAACTGAGAAAGTTTTAATTTCATACAAGTAATCTTTTGAAGTCGGCGCCAAATATTTTATAAATTCTTTTTTAGGATGAAGCCCACATATGTCTGAGACCTGTGCGTGGGTAATGAGTTGGATGATGGTGATTGATGATTTGGACCTACAGTTTTAGGTGGGTTCCGAACCACCGGGAAGTGATTGAAACATGTTAAACAAAAAATATACCGGTACCGTACTAGAATTAACAAAAATAGAAGGAATACAATGTATCCTTCTTGTAGTAATAGGGCGCTGAAATTAAAATATACTATAAAATCATCGAATCTTATTCTAAGTAAAAACTTCAAGTTGCTATGGACTCATGAGAGTGAGTAGAATATTATGGCATTTTGCAAAATTCAATTAAGTTATGTGAAATTTAATGCTTTTTAAGTATTGCAGTGGAGTAGGATTTGGCGTCTGAGATAAAAAGTCAGCACTTGATCATGTATCACCCGCTGGCCTTGAGTTTGTAGCTTGAAAAAGACCCGCGTAGACTTAAGATTAGACTTGAGTTTGTAGACTTGAGAAAAAGACTTCAACTTGAAAAAGACCCGCAACGGCTCCGTCGTGGTTGACCCCCTTCCTGTGGAAACAGAGTTATTGCAAATACACTGATTACAACATCAGCACGTACCCGCAACACCCACACCCGCGTTCTGTCAGCATCCAGCTTAATTTAATGCTTGTAAACTTGTAATGCTGATATTTTCAATCCGAATTTTATAAGTTGAAACCTTATTATTCGAGCATTTTTATAAATATGGGCTAGTTATTCTGACTTCAGAACTTAAAGTAGGTAAATATAAATTCTCAACCTACCAAGTGTGAATAGGCGATATAGGCCTATAGATCACTCTAGTGAAAAACAAAGATGCGATAATGAATCATCTGTAGCATACGTCACTTTAATTAAAAGACTTCAGACTACTATTGCAGCATTCTCATAAGCTGAGAGATTCACTTGCAGCTTTTATTTGCAGTGATTTGAAAAACTTAAGCTCTTCAAACATATTTCAACCAATTCCACTGTCATAGCCTACTCTAATTCAATGTAATTTCAAGCCTTTGCGGTGTCCCGGTAATGTAGGATACTATTTCACAAATAAATTCTAGGTACAGAATATGCAATCTAAAATCTCCATATAATAATAAGCATAACTCTGTATTTTTATATACTCGGCAAGGATATTAGAACAATATTGATATTTTTGTCAATCTGATTCCACCAAAAAATTATATTCCGTGTCAGATTTTACCACGTTTTCTGTTAGTACCACATTTCTACTCTAAAATAGCTTTTAACCCACATACACATGAGCATTGTCAGTTTAACACTGTTCATAAAAGTCAGCAATGACGTAGAACCGGATTTTTGGACAATTAACATTCTTATTAGTGATAGCTTGTTTCCAATGACGAAATGGGTTGGTTTTTTAAAATAAGTAACACTTGTCAATAACCGTCAAACTAACCACTTTTGATAAGTTATGTCCTTCATAATAACGTATAACAAGAAGTATATTGTAGGTAAATTGGAAACTAGAAACTGTGTATCTACTCCTAGTGACCCTTCACAATAGGCGACTCAGCGACGCACAATAGGCGATGGAGTGATAGTGAAGTTGTATTCTTTCAATGCAAAAGTCGTAAACCCCTTCAGACTACGTTTTGCGCGACTTTATGGGTCTCTGCGACTTCCGGTCTGTCACTACTACTAGCGACCGAGCAGCGCTGCCGTATCCATCCCGACACAGCAGCGCTGCTGATAAGGACGTGACTCATTATCTTTTATTCCCACTACAAAAGTAAAAGCCAAAAAATTTCAGATATTTGAACTTTTTAAAATTCTATCATGTTTTATTTACTCCACTGATTATATACCAACTTGAACTTTTCTTGTACAGTATTGTTACGGGTTCTATGTCTAAAATAACGCTGGCAACACTTAAATTTACATTCGCACTTTATTTACACAAATAATCACAATAACACTCACTGTTCAGTAATGTCTTACAGAAAAATAAGCAATTGAAAACAGATAACACAATATTGTTCAACTGATAATGAGTTTTCAAAACTGTACAAAAATCAATCACTAAATGTCAAAAGGCCGATCTAATATTAAATAATAACTGCACAATAAACTGTCCAATAATATTCGAAAAGAATCGTCGAGGAAGAACCATTAACTCACTTAGCACACTCTGGTATGAATTAAGCAGGAAAAAGAATTGTCACAACAAAGGCACAGAGAAAGAATTATCACGTATATATAGAACTGTCACAACTTGTTTATCACGATGAAATTACAGAGACAACTGAACTATTTACAAATGCGTTCGCCTTAAGGTTGAGCGATCGATATTTTTATGAGAACGCAGCAACGCGCGTCGGGACAGCTAGTTGTTTTATAAACTCATTCATCAGACATCTAAAATCTAATTTGAGCAAACAGCTGTCTCGCAAATTGAAAACACAGCCTTGATGTGATACAGAGTGCCCTTTTGTGAAAAACAGACATGAAATAGACTATGCAAATTTAATCAACAGTTAGGTCAGATGACTGTGTTTAATTTTGCGATGATGATTATCATTGAGTAGGGCCTATGTTGCTCTGTGCAATCACCCTTATTCTGGGGCGTGAGGTCGACTGTCCACGGAACTAGTAGTTATCTACTGGAATTATCTGTTTAGGAATTAGTATTTGATAATTAAGTTGATGTAGCTTTATCTTTTTTGCCTGTGAGAAATCAACTGATGACAACACGTTATTACCTACTCACTCGTGTTATTGAATCTCACTACATAATACACGGTAACAAGGTTTTTTTTTCTGTTCATTAATATTTTTTTAATTGCTATTGTATTTATATTTTTTATTTTATTAAATGTAATAATGGTGTGATCTGTTGGAATATGAATAGATAAATAGCAAAGCTAAGTACCTGTAATTGTAATAAGTTATTGTATTTGTTGCACATGTATGAGTGAATTATTCAAAATCTTGTTATATTGATTTCTAGAATGTAATTACTGTAATAATACAGTTTAGGTCATTTAGTCCATCCTTTAAAAATTAACCATCCCATTCTAATAATCTTTGAAGAAGCTTATTCTCCATAAATACTATGTAATCATATAGTCTAATAATCTCAACGTTTTATAATAACAATAACTTACTGGTATTTTTGATAGGGTACATTCTAAACTTCATTTAGGTGAATTAGACTCAACCCCCCCCCCCCCTCAACGGCATCAAATCCAATGTGAACGCTTTCAGAACTCAGACAAGTTGCAGTACAAGAGAAGGTACATGTACCCATAAAGAATTTACCTTATCATCTATAAGATACAAACATATATTGAGATCGAAGTTGTTACTGTTGAATATAAATGTCAAGTTATAAGCCTTTCTTTATATTATTTATGGCCTTGCAAATGCAGGCTTGTTAGTATAATAATGCAGGTTGGCTGTGAAAAACAAAAAATAATTTGACCTCATTCTGTATATGATAAATTTTTGTAGTCAAATTGATTACTTATTTCTGTGCTTCACAAAAAGTACCATTCTTATACATTATTTCAACTATAGACTACTTTATGCGTTTTACAGTATTTTATCCTTTGCAAATTAGTTAAACCTAAAAAATCCTATAATTCATATCAATTTAATTAATTAAACCTAAAAAATCCTATAATTCATATCAATTTTATAGAGTACAACTGTTTTGTAGTAATGTATTATCGCTTTTGTAAAATTGTATAAATCACAATTCCGTTTTTATATTATATTCAAACTTTCCCGCTTTCCGTTTTTTTTATGAATGGGATAATAATGCATTTATATTGCATTCCACCCTGTTCATACGAGAAACATAGTTGAATTAGTATTAAAAAACTTTTCATATTATTCAATTTATTGTTTAGACATGATAAATTAATAATTTAATTTGATTATTGAATCCAGTTGTTCACATTCTCAAGCACTCCTGTTGGTTCCTAGAGCATCTTGATCCTTTTCGTTTACAAAATGAGTGAGCCCTGTCGTTTTTAGGTTATGATCGTTTGTCGAAATATCGATACATGAAAACAAAAAACGAATTACAAGTAAATTTGTTTAAGCTTTTGTGTTAGATTAAAATAATAATGTAAACTGTAAAATATCATCTCAATGTTCTATTAGAGAGTGATGATATGTTTTTCTAGCAATAGGAGTTTTCTAGAAATTAAATTGACAGTCATTCGTTAAGCTAACTTATATGTTGTAAGTTACTCCTACAAACGCAACTTCAAATCAATTCTAAGAGCTTCGTACTTCATTATTTCTCAGTAGAGGAGTAGAGTCAAAGCAAGATTAGCAGAAAAATGGATAAGTATGTGAAAACCATTCAAATTAGTATATTTAACTATCGATTATCAACTTCATAATTATAAGAGAGCTGCTATCGTCAAGATGAACAGATTTAATTTAGCTGCTCTGTGTAATTTGCCATAAATATTTTGTACATGGAATTCTATAATCATGAAATCACATTTCCTCCAGGGTCGATAGTTATTAAATAACATTGAACATGTCAATTTAACTTGGTGTCAGATTTTGAACATGGATCGCGATTCCATATTGACTGTTGAAGGTCAAAAATATTGATGGTATTGAATCTAATCCGTATTTTCTTATCCATATTGAACTTCCAAGGTAATTTTTAATTGGAATCAAAGCCGATGATGCTGTGGGTGGGGGATTAGCGACTCGTTATGCTGTGAAGCGGTCCTTCCCCATAATTACATTTCCTACCGTAAGCTATTGCAAAAGCAAATCAATAGTAATGGGAAAGTGTTCTTTTCATCAGTAATTATATGTATTTTGAGTAACTGAAACTGAATTTTAAGCTTACCAGCTCGTAGAACTGTAATTTTACAAGTTAGGTAGTGGTTGGTTAGAGGGAAAACCCTCACTCAAGAACGGCTTGTCGTACCCTATCTCAATTCTTCTCAGCTCTTTGAAACGATCCAAATACATATAACATGTCACATTCAGCTTATAATTTGTAATTCTACTTGGAAGTGTAGGCTTTCCCTATAGGCTACTTACTGTACTTGGAAAATAATGATTTTTCGTTATGAATCGAAAAATAAGCTGACTAACTCGATAAATAAGCTACTTAAATTAAATATCAAAAAGCGGTGTTATAGTTTTTTTTTGCAGATGACACATTAACATTTATTGGTCAATCATGGGATAATTTAATAATGTTTATTGAGGAAGGATTGAAAGTAGTTAAATTTTGGTTCAATAAACATTTATCAACACTCTATGTTACAAAAACTATGTTCATGACTTTTCACCTAATGTAAGTAGTCAACCAACTAATTTAGAATATACTAGCTGGCCCGACGCGCGTTGCTGTGTCCTTATGAAAATTCTCCATGATTTTATTATTCACCACCTCCCGCTGAGGTTACATTTCAAATTAGGAAAGAAGTTAGTCCTAGGGCTCTTCCAGCTGATCATAGAGGCCTCCTTCGTTGTTTTCTTAATCACCACCTCTGAATGAAGAAACATTTCAAATTTAAACCTCCTACGACTCTAAGGGTAGAAGCTAGGTTTTTGATTTTATTAAAACCAGGTTTTTGATTTTATTAATTCGCCACCTCCTGCTGAGGCTGCATTTCAAATTTCTAGCTGCATTGGTTAACAGATGTCATCAACCCGGCATAATTACATTTCATCATACCCAGTCATATGTTTCCTACATACTGCAAGGCTCCGACTGCATGGTAGCCTACATGCAAAGTGCAAAGTCTTTTGCTGTTCAAAGACAGCGTAAATAACGCCGCTAAGGGGCCTGCCATATGATTAAAAACTCTTGACTTCTATCAGCTGTTCCTTTAAGCTGTTTGGCCGGCAAGTTCAGTAGGTTAGGTCTATAAAATGGATTAATTAATAGTAATTATTAGCTCTTCTATTAAAATTTATGGTCAGAAACCATCCCCAATATCCACACAACATATTCCCAAAGTTTCATGCCGATCTGTCAAGTAGTTTTGAAGTTTATAGGGAACATACACACATACAGACAGACATTCATTTTTATATATATAGAAGAATTTATCATTTTTCTTCCGTCTTATAAAAGACTAGCTGGCCCGTCGCGCGTTGCTGCGTTCTTATAAAATTTTTTTGATTTTATTATTTGCCACCTGCCACTGAGGTTACATTTCAAATTTCAACCTTCTAGGACTATTAGGGAAGAAGTTAGTCCTATGGCTCTTCCAGCTGATCAGAGAGGCCTCCTTCGTTGTTTTCTTACACAGTAAGACCTTACTCACCACCTCTCAATGAACATTTCAAATTTAAACCTCCTACGACTATTAAGATAGAAGCTAGGATTTTGATTTTATTATTCACCACCTCCTACTGAGACTACGTTTCAAATTTCTAGCTGCATTGGTTAACAGATGTCATCAACCCGGTATAATTTCATTTCCCAGTATATGGGTATGATCTCAGTCATATGTTTCGTACAACGTGTACAGCAGATCGAAAAATTTCAAATTATTTTCCATATGATTATAATTTTTTTTTTTTTTTTTTTTTGTAGATTACGTCTTGGAGACTCCAGTTAAGGAGTATAAGACAAGTCAGATCAACAATATTATACACTAGATACCATAATTACTTCCAATTAGTTGAGGTGAGGCTTAATTTTGATGTGAAAGGAACTCTTGTACACTATAAAAAGCTTTATCAACTAAATATTTCTTCAATTGTTTTTTAAATATTTCTATATTTTCAAGACTTCAAAAACTGCGGTAGCTTGTTGTAGAATTTCCTACCAATATAACTAGGTTTTTGTTTGAATAAGCTACTATTGTGACTCACCAAGTGATAATCTCCTCGGCGTCTTGTATTATAATCATGTACATCAAGATTTTGGTTAATATCATTTGTTTTTACATATAAAGTAGCTTCATACACATATAAGCAGGGTACAGTTAGGAGACCAAGTCTCTTGAACAACGGCCTACATGAATCTAATCTATTTACTCTTTCTATACACCTAACCGCTTTCTTTTGGATCTTAAACACCCTATCAAGATTTTGTTTTGATGAATTGCCCCATACTAAGATAGCATACCTAATATGTGACAGTAAGAGCCCATGGTAAGCTGTAAAAAGTAACTTTTTGTCATTCAATCTAGCAAGCTGTCGCAGGACAAATACCCCAGATGAAATTTTACTACATATTTTCTCAATGTATGGAGTCCAGGTCAATCGTCTATCCAACGTAACTCCTAGAAATGCAATTTTTTCTTCCTGGTCTAATTGATTATCGTTTACAAACACGTTTATAGCCCTATCTTCATTTAAATTATGTTTGTTTTTGAATTGAAGGTATTGGCATTTTTTACTATTTATAGTTAATTTCAACTGATTTAAAAATTGGACAATAGACTGCACACCTATATGGGCACTTATTTCTAAATTATCTAGAATGGAATTGCTGAAAATGAGTGATGTATCATCAGCAAATAAGAGGGCTCTACCACTAATTAATTCTTTAGGTAAACGGTTGACATATAACAAAAAAAGCAATGGGCCTAGTATTGACCCCTGAGGCACTCCAGCTTGCACCTCTAATTTATTAGATTTATTCTTTACTATACTATTACCAACTACTGTGGTTAGTTCTACACAGTAAGCTAGCTAGCCATGTACCCGTGCTTTGCATAGGCAAAACTTTAACCCCCTAAAAACACCCCTAAAATTGCGAATTTTGAAAAATCCTTTCTTATTGCACGGTGAAATCCTATAAGGATTGTTCATACGAAATTTCAAGTTCATAGGCCTAGTAGTTTTGGCTCTGCGTTGATGAGTGAGTCAGGGTATCATCCTTTTATAGATAGAGATAAACAAGTGGGCCAATTGTAATTCTAGTTTGACAATTTCAAATATAAGAAAATATTCAATCAAAAATAAAAAAGGGCCGCGCTTTAAACGACTAAAATTAAAGTGGCTAATTGGTCTAAATGGCAACCTTTGTAATATTATTCAATTTTTTGTTCGAATTAAACCAGCTTTCCAATGTAATTATTTGAGCTAGGCTAAACTAACCTAGAAGTAACCTTATGTAGCGATATGTTTTTTACAATAAAAGACAAAAGAGTAGGCCAATTGTAATGGACAATCAACTCGATCTGTATAAATTTTGGAAGAATATGTATTTGAAGATGATTGGTTGAAGCATATGAAAGTTATCATCGAACATACATACATAACCACTGATAGCCGCGAGCCATGAGTCAAGTCAAAACAAAGAACTCACTACACTTTCAAATATGTATTTCTAATTTGTTGTACCTTGCCTGCCTCTCAGATTTTTTCTCATAGTCCATGTTCTATTGAGTTTATAAGTTATAAAATTATTCCTGCTTTTTTAATAATTTTTTATTGCAGAGGCACTGTAAACATTTTCTTAGTTGTACCTTAAATGTGGCTATTTTCATTTGCATTGGTCGTTTTCTTTGTTTCCAGGAATACGGTTGTACCCCAAGACTTGTTCATAGAACTTAGGGAAAAGTATGACAAAGTTGAAACCCTTCTAAAGGAAGCCAATCAAGATCCGCCATCAGAACCTTACAAGTCGAAGTATGCGGCTCTGAAAATTTTAATGGAAATGAAATCGAAGTTAGTGAGTGTGCTGGATGATCTCAGATCATCCGATTCGTCTTACGATCAGGTGACTGCTATGCTTGGGGGTGTTTGGGTTTCTCTTGGAACGATTTCCGTTGACACGGAAGAATGGTCCACTGGTGAAGAGCAGTTGACAAACTGTTTGAAACTACTTGAAGACAGCTCAATGCAACCCAATAAGGTTCTAATTGTTTTGAGCGCTTTCAACCAGCTGGGCATACTGTGGTCAAATCGTGGCGAGTACGAAAAGTCTCACAAGTATCTGATGAATGCTGAAGAACTGTACAGAAACTTCAAAAACACTTGTGAAGAATCTCCCAAAGAAATCAGCGACCTATTCTCGACGGTGAACAAGCCCAAACCACAGACCAAATACGATGCCCCAATTGAAAAACTGCACACCCTCACTCTCTACTACCTTGCTCAGATCCATGCAACACTCGGCAACGTTGTAAAATCTGCAATCTACTGTCACAATACTCTGCGACGCCAGTTGGAATGTGAAAAGCATGATATGGTTGAATGGTCTCTGAATGCGGCTACATTAGCTCAATTTATTATGGAGAAAAATGCTTTCCAGCTTGCAAGACACCATCTGGCAGCGGCATCTTGTGTTTTGGAGCAATATGAGAGCACTTTGAATGCTAATGATCTTGACGAAGAGCAGCGTGGCTATTTGTAAGATATTTCATAAAAATCAAATTATTTAGACCTGATATTCAAATTAAAGTAGCAAAATAGGTTGATTCAACTAAATTTTTTTTCAATGCTGATGATGCCCACATGAGTACGAGACTTGTGCATGGGTAATGAGGTGAATGATTACACATAAATGCCTGACGGTGGAGCGGGATTCGAACCCACGACCACTTAAACGACAGCAAGCTGAAGTTGAGTAATTAACTAAATGGTTTTACAGGACCATTGTTTCCTGTAACTTTCAGTTCAGTCAAGGGAGTGTTAGCTACAAGAAACCTGGTTCCTGCAAAGTTAGGTTTTCCACGGAAACGGAAAAGCGGACAAGGCCGAGGTAGACTTCCCTTTATCCCCCGACCTGTTTTCGATATAGGTTAGGTAAAGTTTCAAATGTTTAAAAGAGTTTCTTATCCAGTTTTATCATTTTAAAAGAATTATTCTATGTTTTGTGCAGTTTGAAAAGCATTTTTAAATGTTTAAACCTCAATCTAACTCTATATATGTCGGAGCAATATGTGTAGTGTATCCCGGCCTTGTATTTAGTCCTGTTTTAGTGTTCTTAGAAACCAAAGCTTGAAGGTTTCATGGAAAATTTTCACAATATCCACATTTTTTTAAGAAATTTCTTAAATAGCACATGTAATTTTTTCTTAAGTCAAAACCTTTGTCTCATAATTTTACAGTTGAGCTTGTGTATGATGAGGTCGTCTACCAAGATATTTATCTTGCTATATCGTTTATCAACTTTTCGATCAAGTTTATTTGAATAGAAAAATTTGATTGCGATGTAAATATAGGTATGAATGAAGGATTAGCAACAACTTCGGATCAGTCTCATAATAGACTGCAAGTAGACCTCTTGTCAATGCCATTACAAGTACTAACACTCTTAAAATAACTACTTCTAACAATTTTTGAATTCCAGTGCTCAACACATTAAATGACTCAACTTTTTTGAAGACCAGAGAGTTCTTCAATTCTATTCAATTTGACAAATAAATACCTACTATACTTTTTTAATCTCACTGCAAATACAGTATTCTCAGTTATGACCACTTTCTTGTATTATTTGTAAATGACCTCACAGCAAAATCTGCCAGAAAGAAGAAACCAATCAGTCAAAAACAAACTGGATATCATCTTGAGCATTAAACAGCATATATTATTGTGTACATTGTGTTATGAATCACCCAGTATCTTATCCTGATAATTTCAAATCCTGTTTGATTTAAAGCCTTTTCATCTACTGATTGATTTTAACTTTACTGAATTTATTCATATTTAATTCCAGATTAGAGCAATTTAACCATAGAAGTGCTGATGTTGCTAGGTGCTGGGCCAAATATGGAATTGTTTTGTTGGCAGTGTCTTTTGATCGTCTAACCTCTGATGATTATGTGGACACGACAGTCACTGAATCAGGTGAATATCTTCTATCTTTTTCAGGCTCTATTTTATCGTATAAATTAAATTCATTTCATTTCCAGAATCAGATAATTCAAGAAAAAACTAACAAATTTGAAAGCTTATATAATTAGATTCGATTAATACTTTTTTTATAAATTTACAAAATTTCTTAAACGATTTTAAAATAGCATTATTACCGTTGCATAGGTAGCAAATTTACAGCAAATTATATTAACTAACTAAAGAAAATCCTAGTGACGTATTGAAGAGAGAGAGAGTAGAGTTGTATTCAAGTGTGTGTGTTTTTTGTCATGAATTTCACAAAAACGGCAAAGATTTGGCACATAGCTTTCTCTAAACTCGATTCAGTGCACCGCGAAGCCCGGTTTTTATTTTCCTTTCAGAATTTTTAAAATTAATGTTCAAAACTTCAAAATTCCACATGTTGTGTTTGTATGATAGCCATAACCATAATATCGTCGTTCATAGATTCAACACAGCTTTTAGTAGTTGAGATTTACAATGTGATCCGATGGCTCAGTGGATAGCATGGTTGCTTCTCACGCAGAAGTCCCAGGCTCAATTCTTTGTAGGGACAATTTTTCCCCTACAGTTATCTAACAAAGCGGCTATTTATGCACTCATTATAGTATGCTAAACAGCTGAATCCTGCATTCTTTCACTTTGCCGCACTCCAGTAGACTTTGCCACACTCATTTTACTTTGTCGCACTATAGGTGTGCCAACTGTAGGAAAAATTTAGTGTGTAACTCGTGCTGAAAGTATCTGCTGCACTTGAGAAACTATTCCGTAATCGCCTTGAGCTCGTGCGTAATGCATATCTCTCTTACTCTCGCAAAGAGCTACTTTTCGCACTAGTTAGGTTACACAAAGAACTATGTTCACAAAAGTCAACTCTAAAATGAGTTTTCAATTTTTCAAACAAATGTTGAAATTATTCAATTTGCATCATTTTTCCTCGTAGTTTGATCTGAATTCTGTTTCATAAGAAAAACTGTCAAACTATTAAGAAAAAACTACTAAGAAACAACAATTATTCCCATTCTAACCATCATAAATAAATCTGTAGCTTACTATAATAAATATTTTTGATTGAACTCAATTGAATATTGTTTAGGTATGAACGGGGATCTTATGAAAAAACTTTACTTTAATTGAAATTGTCTTGGATTAATAAAATTGTAGGATCTAATGTTAAATTAAATTAAAGCCAGACTCCTACTTTCTTTTTACATTTTTCAAAATTATGTTTAAATCTCAGCATTGTTGTAAAATGTGAAGTAGACAGGGAACTCACTGATCAGTTGATGCAACAAATGATTCGTCGCTATTATGCTATGATACACCGATATGTCATAAGTCAAAGCAACAGATTAGTTCTGTATCTATGTTGCAGCTGCTAATTCCTTTGGAAAACTGATTTCGATTATGCTCGATTGAATCTCAACTCAAATATAAATTGCTGAAAGTCTTTTAAAAGCGAGAACTCATTTTCATATTTTTGGGAAGAAATAAAGGTTATACAATCTAAAATGAACCTATTCATACTATTTCCTTCAGAAAGAAAAACTCCAAACTGGATTCCCGGGCAAGATCGGCTGAAATGCTAGAAAAACATTGAAAAAAGCAGGTTCACAGGGCAGGCTGGATTTTCTGAATGTGCCGTATGTGCCCCTGCTAAGGACGGCAAATTTTGGGGGACGGCAAAAATCAAGAAATTGTTCAATATTTTTTTTTTAAATAGTAAAAGCACTTATTACAAACAGTGATGAGAAAAACCTAGTCACGAGTTTGTTCAGTCTGTATAATTTTTTCTCATATTCAAATAAAAGATGGAACTTTTGTTGATATGCTAAAAAGATGGCAGTGTCGTGATTTTAAATATCTAACATTATAAAATCTGCAATTGTTTACTGAGCTTTTTACTTTTTTTCTTTACTTAATCATAAGTATCAAATAAAAGTTATTTTGTACTGGTTAGTGGCTTGAAGGGGTAGGGGGCGTGAGAAATTATTGTGCACAGGGGCGGCAGACACCCCTAACCCGGCCCTGTTCACAGGCAATAAAACTACAACCTGGCTCTGTTCAGGATGATAAGTAAACATGATTAATTGCAAAGGAGTAGTGGACAGCTTTGTAGGCTAGAGATCATGACATCTCAGTTCAATTCAAAACCCATGCGAATTAGACACATGCAATAGGAAGTGATAGCCGTGAGCCGTAGCAGGTATCTGTTCGATCAGATAGAGATAAGCTGCGTTCTCCTGGGCACTCTTTGTAAGGGTGACCGATTAGATTGGCCAGCAAAAAAGACACTGTTCCTTGCTGTGAAATCACTTCCGGTGGTTCGGAACCCACCTAAATCTGTAGGTCCAGCTCATCAATCACCATCATCGAACTCATCCTCGGTCTCAGACCTATGTTGTGGGCTTCATCCTCAAAAAACAAAAAATCTTGAATCAACATGAACTGAAAATCTGAGCGAATAAGTCGAAGCAAACAACGAAGCATATAAGCAAAATATCAAAGATGAATATTACCTGCCATCACCTGCAAAAGTAATACTACAATAGGCTCATTTGGTTTGTATGATGATTCTCGATAGAACTGGGAAGTGATAGCCGTAGCAGGTACCTGTTCAATCAGATAGAGCTGATGTGCTGCGTTCACTAGGCACTCTTTGTAAGGGTGACCGATTATATTGGCCAGCAAAAACGACACTTCTCTGCTGAAAAATCACTTCCCGGTGGTTTGGAACCCACCTAAAAGTGTAGATCCAACTCATCAATCACCATCATCGAACTCATTACCCAAGCACAGGTCTCAGACATGTGGGCTTCATCCTCCAAAACAGAACTTCAGTTATTCACACAATTGGGGAAAGCCCCTGTTTTGATTGTACAAAAACTAAGTACAAAGCTTGTGTATTTCACATTCGAAAAGTTCATTTCAAGTACAAGGTGAGCATAAATTATTAAGCACATTTCATAGGTTAATTAAACAGTAACAAATTGGTGTACTTGTATGTACATGTATTGGAAAGACAATTTCAAACAGATTTATTTACTACACGTGATAGGCTTAATTCATTTCTATATGAGTACCTATTCTGTTAAGTCTTGCAAACATGCTTTTTACCAACCTCGGCATCTCCTGGACTAATTAAACAGAAAGCTAGAAAATTCGTAAGCTAGAATTAAGATATATTACCTAAGGTTAAGTTAAGAATGGACGAATTTTGTCCAGACTTCGCCATTTTAAGTAAATACGTCACTAGGATTTTCTTCAGTTAAAATTAATATCATTTGCTGTACATTTGCTACCTATGCGACGGTAATAATTCTAAATTTAAAACCATTTAAGAAATTTTGTAAATTTACATAAATAAAGTGTTCTAATCTAATCTAATTAACTCTTTTGCATTCCTGCTCACGTCGCCACAATAAAGCTGGTTGTGGTCGTTGGTGCTCATCCCAAATTCTAGCTCCTATACAAACTATTGTTACATGAAGAGTAACGCTAGTGCATTTATTTTCTATACAGGCTAGTTATGAACTGTACCTATACTCACCCTCTAAAAAAGCTGTGCATTAAGTATTAGAAAAATGAATACTCATGTATAAATTTATTGAACTTGTTTTGTTTGTTTCAAATAAAACTGACATTTTCTTTTCCATGAATGTACTGACACGTTTGGACACGCATTTTTTCATTCAATAATTTATTCTCACTCTGTACATTTTAAGGAGTTATAAGGAGCCTGCTGAGCGCGATGTCAGGGTGATCATGATGTTCAGTCACGAGCGCTCAGGACTGCACTTGAAAGTGTGATAGGAAAAAAATAAGATTATGCTATCTGCTCTATTGTTACTTATCTGATTATAATTGAAATCTTCCTTCTAAAATTTTTATAAATTTAATTCTTGTATTAAAAAATTGAAATTTTTTTAAAAATAAAATTTAATTTTCTATTATTTGATGATTTTGTAGGTCCACCATCCTCCATTCATTACCTACGCACAAGCTTCGAAATCATTTGGGAATCATCAGCATGGAAAAAATAGAAATTAATAGTTTTTATGACTGCTTGCATTTTTAATTACCCTACTCTAACGAAAAAGCAATTTATCTACTCAACTTGTATGACTTGTTTATTTTTCATTTGAGATTAAATTCATTATTCATGAGGTCTCCGTTCTTCCCTCATCACTACTGTCCACATTTTTTGTGAAGGTTCTAATAATCTTTAATATTTTCATTCATAAATTAAAATGCACTCCTATTTTTTTAGTGCACTACGTTGCAGTATACTCCTCATTATGTCGTTTTCACATTATATCTGTTAATAAATTTTCCCCTGTTATTTATTTCCACTTCATTTATTGTTAGTACGACAAATAAAGTTTATTGGTTTACTAGTTAACATTCAAATATCTCTTGGAATTCATTCTGCTGCTTCATTAACCAATACCACGCATTTGATGATTGTAGGAATTAATTTATAGCCATATGTATCTTACAGAATTAATTTACCTCATATATATTATATTGTGAGAGGCTTTAAAATTTGTGCCGTATGGACATTGCTAGGCCTACTATTAGTAATATTGCACTTGTATGTGGACTTTTTTCTCCTTAATGAATTATTAATAGGATTCATAATTTGTATTTGCATTTGCTTGAAACAAGTTGGCGATTCTTGTAGTAAGTCAAATCATTACATCTTGTGGAACACACGAATGAATTCGACTTCGCAAACAGAAGAGATAATGATATCTAATTCATTTATATGTCTTACAATATATTTTTTTAGATGTTGCTCTTCTAGCTTTAATAATTGAAATCTTCCTTCTAGAATTTTTGGAGCTGCAATTTTCAACCCTCGAACTGTCAACTTATGAAAATCAAGTACCAGCAAAATACGTTCTTGTATTTGATGATGCGAAAAAAGTTTTCCACAATGCTCTGAGCTGGCTGAATAAAGCTCAAGAATTTTATACTTTAGAGAGTCATGCATCCGACTATGTATCAATCGTACAGGACATGAGTGAATTATACAAGAACCTGGCTCTCTTCGATGAGGATATTGCAAGGTTAGTGGCTCTATCATTTGCATCAGGTTTTGATTTTACAATTTCCTGCTACTTGAAAGATTTTGTTCAAATCTCACAAATTTTGTAAATTTCAAATCTTTATTGCTTACATTTGAGTTTATATTGGAAGCTTTAATTGTAATTTTGAATTAATTTTTGGATCTATGATTGGATAGTTGAATACCAGTCATTTTATATCTGAAAAATCAATACAGTAAATTTTGCTTGAAGTTACTGGTAGAATAATACTGGAATGAGTAAATTTCATAGAATTATATGTCTAAAACATTGTGAGATACTCATAGATAGACTTGAGTCTGTGTTTGCGAGGGATTTGGCAAACTAGGTAAATAAGTCTTATAATTTTGCGAAAATTAACTCCAACAGATCTGGTTATAGGCTAGTATTATTGTTTTTTTGAAATGAAGAATGAACCATTGATAAATTCAAGACATTCATAACCTCATTTCATTTACAGGAAATGCAAGTTGCATAAGAAAAGAATTGTTTTATTAGATGCTGTAATCAATGAGCTGAATCCTAAATATTATTTGAACGCTTGTCGAAATCTATGGTTTGAACTAGCCGGAACTTATGCAACAATGTTTGATCTGAAACAAGAAAATTTACAAGAAAATCCTGAGCTTCAAACCCCGCATGCGGTGAAAAAGATTCATCACCTAATCACAAAAGCTATTGAAGCCTACAAGGGATTTCTTGATCTACTTAATGATGTAAAGTGAGTATTAGTTAAATTATCGCCATGCAATATTCAAGAAAATCATGTTATAAAATTTCTATTAGGACTAGTTGAAAATTATGGTCGGTTTCTATAATCGAGCAAACTTTTTTCACCATCAGCATTAATTTATTCTGATTATATCATTTGATTATGAAATTCTATGATTAGCTCAAAAGGTGCTCTGAATGGATCTTAGCAGACTAATTTAGGCTAAGCCCCAAAGCAGAACAACGGGCGACGGTGCGACATTGTCGCAGAACGAGAAGGAGGCCTGCAGAAAGATTTTTAAAACTATGAAATTTGCCAGCTATTCTCAATCAGTTTTTCAAACATTTCTGGGGGATTATAGGGCTTTAGAGTGTGCTGCAGAAAAGAGTCCAGAATCATTTACTCTTAGAAATAGGCTGTTGTCTAAATCTAATATCTTCACAATCCTCCTACTTGCTGATATTTATTCAATTCTATACCACTTTTCGAAGGAAGTGCAATCTAGTTACCATTTTCCATGGCAGTACTTGAAGTACATGGAAAATCTTCAAATTGTGTTTGATATTGTAGTGCAATGTCTGCATGAAATGTCTACAAATTCCAGTATCACAAAAGATTGTTTATGTACTTTTTTGATAAAATGCCTGAAAGTATTTTCAAACACACAAAGTTGGCAAAAGAGATAGTCGAAGAGTGCTCATTTAAAGGTGTACCTTTGCCTGACACTCCTGTAAGCAGTAAGAGGATGAGGTCACAGTCAGTTCACAATGAAGTTAGTGCAGTAAATGAATGTTGTTCAGAGTTTTTAAAATATTTAAATTCTCTCAAAGAGCAATGTCAGAAATACTTGAATTCAGATGAAACTAATCATTCAGTAAAAGTAATTAGAACAGCAGATTACTTGTTCAACCTAGATTATCTTATTTTCCCAAGGAATTATGTTAATAGCGAAAAATCAGAAAAAAACTTTTCTTTTTTTGAAGAATTTTTTGAAACTGTTGGGGCTTGTAGGTATGCTCTCCTTTCATCTTTTGACAAAAGGATTTTTTTTTAATATAAACAACTGTTGCAGTGGATGTATGAGAAGTTAAGCTCAAATTTTCTTGGTAGAAATGTTCCAGACTTAAAATATCTATTCAAACTTGCTGTAACTGATCTCCACCAGAAGTATCCTTTAGGTATTGAGCTATTGAAATTTATGCTCACAACTCCCGTCTCAGAAACTATTTGTGAAAGTTGGGGCTCTATTATTGCCTCTGTTATGCTTAAGCATTCTGCAAGCAATGATGCCTCCAATCCAATAGAGGTAGCCACTACTGACAAAATAGCTTATATTATGATCAATGGACCTCCAGTAGTTTATAAAGGAAATAAACGACTTTTAGAGAACTGGCTTTTGCAAGAAATATGGAAGTAAATTTCATAAAAACTTCAAGCCAGCATCCAAAAATAAACAGATGTCAGAAGTGGTTACTTCCAAAGTAATTAGTAGGATACAAAATAAGTTAAATGACACAACCTTGCCATGTTTTTTGTAGTTTGTATTTACTTATTTATTTATTTATTTATAATCTAATATAATCTGTAATACATACAAAATCAGTGTAAACAATTTGTTTAATCCACATTAAATACCAATTATTAAATTTGATAAATTTATTTTCTTTTTCTAATCAATAAACAGATCTCTAGCTTCAGCCTCTGAGCTCTTAAGAATTTAGAATTATTATTTTAAGTGACCAAAGACCAAAGCTAAGCAGCTCTGCAGCTACTATGTAAAAATACACTCTAATATTGCTTATTAAACCAAGTCGTGAATTAAAGTTTAGCAACCAACCAACCATCCATATTAAACTTAAATAATTTATATTTACTATAAATATTGAAAGAAAATTTTAATAAAATTATTCATATCAATTACAACTTTATACGGATCAATTGCTTTTAACTATGCGGAAAACGTCAAAATAGTCTGTGAGAAAATGTTCATTCCCGCAGAAAGATTTTGACATATTTTGGGTTCGTCGCAGAAAGACCAAAAACATTCTGCTTTGGGGAGGCTAAGCAGACCAAGTTATTAGCAGACTAGATTAGCAGGCTTAGGATATACTAAGTTATACATTCAATAATCAAATTTTGAGATTGACTAAAAGCAGATCAGATAACAGATTAATCCAGAGTCAACTCGATAATCCTCTATAAATTTATATAAAATATTCTATTGTAATTTTATAGAGAACATCTTATTGACTGTTGGAAGTCTCTAGAATTCACGAATACGATTGGCTAAATGCATCAGAAATGTAATTGCTCAAATAAAAACTGTGATTGGGTGTTGGCTTAATAGAGTGCCTTGCTTGGCTGAACATTTTTTGTTTATTAAGGACCCGACAGGACCTTATTGAAATCATGCTGCTGTCCGTCCGTCCGCGCTCTAGCTCTTTAAAGGAAAATTATAGATTCATGAAACTTGTTATATAGGTGCCTCGTAGTTCAAGTGAGGTTCCTATTGATTTTGGAATTTTGGGGGTGAATATAACAATAATTATGATGAAAAATAGGTCGACACGAAAGCAACTAGGTTTTACGCTGATCCAAATCATGGCATTGCACAGCTTGTGCACTTTAAATACATAAAAAATTCCATATGAAGCATATTACGGAGGTTGCTGCTCAGCCAAATGGTTCCTTTTCATTTTTACAGTGCAAGAGTAGCCCTTTTTATTTTTTATCCTGTTTAGATTTTTTTTTTTTTTTTTAATTTTCCTTTTAGAAATCTTAAATCAATTTAAAAAAATCAAGATAAAATATTGAGGAATGGTATATGAGATCTATGAATCAAGAAGAAAAGAACTTCAATATTGCAAGATCTGCTTCTTTTAACCAACATGGCTACTAATTCTCCATAAAGGCCAAGTATGCCTGATTTTTCTGTTTCTGTGAATCGGGAAGCACATTATGATATTATTTAAAAAAATCATTTACCGAGCGAAGTGAGGTCTATGTTTCGAATCGACCGTTTTGCCTTTGGTTGTTTGTAATACATTTACAGCTGAACGCGTGAACCGATTTCTTTGAAAGTTGGCATGAATGTTCCTTTAATAATGCGCAGCGATAAATGTAGGTTTTTTTTAATTTTGTTGCATCTAAAGGATAATTATAAGGATAAAAGGAAAGACACCCAAAGCTTCTTCTATAGGAACATATGATTTTTAAAATGAGCTTCTTCATCATAGATAGAGATATCAGGTTCATAGACAGCCCTCGGGCCGTGAAATCTAGTTGAGCCTTATTCATATGAATAATGTTTTTCATATTTGTTTGTTTCATTTCTAATATTTCAATTAAGTACTGTATAATAACAAGTGATTACTTAGTAAATGATGAATTTAATTAATATTTTTTTATAAACTCATTCATCAGACATCTAAATTCTAATTTGAGCAATCAGTTGTCTCGCAAATTGAAAACACAGTCTTTTTGATGTGATACAGAGTAATCTTTTGTGAAAAACAAACATGAAATAGACTACGCGAATTTAATCAAGGGTTAGGTGTGATGACTGTGTCCAATTTTGCGATAGTGATAACCATTGAGTACATCGAGTATGTTGCTCTGTGTAAGCACCCTTATTCTTGGGCGTGAGTTCTACTGTTCAAACAACTACCAGTATTTGACCGAACGAAGTAAGGTGTCTGTTTCAAGTTGACCGTTTTGCATTTGTCTGTCTGTTTATAACGCATTTACGGCTAAACGCTTTGACCAAATCCAATGACATTTTGCATTGATCTTCCTTCAAGAAATGCCCAGCGATGTGTGTGTAAGGATTTTCGAAATTTGCTTGCATTTGAAGCATATTTAAAAGGAAAGCATAGAAAGGCTCTTGGGCCTTGTTCTATGGGGAACATATGATTTTTAAAATGACTTTCTCCATCATATGCAATCGGAATCAGATCTAAAGATCTCAGATTTCAGGCCCTCTTATTCATCTGATTGAGCCTGTATATTAACTATCGTTTATAATAATAACATATTTGAGAAAGCAAAATAATTTCAATTAAGTACAATAGCAAGTACTAAATAAATGATAATTAATCTAGGCGGGCCGCTTAGCGCAGTTGGTTGGGGCGTCGCAACTTCAGCTTGCTGTCGTTTAAGTGGTCATGGGTTTGAATCCCGCTCCACCGTCAGGCATTTATGTGTAATAATTCATCTCATTACCCACGCACAAGTCTCGGACTCATGTGGGCATCATCAGCAATAAAAAAAAACTAATTGATATTGTAATAAATTCATTCAGTAGACATGTGAAATCAGCATTTGAACAATCAGCTCGATGGAAAATAGAAACACAGCCTTAGTGATGAAAAGCAGAGTTACTTTTTGTGAAAGACAGACATGAAATAGACTATGCAGGTTGAATCAAGGGCTAGGTCTGATGATTGTGATCAATTTTGTGTTGGTGATTATCATTGAGTTCATTCCTCTGTGCAAGCTCCCTTATTATTGGGCGTGAGGTCTACTGTTCACAGAACTACTGGTAGTAAAATGGTGTATAGACATATCAGCACAACTGCTGCTTATAATAATTGCTTCATGTAAATTCCTCGGGCCCTTGGATACTCCGTTGTATGGACATACTTAGTGTTATGATTAACTGAAAGCGAGAGACTTGTGATTGGTTAAGAGAAGTTTCCAGAATTGGCTATAAACAATATTAAAAGTCTAGTCATCCATTTGGCTAAAATATATGGTATTTCTAGATAAGCGAAATACCTCATTGTTGATTGAAATCACAATAATTAAAAAACAATGTATAAATTTATTTTCACCGCTATTGCAAAAATATTCTTTCAGGTCTCAACACTAGAAAAGTGAGTTAAATCGATGTTTTCCTTGAAACAAATTTAGATATAGCAGATTGCAAAAATTACCTTCTCGTGAATGAAACAGTTTCATTCAAGAGTCCTTAATACATTTTCAGAGGCAGAGTAAGATTTAAGCGGCGCGCGGGAGTTGGTGGGGGGTTTCGCCTGACCTGGACCTTGAACATGACCTTGAAAACAAGTGTTTGTAATTTGCTGTTTCGGGTGGTATTTTTCATCCTAAGAACATGAGAATAGTATCAAATTGTGCAGTAAGAACTGAAGAATGGCTGTCCTGAATCCACATTTCGATTTTTCTATCTTCATAATAGCCCTGTTGATTGATAAACACAAAGTAAATTTTATCAACTTTGACGTATTATTATAAAAAATTATGAATGATTGTCAAATTCCAAGATTATTTTGCCTTTCTAGCAATAATTATTTATTTATTTAAAGTTACATTCATGTGGAAGCAACAGATACATCGATCCATTTTGCTCCCATGACACATAGATAAATGAAAATAAGACTTATTATATATATATATATATATATATATATATATATATATATATATATAATATGATTATAAGAATTATTGTAAATATAAAAATAAGAGTAAGCAAGTTATAAGCAATACTTATCAAAATAAGATAACCAATAATATTACTCTGAACAAAATAATAAATACAATAAGTTTACTCTCAGGAAAATTACAATAGTAAAAAAGCAATCTATCTGCAATTTAATGCCAGTCCCACCAATCGCATTTTCCCCCCTAAAGTTATAAAGTAACTTACTAATTAAGAAATTTTCCTTGTTTTTCACCATCAACAGAACAAAGAAACCTCCTACTGAATTCAGCTCCGATCTAATTCGGCCAGCTCTGCTCTCGTACTTTTATTTGGGCCATCTATACAGCAAGCTAGTTATCTACAGCAAAGAACTTCAAGTGGAAAATAGGAAGAAAAGCTACGAATATTACAAGGTAATTCGCTTAGTTTAGTATTTAATGTCAAACCTATAACTGACAGTTTATAAGAGTCATATAAAATCAGTGTATTTTAATAAATTAGTCTTGATCTTGTCACAACCACATTTATTATGAACTAGCATTTCACCCGGCCTTGCCCGGAATCCAGTTTGGAGTTTCTCTTTTACAAATGAATAGGAAATTTTTTAAGGAAATAGGATGAATAGGTTGTTTTCATTGTTTCCCAAAAATATAGAAATGAGTCTCGCTTTTAAAAAAACGTTCTGTAATTTATATCTGAGTTGAGATTCAATCGAGAATAATCGAAATGACAACCCAGTTTTACAAAAATTAGCAGCTGACGGCTGAGACTTTAAAAAGAAAGCACCAACGTACCGTGCAGTTTATTAGTGGCACCCATTCTATTAGAGAATAGCATTGTTTCATATAGAGTACATTATACGTACACTGGATCACTCTGTATATGAATATACTGTGTTTTATTTTAGTTTTAGTTTGATGGATATTTAGAATGGCGAAACTATAGCATCTTGGCTGTACGTAATAAATGTGGATGTAACACAAAGTTTTATTCTTTATTGCTATAGGTTGAGACAGGAAGGATTAACAAGTATCAAAATTAATAGCTATTGTGTTATAATTTAGGAAGTGTATTTTATAGTTTTGAATTATTTGTGTATTTTATATTACAAATTATGTGTATATTATCATTTGATCAAAATGTAAACATAACCTATGCTTACAAATATTTGGACTTCTGTAAAAATTTAGTAATAGAGACAGTTTTGGGCTAAAAGCCTGTTGTTTCTTTACAATATGTTGTATTTTGACTGTGTCATAAAATGAAATAAATAAATAAGCTATATACCTCAACACCAGATAGGAGGTAGTACTATTTTAATTTCTTCACTCTCTTGTATTCTAGTAATCTTTTTAATTATTATTTCTTATTAATCTAATTTCAATTGGATCATCAATATTATAAAAAAATTCTTAGAAAATACAGTCCTGTATAAGATGAATAGAAATTTATTTTCAACCCAGAATCGAGCTGATTGCTACTGAAGAATTATTTTTTATCAATCAAACAATACTTTATTTGCAAAATTAATACAACGGTCTTCCTGAAATTGTAGGGTAAGTTATTACAGGTATTTCAAAGAACAAAATTACTCCACAAGTACATCAAATGAAAGTAAATACAAATTGTGAGAATAATATTGATGATAATGAATAAAAAGTAAAAACACAGACTTGGTTATCAAAAGGAATCAATTAAAGGAAAAATATAGTAGAAGAAGAAATAATAAAAGAAAACAAATAAATATATTATTTGTGATGTTTTTCATGACGAAATACTTGATGAACAATCTAATATTAAAACTGACACTGTATTTCACTTTTATATAATATTTTACTCACATATATAGGAGATGTTTGAGAAATACATTTCACTTCTGAAAAGAAGCTTCGTCAGCCTGACGAAGCTTCTTTTCAGATGTGAAATGCATTTCTCAAACTTCTCCGATATATGTGAGTAAAATAATAATATAATATGTGATTATATATTACTTATTTAAAAAAATAAATATTTTTCTTGCTATGGCATGCAGGAGTACAAGATTGAACACGAGTTAGTATTCATAATACAGCCATCAACACCTATATGTTATTATTAATCGCTTATTGTAGGAATTATTCGTTTTACTCATTGATTTCTGCAGACTTTATTAATAAATTATTTGATATGTTGTGAATCCGGACTATCCAACTGTATTTTACCGTAATCAAATTTTGAGAAATGTATTGCTAATCAATGCATTTCTAATGAAGTGATAGCAATTACATCTTTTTCTTTTTCGGAGGATGAAGCCCACATAGGTCTGAGACCTGTGCGTGGATAATAAATTGGATGATTGTGATTGATGAGCTGGATCTACAATTTTAGGTGGGTTCCGAACCACCTGGAAGTGATTTTACTGCAGAGAACAGAGTCTTTTTTGCTGGTCAATCCAATTTGTCACCCTTACAAAGAGCGCCCAGGAGTTTCGTAGCTTATCTCTGATTGAACATATACCTGCTACGGCACTCGGCTATTACTTTCCCACTTAGTTCAGTTTCAAGGTGTATACAGTGAGTACCAATCTGAATAGCTCAATTCATCCGAGGGTTCCATTGCATGAAACCATGGTCTGCTAACGAAACCAGTGTTTGAGTGCACTTCGACAACCCTGTTTGATTTCAATTATTTATATCCATTCGAATGAATTACTTTCATATTTTGAGATAAGTGATGCCTGTTTATTTTAATTAATTCTCTGTTTTTTCAACAGATGGTTGTTGACTACTGTGATGCTCATGAAGAGGCGAAGAAATGCGTTGAAATTGAGTTGGCCGCATGCAAGGAAATGGTTGAATTGTTACCAGCTGTAATTAGTAAATACACTGTGAGGGGGTGCAGTTGAAAATTTTTATCACAAATTGTATTGTGAAAAGAATACTAATATTTTTAACTGAGCAAATCTCTAGCTATCTGCAATGATTGATAACATTCCTTTCAACGTATGACTTATGTAAGTAAAATCTGTATTATTTTCTAGTCATTGACTCAATCTTTATTGTCACATACAAATAGAATTCAGTCTTTTTAATTGCTTATGTTTTATAATTTTTAAAAGTAGCCGAATAAAGGGTAAATTATTCTGATACTAGATTCGTTTTATTCGGACACTTTGTACTTATACAGTTACTATTTGTTGTTAAAATACCCTGCCTTTTTCGTGAATTAATCCATTGTTATAACATTTTTCATAATTTTTAAATATATGCGTAAAAACTGGAGAGTACTTCTCCACAGACACAAAAAATGTCTTCAATTGGACAAAAATCTTTGCAGAAACATCAAATAATACTTGTCATGAATTGAGGATTTTCGGAACTCTAATTGAAGAAATTAATAAATCGACAAGCAACTATGACCTCAGTATGTGGAAGAAGATGCAGAATTTGTAGCTATGACATTTGTTTCGGAATTTAGGTTTTACTGCCGAGATAGATCAAGCAGATGATAGTTTCCAGGTTAACAGCGTTATCTTTAAGGATGTACGCAGGATTTTTGGTCATAGTTTTTTTTTTAAGTTTCTTGTATTGAACATTATTAGGGCTTCGAAATGTTATCTATTGCTGTGAGAATTGTTTTTCTTCAATTATTATGTGAAACATGGGGGTTCAAAGTTGAATTTTTTCGGTTTTTGGGGGCAATTGATCTTACCTATGAGTGATTTTGAACTTTTGATAAATTTTCCATTACTAAAACACACTTTGAGGAATGAAATGACAATTTTTCATTTCAATCTAACAAATAGTTTTTTCAAAATAATGTTTTAAAAAATTAATTTTTTATAGATTTAAAAAAATGTATTTTGATAAAACTAATTGCTTGATTGGAGTAAAAATATGCTATTTTATTCCTCAGTGTCTTTTAGTTACAGGAAATGTATAAAAAGTTAAAAATCATTCATAGGTGAGACTCCAAAAACCGAAAAAATTCAAACTTAGAAATTCTACACACATTCCAAAAAAGCCACAAACTAAATACACTGGAGCAATATGAAATATTCAAACACCATAAACAAGATATAACCAACTTACTCAACGACCAAACACAATTCAAATTAAACGCGATTTTTAACTACATAATGACCGCTCATCCTAACCTCAACAAAGCATGACCCCTGGCGGCAGGCTGATGAAGCTTCTTTACAGAAGTGAAATGCATCCCTGAAGCATCTCCAATATAAGTGAGTAAATCTATATATCAAAGTGAAATACAGTGTCAGTTTTAATATTAGATTGAAAAAATCAACTTTGAACCCCCATGTTTCACAAAATAATTGAAGAAGAAATTGTCCTCACAGCAATAGATAAAATTTAAAGCCATAATAATATGCAATACAAGAAATTCGAGAAAAAATTATGACCTGCGCACAGCCTTAACGTAATTCTGGCCGAATTGTCCAACTACTGGTGGCGAAAATATTTCTTCTTTACAGACAATTATATAATTTGAAACTTACATCAATATTATTAGTTATACTTCAGTTCTTATTCTTCATTTGTAGTTTTTATTATTCTTTTTTCCCTCATATATAGATGCAGGTAGAAAAAACCCCGGGGTTCGTATAAAGTTCATGCAAGATGAAAACTGCCATTCGTGATGAGCTGAATATTCCATTTCGAAACGTTTGGATTTACCCTTTTTCCAGACCAGATAGATGCAACTTTTTCCCTAGGGATACACACTATTTATAACAGCGTTTCTTAGAGAAAGTATAGTTGCAGCCATTGCTTATGTCACTCCAGATATGCTTTAACTCCAGCGTGTGAACCGAAAAATTGAATTTGGATGTTTGGCTGCTAATTTAACACATATCTTTGTTTATTGAGGTTAAAAAAATAAACTTTTAATCTTTTCTCTCCATTGTGAGACAATATTCGCTATATTCTTACCTCACTTGAAGTGCTCAGTCAATTTATCAAAGGTCAAGAAATCTTACTTGGTTCCTGTCATCTGAATGTGCCATAAACAAACGCCTTGTATAAAACTAGAGCCAGTGTCCAGTTGTCGCCCTTTATGAGCCTATTTGTAAACACACCTCATTGAAGTTGAGTGAGCAATTTTTACATTAACTACGCGCATCTCGGAGACTAGGAAAAATGGCTTAACTTGATTTTTTTACCCTGTTTCCTTTATAAGTGAATGCCAAGTCTATCAAGTCTAATGGTAAATATCATTAGCAACGAGTTTTTTCTATGGTTAATAAGACTGCGCTTGGATGGGTGACCGTGCTTCAATGACTTGATGTTACAAGCTTTATTATCACTTACCCGGTGGTTCGGAACCCACCTAAAATAGTAGGCCCACCATGTTCCCCGTAACATGGCACAAACGGCGAGGTGGAACTACTCGTAAGGGTCTCCCCACCATTAAAAGCCATACGCTTATTATTATTATTATTATTATTATTATAAGACTTTATGCATATAGGGTTTTGATAAGTTAAATATTTTGATTATTTCTCACTCAAGAACTATCAAATTATAAATCCAAATTAGAAAGACCAAATAGTTGAAGAACATTTGCTATTCTCACCTTAGTTTAAATCTCATTCATTTCGTTGAAACAAAAAAAGTTTTATTATTTTGGTGAAGGGATATTTTACTCAATCTCAGGTGAATCTCTTATCCAATCTCATACCAAATTCTAAGGGTGGCAGCATTGTACAGGGTGCATTTAATAATAATTATTATTGAAAGCTGTTCCAACTCTATAATTAAACAATACAGCGGAGTATCAAAGATCCGACGAATTTACATACGAGAATTATTATTAAGGACTCTATTGGGCCTTATTGAAACCGTGTCGTTGTCCGTCCGTCTGTGCCGTCGTAGTGCTTGAAAGAAAAATTCTGGATTCTTGAAACTTGGTATATAGCTTCCTCATAATCCAAGTGAGATCGCTATTGATTTTGGAGTTGGATGTCGAATGTAGAAATAATTATGATGTTACAACTATAGATTCTAGGTTACTTTAGGCTAGTGAAAATCAAAACATTGGCAGCTGTTGATGTTCATTTGAAAATCAAAACATTGTAAATTACGAAGGCTGATGCTTAGCACAATTATCAACTTTATTTTATTTCTTTTTTTTTGTAGTGCAAGCGTTGATGTTTTCATTTTTTTATTGAAATGTTTTCTTAAATAATTATAAATCATCGAATTGGAAAATAGTAGTTTATGCAACGATTTTATTTTGACCCTTATTAAAGCACGAGTTAGATGTAAGTTATAACACGAGCGAATGCGAGTGTTATAAATATCTCACGAGTGCTTTAATGGCCAAATAAAATCCTTGCATACACTATTTTATCTACGACCACTAGTATACATTTAATTAAAACAATTTCATTTTACCTGTGACTGTCAGAGATACCTAACCTCTCATCTCAAATACAAGAAGTTATAGTAGATTGTTAGGTTAGCAGTTTGATCAAATCAGCTGATAGTTTCACAATATTGAATTACGATATTGATTCCATCAAAAATGCTTCTGATTGGTCCAGAACCCGTGTTATAATGTAGAACCTGTACTATAATGAGCTCTTTATACAACGGGTTTCAAAAAGCATTTCGAAAAGACAGCTGTTTTGGCATCAATTGTGAAACTGTAATGTATACATTATGACATGGTCGTAGATAAAGAGAGTAAATATTGATGCATTATTATGTGATCTGTTGAACAAAAAGGAGAAGAAGAAACAAAACTTTTTTATAACTGCCAATGTGCTTTTTTTGTGAATTGGGAAGCATAATATGATCTGTAATAGAAACTGAAGCAGTTGAATGGCAAGGCTAGTATAGTCTGTTCAGCGAGCCTACGGAAGGAGTAAACAAACATGTGCGTGCGTGCAAGCCGAGACCCAACAAAGTCCGATTCACAGATAGCCTATTTTTCGAAACGCATCGAACAGGCAACATGCCTACCCATTGAAAACGACTTTCAATAATCATTTTCAAACAGCTACAGTACTTGGACAATACTTATTATTTATTGTAAATGGAAAAGGACACATGAGATTAATGAATAAGATGGCTATTTTCTTACCTTCGATGCTAAGGTAATGTATCCAAACATTCAGCAATCACTGGTATCACTATTATTAGAATTGTTCATAAATGTATCGATTGAATTATTTTTACCTATACATATGAAATAAAAATACTTTCTTGATAACTGAATTTAAAATCAAATATGTTCATGAAAAAATAATGAAATAATGGGCTAATTATTTATTTCACAAACTGAAAGTGCGACAACAGCTGTTAAGGATGAAGTAAGTGGCAATGAATGTGAATAGGCCAACCGACCGATGCCAGTACAATTCTCGGAATTCCTCACTCACTCACATGCAAAGTTTGTTTACTTCACTCCGTAGGTTCGCTGAACAGACTATAGAGAGGTTAGGTTAGGCTAAGAGGTTTGAGGTTAGGCTAGTAGAGAGGTTAGTATGCATCTTGATTGAATGGTGTATATGCCTATCAGCACAATTGATGATAATAATTATTATTTAATTCATCGGGTCCTTGGATTCTCCGTTTTATTATTATTATTATTATCATTTGGGCACACCATTTAACTTCCTTGATTTTTCTATAAACATCAGATATTTTCCAATTCACAAAAGAATGCACATCGGCAGCTCTTGTTTCTTCTTATTCTTGTTCAACAGATCTCTTAACATAACATGCCTCAATATTTTCTCTGTTTTTTCCAATTTGACGATTTAAAATAATTTATTAAAGATTTCAACACAATCAAACGAACCAATGAAACAATGCTGTAAATATAAATTGGGTAATTGGGCTTAACAGCAACCTTCACAGTAGTCTTCCTTTTTTCTTAAATGAACCAACTTTGCTATGTTTTGATTTTTGCTAGCTAAACCTAACCTAGATCTTACATTGGTGATCTTTTTACATCATATCTTGTTATATTTGACCCCCAACTCCAAAATCAACAGTGATTTCTCTTGGATTATGAGGAAGCTATATACCAAGTTTCAAAAGTTTAGAATCTTCATTTCAAGAACTAGAACACAGACAGGCGGACGAACAACCAACGGTACGATTTCAATAAGGTCCTGTCTGCTTTAATAACCCATCACGTACAAAGTTAGCTGTAGCTTGAAATTTACATGATAAAGGGATGAATTCAAATCAATTGAAAATGGATAGTCGCATGTTAACCCTTTTCAAATTGGATCACCCACTCAAATATGAATATACTGCTGTATTTTTAATTGTCATTGAACAATCATTAGTTGATTTTGTATTCATTTCAGTTTATAAGTTACTTTAAAAGTACAAATAAAATTCTAATCTAAAAATTTCATCTTCAACAATAAATTATCACATCAGCATGAAATATCACAATCAATAACTGGCTATGAAAATAAAAAATTTCAGAGGTATAAACTTGTTTGGAAAATCTAACAAAATATTTCACATGGATAACATTAAAATCAACAAAGGAATATAATCTTTAGATCAAACTCAGCAAAATTTAAAATATTATAAATGCGTATACCATGGTGGTAGCCGGAGTGTTGTGTATTCTGAGCATTATTGACTGACTGCTACCATACTCCTGCGGTTATGGGTTTGCTTCCCGTTGTTCAACCTGGCATATTCTATGTCATCATTTACTTCATAACAGAAGCACAAGTGTCAGACTCATGTGGGCTTCATCAGCAAAAAATATTTATAATATATAAATTATTTTAAAAACAGCTTTTTATTTCTACTTCGCTTTTATTCGCAATGAGTAATTACAATTATTATAATATTTAAATCAGTTTAGAACATTTTTTTATTTCTACTTCATGTTTTCACTACACGTTTATTTCCAATGAATAACTACAACTATCTCCCAATAAGGTAGACGTTTTTCATTACATCATTACACATACTTTACGAACTTGGAAAAACCTATATTTCTTACTATATTTGCTAAATCATATTGAATTCTGGATTTTATTACATCCTTAAAGCTTTGTTTATATTATTTATTTTATTTTATTTATTCTAGCACACGGACGGTTGCTACTTTTTCTTTGTTATGTTTTGTTTTCCATTGCTTGTAAAATCTTAGTTAACGAATAATAATTGTGTTACACCGCCGCCGCATCAGTGACCAATTATTTTTATAGTAATTTATTAATTGCGCTTTTTTTCTTTCTTTTTTAGTTACATCTCTTTTTCTTTACATACATTAGACTAATATTCTATTTCCACTATAACCTTTATTTTCCCTAATTTCTTTTTGTAATTTGTATTTTATAATTGATTTCCATTTTGTAATTTATATTATGTTGGCACCTGCTGAAAACCCCACAAGGTTTAGCGGGACCTTTATTTGGAACTTGTAAATAAATAAATAATTGATTTGATTTCGATTGTAACCAACTAGCTGCTCTATTAATCAAGTAAAATCGCTTATTGCAAAAAAACATGAAAAATGTCACAACAACGTCAATATCATAGCCTACATATAAATCCAGAATACTAAAAGTTTCAAAACATCAAATACAAAAACTAAAATTCAATTGTAAAAATCTCTTAAATTGCATATAAACATCCTCTGATGAGCAAACCCTTTAAATATTTCTTATAGTTAGTGATCTCCATAACTCGCACAGTTCTAGGAAGAGCATTAAACATTTTGACAGACATATACCGCCAGTTCTGCTGTGAACCTTTGTACTGGCAGTATCTAACTCCCACATCACATTTATTCCTTTTTACATCAGAATTCTATGTTTTTTTTTAATGTAAATCAAGCACGACAATATGTACAATGATGGCAATGTTAATAAACCAATCTTATTCTTATAAATAATTCCTTACATGATGTGAGAGGCGGTTTATAGCATAAAATGCGTACTAATTTTTTTTTGTAACCTATACAGAATGATTGACAGTGAATAGTTCCCCCAAAGGTGGATGCCATATACGAGATGGCTATGGATATAAGAAAAATATACATTTATTAATGCAGATGAGTCTACAATTCCATTGAGTCTCTGCAGAAGGAAAATACCTTTATTGATTTTTTTTGGAGATGCAGGTGATATGGCATTTCCATGTTAAAATTGTATCAATGGTCATACCTAGGAATTTCATTGAAGTTACAGCCATTATTTTCCTGTCAAAGCTGAATCTCATATCTGTTGTTTTACTAGTGTGTAGACTAAGGTTATTGGCCGCACACCAATCTTTTATTGTTGAGTTATTTTCAGAGATCATTATCTTCTCTTGTACCAGAAGTTCAGTCATTCATTGATTTTCGTCACTCATTTTCAGCAATTCCATTCTTGATAGTCCAGAAATAGATGCTCATATAGGTGTGCAGATCATTAACCAATTTTTAAAACTGATGAAACCAACAAAAATAGTGAAAAATGCCAATACCTTCAATTCTAAAACAAACAATAATCAACTCGACCAGGAAGAAAACACTGCATTTCTATGAGTTTTGTATCTAGGAGATAGATGTTTGACCTGGGCTCCTTACATTGATGCAGTTTACCATGGACTTCTACTGTCACATATTAGGTGTGCTGTCTTAGTACGGGGTAACTCATCAAAACAAAACCTTGATAGGGTGTTTAAGATCCAAAAAAAGCTGTTAGGTTAGAGAAAATTATATTAGATTCATGTAGGCCGTTGTTTAAGAAGCTTGGTCTCCTAACTGTACCTTGCTTGTGTGTGTATGAAGCTACTTTACTTGCGAAAAAGATTATAAGAACGAAAATCTTGATGTACATGATCATAATACACAAAGCCGAAGAGATTATCACAATGTGATTCACAATAGCAGCTTTTTCGAACAAACCCCAGTTATATTGGTAGGAAATTCTATAGAAATCTACCGCAGTTTCTGTAGTCTTGCAGGTATCGAAATATTTAAAAAAATAATTTAGAACATTTTCAGTTGATGAAAATTTTTGTAGTGTACAAGAGTTCCTTACACATCAAAAGTGAGCCCCACCTGAACTAATTGAAATTGTGATTGTGGTATCTAGGGAATAAGAATGGTAATATTGTATGAAACTGCTGGTCTGACTAGACTTGTCTTATACTCCATAACCGGAGTCTTTAAAACGTAATCTCCAATAAAATGTTTGCAGCACAGGTTGAGGAAATTCTTGCATTTTCATCGTTTAGTGATTCTCTTGTATCTTGGAGTGCTTTGTACTGCTTGAGAGGAGAGAAGGGATCTCATGTCAGCTGACTCAGTTGTGACAGCGTTCTGACGGCAGTTGTGTAGTTGTCAGGAGGGGGAAGAGTTATCATTGGTGTAACGGGCAGGTAGCCGAGCTGACTCCAGTCTGCAGTCTGCTTCTTTTCTTAAGCTAGTGGTGTACTCCGTTACCGTTGTTCTGTAGAAGCCGTGTTGTTCCAACTCTCAACAACTGTCAGTGTGCTTAATAGCGTGATAGATAGCCACTATCAGTTTTCGACTACAATATTTTTTGTTCCACATCGAAGATGACATCCAAACTGAGACGTCCGCCCCTCTTCTCCTACGCTGATGGCAATCGCTGTTTGGCCTCTTATCCGCAGTACAATCTTTCGGCTACTTGCAAGGTATTTGATGCTTTTTTCTTTGAGACATAAGCCGCTAAATGGTTTTGATATTTGCCTCTTTTAATTCTCCTGAGTATCTACGATTTCCAATAAAATTTCATTCAATTTATTTTGTTCAATGTATACAAAGTCACAATAACTTTTCAAAATATGTATTTTAAATTACAAAAATAAAATACAAATGTATATTATTTATTTGTTGACATTCCAACGGATTACACCATTACTTCATAAGAAAACAATACAAAAATAAAAGTTTAACAATAGCAATTATAAATAATGATTATTGAAATGTGAAATACATAACAAATGTGCAACAGCACGACCATGCACAATCAGCAACTAAGAAGAGAAAATCCAGAGAAAAGGATTCAGAAAATAAATAATAATAATAATATTGGTTCACTAAAAATATACGAAATAAAATGCAAAATACCGTATGGTATTTCCAGCATGAGTTCTTACTCGTCCACTAAACATCACTTAATTACAATATGTGATGTTTTCCATGACGAAATACTTGATACAAAATGTAATATCAAAACTGTCACTCTATTTCTATTTAAATTATTATTTTCACCCACTTATACTGGAGTTACTGTAAGAATTCATTTCACTTCTAAAGAGAAGCTTCATCAGCCTGATGCCATGCTGGCTAGAAATACAGTGTCAGTTTTGATATTAGATTACTTCATTATAGTTCTCATCATAAAAATATTTAATAATAAACAGTTACTAAACTACTATTCTAGTTATGAAAACTAAGGAGAACAGATTTATTCAAATTTTACAGAATAAAAACGTTCAGAACAATAATAATCACAAATTTAATTCAATTACTGTAGTTCAATTTGAAAAATAAATTTCTAGTTATCCAGCTTTATACAGTCGTTACGTTCTTCACATTGTATGCTCTATAGACTTTATAAAGCATACAGTACAAAAATATCGTAATGACTGTATAAACCCCTCTTCCTTAAAAGTGTTTTAGTGTGCATTTTAGTTCAATTAATTCCTTCTTTAAAATATTGTGATGCCGTAATAATTCATGTAACTTTCAACGTGCTTCAACTTGAGCTTTGAAAATGATAAAATTAAATCTGTGGTGTTTTCCAGAACAAAATACTTTATGAGCAATCTAACATTATTACTGAGGAACTAAATTAAGAAAAAGTGTCAGTTTTAATATTAGATAGAATTAAAGTTTGAAATCCAATAGTCGAAAGGTAGTTTTCGCTAAACAATTTTGCGCAAGTTTTTTATCTCAACGGTTCTATTGTATTCAGGCGCTGAAGGTGAATTTAAAGTTTCCAAACTCGCTGCGACGCGCTTCACTTCCAAAAATTCTAAACCCTCAAACGTATAGGACTATCAATTTTTAAAAAGTAATCTTACAATACCGAAACAAGTACCAAACGCTCTTTAAAAGAAAATTATATACAATACTGTCAAAAAAGGTTTGTGTTTTTTATTAAAATAGCACATTTTGTATTATAATATCGTAAATTAATCACGGTGGAATAATTCGACAAATTTATTCAAATGAAGATGTTTTCACAAACACAGAAATGGGAAAAATATAAATAAATGCTAAATCGAATTTAATATAACTATTCTTTATACAGATTGTTTCAATTTTTAGTACTACTGCAATAATTATAGTGGTTATTAATACTTTTAGGCCTATAGCACAAAAAATGTTAATGCTTAATAATGCAATAAGAGATTAGTGATGCTTCCAGCATTTTTATTTGTTTCTATCAACCTTGCAATAGTTATATTTTATTTCGTTTCTTTGGTAATCAAATTATCATAAGGCTTTCTTTCATTGATTAAAAGAAGTCTATGTCATTCGATCGTGCGTTTTTATAGAATTCACTCTCAAGTATGAGGAGAGGATGCATCATTTATTAGCCTTTAATATACCCAGTAAGCTAGCATGAAAATCACTATAAAATCTCACCAAATTATTGTACTCCATGAAGTGATTGAATGAGAGGATTAACTTTGATTTTCGAAATATTCTGGTATTTTTTCTTCCCAACTTATTTCCGCAGAATAATATTATTGTCATTTGATCATTCCATCAATTAACAATACATCAATCATTTAGCAGTTTTGCAAGAAACTTCGGTAGGAATGGATGGCTCGTGTTCCATGTCAAGAATCTTTTATGTTTTGTTCTAAATCCTGTCACAGTTATGAAACCGGTTACTAAACGAATTGTAAAATTTTTCTTATGGAAGAAGAACTAATCGCTTTTTTGGATGACAAGGCCATGTACTGCGGTCACAAGGAATCATGTCAACTGTTACTATTTCACGTACTACTATAATCGTGTTATGATTCTTCGGATTGGTACAACGTTCTGTTCACTCACAATTTAGGACTTTCGTTTGGCCTTGATATGCTCTAGGTTAATGGAAAATTAAGAAATCTAAAAAGGTCTGAGGTATTTCTATGCAAGTTGGATTTTGATTTACTGTATTCTAAAAGTGTCATTTGACAATAATTGACAGGCATCCGCACTTAATTTAGAAGCATGTAGTGGAAGAAACTGTGGAATATTATAACTTTTATTTTAAATACTGTTATTTTTAGTGGAATGCAACCCCTGTGGGTTGGGGGAGCAGAGTCGCCAACTAGACTCAGGATTCTAAGAGATAAAAAGAATACGCCCACAGTATCCCTGCTTGTCGTAAGAGGCGACTAAAAGGGAACCCCCTCATGCCATAGTGGACTGGCAACAACAACTGCCATTGGGTTGTCCAACTTTCAGGGGTTTTGGTATTGGTTTGATGTTGGCATTGACGCACAAATTTTGAGATTCCGAACAGTTATCTGCATAAAAGTTCCAAGGACAAGAAAGAAGCTGTCTGGTTCCCAACTACCAGCCAGCGTCCTCCCTCTTAATTCTTTCACCACCAGATCACGAAAGAAATAAGAATAATAGCATAGTGGTGATCATGGACACGGAAAGTAAGTAGCCTAAGTGGAATGGATTTCTAATTCACCAGCAATGCACATAAATAATTATTCAGTGAGACTGCCAGTAAAATCTAAACACCACTTTTACAATATAATATTCAAACTGACACTGTATTAAGAAATTTATGAATAGAAATAGTGTCAGTTTTGATATTAGATTGTTAATCAAGTATTTCGCCATGGAAAACATTACAGACCACCTTTAACTTTACCTTTAAGCTTTGAGACTACTGTGCATGTTTACAATAAATTGATGTTTATAAATACAGTTTGTATATGTCAGTAATATCCTATTAACTAAATAAATATATCATTTTTTTGTGTAATTCCAGACTATTTCATGTTTCTGTATGAGTGGCAAATGTTTGTTTATAACTTACTTACTTACTTACTGCTGGGGCGTCACAAATCTCAGTCGATTTTTTGCCTTGTAGATTAGCCTCCTCCATTCTTCTCTGTCCTCTGCCATTTCAATTGTTCCTCCACACCTGACAACATCTTTCCCAACTTGGTCAAGCCACCTTAATTTAGGCCTTCCCAATGGTCGCCTTCCTGCAGGTACGGCCTTGCACACCTCCTTCAGCCTTGTTCCCTCCTCTCTACGAAGCACATGACCTAACCAGCTAATTCTTTTGGCTTTTATGAGGGCTATTATATCTGGTTCTTTCTTTATAAATTTTGTTTATAACTTAAGACCAAAAAAATTGTAAAATATACGATTAAAAATATTAAAATAATAGCATAGAAAGTTGTCCTTAGGCATCCTTAGGCATACATCATCTGTTTTGTCGAATATGGTTTATCAATTAATAAACAATATCACATCCAATTATGATGTAGGTACAGTAGGTGTAAAGTCGGTATGCCTGACTCATATTATATCGAGGCCGCATTATATTGCTACTTTGTTCATGTAGCCTATCAATGTGATGGCTTTGTTCGTTCAAGACTAGTCAGCATCAAATAACTAATATACCAACTCAATTCATGGTTTAGGAAGACAAAAGTTTTTCTAAACTATGTTCAATGTTTGTGATCATGAACTGAGCTCAACCAGCATTATTACATTTTTTGGAATTTCAAAAAAATTCAGTTTTCTAGACGACACTAGTCTAACTGAAAACATACAAATTACATAATATGAAACAAAATTTAAAACTGGTCAGGCTGTATAAGAATTAGTGAGCTATCGCATTTCCTACCTGAATCTGAAAAATGTTTTCAAAATCATCGATGAGTTAATTTTTGAATTAAAATTCTTGGATGTTGTAAATTCATTCAAATAAGAGAAAGTAAGCTGATGTTGATTTGATATTATTTATTTAAGTGTGACTTAAAAGGTAGTAAATTTTGTTTTCAGGAAGTCTTGGAATCCAACTTTCTTGATAAAATAAGCCTAAATCCAAATCGGCTTTCCTCAATACAGGACTTCACACACTTAGTGATGATATTTCACAATGCCTAAAACTGGTTTGAAGGCTCCGATCTCAATGTTTGTAGCTTATTCTGTCACTTAGTGCATCTTTATGTTATAACTCAGCTTTTAGCCTACTGAAATCTCAGCATCTCGTTAAGTCTTTTTATCGAAGATTTCCACTCCATTAGAAATGCAATATTATTGAATCAGAAGGCTGGATTTTTTTGTTCTTATCTCTACTCTAATAATATCTTTATGTAAACCAATTTATTATTAAAAACAAGAATCCAAGCTTAATAATATTATAGAGGTTCCTCAAGTGATTTTTTTTTTAAATTCATGAAAATTTCATCAAATAAAATATCAATTATTAATAATAAAATATATATTATTATTATTATTATTCAAATAATATATTTATTATTATTTAAATAATAAATATAATGAACTACTCGTACTTTCCTCTTGCCGTTATTTTCTTTAGATTAAAGTTAAAAGGAAATAAGAATACAGTATATATAAAAGTCAATATATGTAAAAATTGAGTAGCATGGAGGAGTATAAAATCTATATAAAAGATTTGATCTTTTATATAAATATTTTACATAATTTAAAGAATTACAATGTTCGTAAAGATATGAAATCTTACATCAATAATGAAATATTCCACTAAGAGAAATCAAAACTTTATACTTTTTACACATTCTTGTTATTCATTATAAAAATTCTTCGTCTGTTTAATCAAATTTCGGACCCACCTAAAACTTTAGGTCCAACTAATCATTCAACTTTATTCTAGAATTCTAACTCAAAATCATCTCTTAGATAGGATACTTTTCAGCTACCGATACACCCATACATTTCCTTTGTAAATTATTATCTTTCTAGAAGCATTACAAGATTAATGTCTTTCTTAATTTATTTTATGCTCTTCTTAGAGGATGAAAATTATAAACTTACCTTATTTTCATTCCAAGCAGTAATAAAATCTTAAAACAATAATTACTATAAAAACGTCCAGTAGACATGAATTATATCATGCTGAATATTAAATAATACATTATGTTGCCAAGGATTGGGCAGAATTGGGTGAGAGGATGGCAGTCCATGGCTGCCAATAGAAATGATTGGAGGAGAGTGTTTGGAGAGGGCTAAAGCCCAACCCGAGTTGTATAGCCAAACGTGAAAGAGGGAGACCAATAAATTCAAAAAATAATACAATTATTCAAATAAATATATAATTACTATTCATCTTTAATTTTAGAGAAGTTTAATCCCAGAGACCTAATACCGATTAAATATAGCTAAAGGATTAGACTACAAAGAATTTCTTCGATTTTACATGTATTAAAACCATCTGGTTCCTAGGAACTCAAGTAAAACACTGAATAGAATGTCTACAAGTGGCTTAACAATCCTGACTACCTCTAACTGCCATAGTAGCCATATGTCGAACAGCGTCTGTACTGCTTTGTTGCAGAAATGTTCCAGTTCACAACAGTACTCCATTTTCCAAGTGATTTAACGCGAAGGAAGTCGCCGTCTCACTTTCCTTTTAAGTGCGAATATGTGTTCTGTAACAGAACTTGTCGATTTCCAAGCTGAGGCAACATTTAACGTTTGTATTGCGATAGAATTGATATCAACTGTCTAATTGCCGTGCCTGCTTTTCCTGAGTGCTGCTCTTAGATTAGGACAGAGGATAAGTAGAAGTGTAATTGGAGCAGTGTTGTTTGAAGCTCGACTGAGCTGAAGGAAGTTTACCACTGTGATTTTTGCGCAATTTGTCGGTACCCACTAATTATTCATGGCACATGTAACCGTGTGATCATATGAGAAGCTGCTAACTCGTTCGTAATTAGCGAATTATTCAGCTCATGTGTATTCTTTCTCATATACATAGACATCAATCATCCAATTCTGAAACTGCCTAAGCTCATGGATCACACTTCCAATCAGTCTTTTCTAAAGTTGGACAGGTTCGTTTTATTCAGAATAATAATCTAGTTAATTATAGAGATCACACGATTCCTTCAATTGCAGCATTCATGAATTCCACATTACTGATAGACTCTATTATTGTGTTATTCAATTTTTAAGAAATTAACTTGATTAATCGTATTGACCGAACGAAGAGAGGTCTCTTTCAAGTTGACCATTTTGCATTTGTCTGTCTGTCTGTTTGTAACAAATTTTCAGCTGAACGCATGGACTTAATTCTGTGAAATTTTGCATGTATCTTCCTTTAAGGAATGCCCAGCGACGTATATGTGAGGATATTCAAAATTTGCTTGTATTTAAAGAATATTCAAAAGAAAAAAGGAAAGGCACTCAGGCCTTCTTTTATAGGAAGCATATGATTTTTTATTTGGAATATGATGGAATTAGAATCAAATTTCAAGATAGTCCTCAGGCCCTCTAAACTTATTTATTATTATTTATTTTTTTGAAGGATGTAGCCCACATAGGGCTTTGACCTGTGCGTGGGTAATGAGTTGGATGATCGTGATTGTTCAGTTGGACCTGCAGTTTTAGATGGATTCCGAACCACCGGTTGAATATGAATTGGGTTGAAAATGATCGGCCTGGTAAACGACACCGGTTATTCGACTGGCGGTTATGTGTTAAACTATCCTATTCAAACAAGATTGAAATGAAGACATCGATTAATGCTCCTTTTTGTTTAACATTGGGCTAAGTATTGGGCCGATCCTTGCAAAACTTGGATGGGACCATGCTGAATGATGCTCTTCATTAAAAAAAATCATCGAAATCGGTTCAATAGTGTTCGAATACTTCATGTACAAATATGAAAAAACAGGTCGAGTTGAGAACCTCCTGTAAGAATGTAACTTTTTTAGAGCAAAAATTCACTCAATCCAACTAAAAAATACTTTTACTTATATCAACAATCAGAAGATAGAAGAAGGACAACATCGGAGAGAGTGAGGGAGTAGTGGAGTACTGGAAGAAGCGGAAAGAAGCATCCATGAAAAAAATGATTGATTCTACGTACCCCAAAATGGGTGATTCGAAAAAAAATATATATCAACGCTCATAAAATATTTTTCAAGCTTTTCCATTAGCACGACGAGTCTTGAGCTCATATATTTTCATTTTGTCTCTCCTTACAAAAATAATGTGTCAGTAGCCCAACACAATATTGATGAATGAACATGGTTTCAGCAACCTGGTTCAAAAGTGGCAAAATTCACAATTTTTGTTTTGGGCGCGGGCTAAGCATTCAAAGAAATTTGGACATTGTCCAAGAATTCTTATGCCCACATTTACACCCCTCAACTGAACCCCTCCTCCCCTTCATGTTCCAGTGTTGACAGCATTGGCCACATCGATAAACGTTGACGGACAACTTCTGCTTTGAGGAGAAAAAGAGATATATAAGATGAAGTGGGAAAGAAAGAGTGAGAAAAAGAGAAATAGATGCATTGCATTGAGTCTGAAAATAAATTGGAACTGGAACGCCGGCGTCGAGTTAGTTCTCTCGTTTCCCAGTTTCGACCAAAGCAAAGCGATTTTAGTTGGCTCCCGCGGAGATAGTTCGACTTAGTTACAGTGAGTGAATATGTTTAGTGCCAATAATCAGCGATCTCCATCTTTAACATGCTTTTTGCATTCCCTGTTGAGAAAGGTAAGAAGTGCATAAAGGTGACTGTTTTCTATTCATTCGGTTATCATTTTAATGATGATGATTAATAAATGAATAATTTATGTGTCTCCTTTTCAAAATACAATGCACAAAGATTGCTAAACTAATAAAAAGCAAAAATCAATAACTACGATATAAATGATTTATTATGGAGTGATCAAAATTAATGAAGTTGAAATAACTTTTTTCAATTATAGTTACCATCTTTTTTGTTGAATATTTTTTTCTAATGACCAGATAACCGGTCCTTGATATTGATTTTTATGAAAAAGCGTAAGAAAAACTTCTCTGATAGATCGAGAATGTTTTTTGTGTATTTTTTGACGCATTCCTTTTCATTCAACTTGTCATACATATTATCATCTCACTGATTACGATATCCTCATTCAGTTTATGAGACAAAATTAATCATTCAATACCCTGAGCTTTAATTTAATATTTTAAATATAATTTAATAATTTAACTTGAGCTTCCTGACTCACTGACTTCATAGATGAACATCTTCTGTCTTGATAGTAGTCTTCTGTCTACTCTTATGTAAATAAAATTTATTAACTATTGCTTTACTTCATCCACGTCGTAACAAAATGTAATTGAAGAAACCTTTAAAAAATTGCTCAAAAAATAGTTCCTCCCAGTCATATATTTTGAAGCAAATGTGAAGCTATGTGACATCATTATCAGTGAAAAGATGCGATTATATATGAACAATCTAATATCAAAACAGACACTGTATTTCTATTTAATTTATGATTTTCACACTTCTACTGGAGATACTGGAGGGATGCATTTCACTTCTAAAGAGGAGCTTCATCAGCCTCTTTAGGAGTGAAATGCATCCCTGCAGTATCTCCAGTAAAAGTGAGTGAAAATCATAATTTAAATAGAAATACAGTGTCAGTTTTGATATTAGATTGCTCATCAAGTATTTCGCCATGGAAAACATCAACAATTATATATTTTTTAGAGACTAGACTCTAAAATCAGAATATCAATCAATATTAATCACAGAGGATTGAATCTCGATATCGCAAAAGAGATATCGCATTCATATTAAAAAATACACATTATATAAAAACCATAATTCTTCTAACCAACAAACCAACATCGCCGATCTAGGATGCCTTGAAGATGAGTTTCCATAACTCGAAAACGTTCGGCCGAGAGAATGAGTAAAATATCACTTATTCTTAATTAAAATTGGCTGCAAGTCGTTGAATTCATCTAAAAAGTTATTAAAAATACAATTTTTTCCATCTGTTTTCCATCATTCATATTGGCCTATCATCGAACCGGTGAGCTCCATTCAATTGAACAGTTGAGAAACACGTGTTTTTTTCTAACAATGCCTTATCTACTGATTCAACATCATTCGACGTGCAACCCAGTACAATCTACTAGCTCTATACAGATATGTTTCGGCATTTAGAGGTAATCGTTCACCTGTCAAAGCCTCGCAGCATTCGTTCAGTAGATGTGCCCCATTCATGTTTCCAAACATACGGTAGAGTGAAAGGAATCATTTTTGATACCTATGCGATAAGGATGGTGGTCATGCCCTGTGAATAGTCAGAAACAAGCAAAAAAAATTTCGCATGGCTGATGAATGAATTTATAGAACAATCTTAATTAAATTTGTATAATTTATCATCCACTTGTTATTATACTTTATAAAAATATTAGAAATGATTTGTTTCCCTTGAACAAATATGTAATTTTTGTGAATCCTAACTTAATTCATATGAATAAGGATCAACCAGATGAATAATGGGGTCCGAGGGCTATCTATGAGTCTGAATCCAATTAGGCTACATATGATGAAGAAGCTCAATTTTAAAGTCATATTATGCTCCTATAGAAGAAGGCCTAAGAGCCTTACCTGTTTTCCTTTTAAATATCCTTTAAATTCAAGTACATTTTGATAATCCTTACACATACATCGCTGTACATTCCTTAAAGGAAGACCCATGATAAATTTCATTGCATTTGGTCCTCAAGATTAGCCGTAAATGCGTTGCAAACAGGCAGACAGACAAATGCAAAACGGTCGACTTGAAAAAGAGACCTCTCTTCGTACGGTCAATAATAAAACGTTCGATGCGTAAAACTATGGACGCGTAAAACTAGACTATATATATTATATATTATTGACCAAAGAGCGACCAGTGAATGGCGGACGGATGGACGGACAATCGATAAGGCAACTGAAAGAGATGAACGGTAACCCTGAACCTGGCCTCTGAAGAAACGCGAAAATTGCCCCCAAGACAACAATTTGAGGAATAGAGAAATGGCGAGAAAGAGTAAGAGTAGAGTGGTTGAGGAAGAGAGGAACGGCCTCAATTGACCTACAAGTGATGGTCTTGAGCTCTGGCTGCTAGAAGCATACTTCCAGCTTCCTTCCACTCTCGGCATCAGACCCAGTACAGCTGCAAGATCGCGCTGCGCTTATAAAAACTGTACTCTTGGTTTTTTCGGCCGATGATCGCCAACTGGCCCATCAACCTACACATCTTTTCGTCCATGCAGAACGAATAATCCATGCGTATCCGTTAGCCCCCGATGCGGATGATGATGATGATGCCGCTTCCACCCCCACCACTCAAATTACCAACTAGCGATCATCTTCATTTCATCCAGAAGAAAATGCATTTGGTCTTCCGAGTTTGATCATTGCGGTCTTCCTTGACCCGGTACTTGTTTCAAAAAGTATGATAACTGGACGATTGTTCGTTGCCTAAAAATAGTTTTATTTTAGGCAAACTTAGGTTTTATTTTGTGTTATTTATTCAATAACACAAAAGTATAATATAATGCAAATATGCTACAGCCTTAACGCACACAACTGGTTTTTTCCACAAATTGTGTGCGTAATGAGTGGACGAAAATGTCAGATGGTGAATATATAGTTTTAGGTGGGGTCCGAACTACCAGGCAAGTGATAATAAAGCAAATAGCGTCTTGTTATTTTTTGCCGGTGACCCTTCCAAGCGCAGTCCCCAGCGCTCGTGAGTGAACATCCATCACCCCAACACTGCTGCCAATCAGACCTGAATTTTCGATTGAAGCGTCGGTTAGAAAGGAAGCCCGGTCCTTAGTAACTCATATTAACTGATTGGAGTTTAGTAAAAATTTGCATGCATTGTAATTGTAAAGAATTTTAAAATAAACAACCGTGATAATTCACTGAAATCGACCGCTCAAAACTTCTTCAGACAATTTCTGACAGTCTTTCTTTATTTCAATTCTCGGTTTTCACTAAGAAGTTATTCGTGAAAAAAGCGGAAAGAATGATACGTTTCAGTCGAACAATAGTTTACTGACCGCTTTGTAAGTATTGTAGTTCAGAAAGTAATGGGGTTTTACGTCATTCTTATATGAGATGGAATATTTTTGGCTATGTGCATTCTGCAGTCTACAGATAAGAGATAACTGCCCGGAAGTGATAACAGTTTTGCGGCGAGACGAATTTTCAAAACACGCCGCCGATCATTATGAACGTAACAATGATAATAGCAGCTCGGTTTTTCTCCACCTTGAAAACAATAATGATTGCTTGCATTAGTAGGCTACAATCAAAATACTTCTACGATTGAGTTTCCTCACGTGAAAATTGATAATTTATTATTTTAATAACTTCAGTCAGATCGAAACATTGAAACGTTATTTTAGTTCGTATTATATAATAATTATGTTGCCCTATACCTTCTAAAATCGAATAGGCTACCGTATCGTTTAGCATATAAGAAAGCCCCAATAAGGCTTGATTGTCAAATCTTCCCTAGTACAACATAGTTTATTATCAAAAAATTATTGTTTATAATATCTGTCTTGTTAACTTACATTGATAGAATATCGAACAGTAATAATTCAAGGATTCTTTAAGGAATAAGTATTCTCAATGTTGTGAATTTTTATTTCATTTCAAATTCATCTACTGACTACTGTTATTATCTACATGTACATTTAAAGAGTTCTAAATACTATAAGTGATACTAAATGATACTTCTGTATTTACCGAATGCCTAGGCCATATCTCAAAGTGCATCTGTGCATTAGAAAAGAGACAATTTTACAAACTATCTACTAGAATTAATTGAAGTTTGTGTTATAAATCAATGAATAAATTTTCTTGAATAAATGTTCAGTTCCTTGTGACTTGATTTTCTTCTAATAGACAACATTATCACTGACGTTGAAATACATAGTGACTTGCGGGAACCGGACGTTTTTCAAATGAGCAGTACAAATTTGATTTACTTATTAATATTATTTAATTGATGAAGATATAATGGTGAAAATATACCATTTAATAAAACATAAGTTTTATGATCATCTTTTGAAGATGATGTCTTCCATGTGCCGGCCATCCACTTGAATGCAGATTTCCATTCTCTGTAGAAAATCATCACAAACTCGGGTCAACATTCCTCCAATCAAATTCACCTCTTACGGAATTGCATCTTTCAGGTCTAATAAATGACGTGGTTAGCGAGTGTAGACACGTGCTTTCAAATATCCCCATAGAAAGTAGTCACAGGGAGACAAATCCGGTGACCTTGGTGGCCAAAAAACGTCACCAACACGCGGAGAGGATCTCAGGTCTGCATCAAGTGGAAGGCCGGCATCCACTTATGATCATAAAACTTATGTTTTATTAAATGGTATGTTTTCACCATTATATCTTTATCAATTAAATAATATTAATAAGTAAATCAACTTTGTACTGCTCATTTGAAAAACGTCCGGTTCCACAAGTCACTCTGTATTCAAGAAGTGATCATACAACTTATGTTTAAATGCTATGTTTTCCCATAGGCGCCGACTACTAGGGGCTCGCGGGGCATGCTGCTGTGGTGGAAGCTCAGCCCTCCCATCAAATTGCTATAGTATGAACTTCATGAACATATCGTTCGTGTACAATGTATGAGGAACTTACACAACAAAAATTTTATTTATTTTTTAATTAATAAGACTAAGCGTGAAATTCCAAACAAAATGTCCCTTGCGGCATCTTGGTTGAAGTATTTTGGGACGCTACAGCTGCTAAGGTATTCTGTAAAATATGTAGGTAAGCAAATTCTAAGGGGTTATTACAATTTAGTAAGAAAAAGGAGAATAATATCAGGGTTTGTAACTGGAAAAAAGCCCTCCAAAAGTTCAAAGCCCACGAAAAATCTGAAACTCAGAGAAGATATCTTGAAACTGTCATCCTTCTCTACTAGTCCAAGTGTAGTGGCTCAGTTAAATGAACAAATGATTACTGATATGAAGAAGGCGCGCTCTTGTCTTATAACTACTCGTGCACATGAAGAGCTTAGCTCTAACTTTCGGCAACTACTCGATTTGAGACAAAATTACATTCCTGAGCTTAAGGAATTGATGGTGGGGGGAGGGGGGTTACTAGTTGCTGTCTCATGATACTCAAAACGAAATAATCAAATTTTTAGCAGACGCTGTTCTTCATACTGTTGTAAAATAAATAAAAAAATGCGAGTACTTGGCAATTTTGAAAGTAATGATCTCGATATTAATGAGGACTTCATTGATTTATATGAAACCACAATAATGTTGGATAATGTTAATATTATTATGTATTTCTTACCCTTAAAACAAGCCTGGAATGACCTCAGTTATAAAACGTTTTCAGAGGTGGTCCATACCATCTTTTTCTTTTAGATTGAAAATTAATTATTTGTCAATTTACTTGAGCAATAAATTTGAGCAAAAATAATAGTCAACAGTCTTATAGAAAAGTAAAGTTATTCAGTACGGTATTTGATGAATTATTTGAATTCATAAACTCACCTAACCTGTGAAAGGAACCCTATAAAAATGCTGTACTGTTTTAGTTAAAAGTATTTTGTATGACTCGACACTTCTTTTTTATCAGGAAGAGCTTGAAACAACTTACCTACTACCTGCCTGAGATGGTAATTTTTCGAATATATTGTACATTGCATATATTGCGTATATTATACAATATACGTATATTGTATATAGTGTATATTGGATATATTCCAAGCAATGTCACCCACCCCGTGATTCTATAGTTCCGCCCCCCCCCCCCCTCACAATAATTTTCATAAGGCGGCGCCTTACCAATTAAGTAATAGACTATTAATAAGTAAATCAACTTTGTACTGCTCGTTTGAAAAACGTCCGGTTTCCTCAAGTCACTCATTCTGTACATTAAATTTCCTCTTGAATCAGCCAAAATAGCCAGCTCGACTGTTGGAAAGCAAGAGGAAAAGAGCTTCAAGCAATTGTACATTGAAGACTCCAATTCGTGAGATTGCAAGTTCCGTTACAAGTTTAGTTGATGATCAGTGTCGTCTGCCGTCAGGCGTCAGCTGATCGGCCTGATGAATGCTTAGATCTTCAAAGAGGTGATCTAGAATGGCCTGTTGATTGTTGAGTGGTCTCTTTTGTCATTCTGGTACAATTGACTGGCCAGGTTAGGTTAGGTTGGTGGACACTACCAATGGCGGATCCAGCTCGGGGGAGGGGGGGGCGTCCCCCCTCTCAGGCGGTGTAAAAAAATTTTTTTAATGTCAATGCCAGTGGGAAATTATGATGAAAAAAATTATTTCGCTTGAAACCGAAACCCTTTTTAGAAGTATGAGGCTGAAATCGTTTTATTATTTTCTGAAATACTCTGTATATTTTATTCTACAATATAGTTGTATATTTTATTCTTCATTACTTAAAAGTGGTTCGGTCCACTGCTACTTTCCTACTCTTTTTTGCACGTATGTGGAGTAACTTATTTTATTCAGCAACGCACAGAACTGCCCACATTTGACACTTTTTTTGAAACTACTCTTGTGTCTAACAAATTGTGTTTAAATACTCTAGCCTTTTGATCAAACGCTTTTGATGTCTGGAAATAAAGATGAGAACAATAGATTGTAGACAAAACCAAGTAGAAACTAAAGCAATATTCACGAAATATAATTTAAATGTTGTAAGCTGTGTATGTAATAAATTAAATTAGGAAAACTAGATAGCTTCCAATTGGAAAAATATATTTTTCAAGCAATGTAATTCAATTCATTGATGGCAATAAATTCTTTGATTGCGATGGAGGGTATGATATTTTGGTTGAGGATTACAAACAATAAAAATTTACTTTTTCCAGTGAGAATATATTGATTATTCATAGACCTATTGTATATTCTGCGTATAAATATAACACATCACTTATTACTAGTTAACTCTTGAACGAATATTATTCGAATCTAGCAAACCGTTCCTGATATTCTTATCATTATTTATTATTTCAATTGTTAATTATCTCATTATTATCCATAGATCATGATTATTTTTAATTCCAGCATTCTTGGATATATTTCCATGAGATATCCTCAAGAATCTGAAATTATAAATTACCCAGAACTCGTTAGGTTAAACTAAACCCTGAACTTCTCAACAACATTTCATATTTTATCTTGGTCTACCACATATCTCATTATACATTATAAGCTTATATAGTTTTGTATCATTCTCACATATTACTCATTAACAAAAGGCTAAAGCTTATTAGAACTCGTTTTTCTACATTTTTTGAAAAAGTAATATAATAATACTGTAGTTACTAAACAAAATTTAATGCTTCCTTCCAATTTCACAATACTAAAAGTGCCAACAGATCCAAAGTTTCAACTCGCCTTCCTTTTTGATGGCAGCTTAATTCTTGATAATCAAGAAATCCTGAGATCCCGATTTATCCGTAAGATTCAGGCTTAACTGTCTGATCATTGATTGTTTTATTCAGGTCTTGAAAAACCTATTGCATGGGTCTGATCAGATAGATCAGCAGATGAATATTCTAACAACTACGACTTTCACGTTTAGTATCGACGTAAATAAAACAGTAGTGATTTTGTGACGCAGATTTTTTGTTTTGGTGGACGATGCGATGAACAGAGGATGTTGTGGATGAGAGGGAAACTGGTTGGTGTGAAACTCAGAAAGACCTGGTGCTCTATCTAGAGTAGGTGGCACAGCTGAGTGCCGAGTGGGAGGAAGCTGTGCTGTAGCTGAAGAAACTACGAAATTTTCCAGCTCGCGTATCCAATCGCACTGCGAGACCAAACGAAGCAGAAAATTTCAATCTTTGCGGAGAAAGTATGGAAAGGCTTTCTGCTCCGCTGATACGGATACGGCGTCAAAAATGGCTGACTAGCAGCTCTATTTGCCCAGGAAGAGACAGCGGAGAGAAAACTCTGTTTTAGCAGCCTGGAGCCGCTAAGTGTTGAGATTGCACCGATTTTGGTTCATAAGCAAATTCTTGTTACATAAATCTAGATTTCGGCGTGAATTATTCTCCACTTTTTTCGTGTTTGCATCGCACAATGATAATCTTCATTACGTCATGTATGATCAGCAGAAATGCAACGAAGAAAATTGGCCTTTTGCTCACAATGAATGAGGAGTTTCACTAGTAGCACTTGGCCGTTATCTCAGATCTGACATCACGGTTCTACTACTGTTCTGGAGAAATTAACACATACAGTGAACAACAATTAAACTATTTTATCTAATTGGAGTTGATAATTGATACAATGGAATATCAATATTAAAAATATTAATATTAAGAATCTTGTTTCCATTGTTGCGCACATTTAGCTCAAAGATGACACGTCGTTATCTAGAGATCACTTCTATCACTTCAACAATGTTATAATTCTTCAAGTTTCCAACAGGCATCATATTTGGAGCAGTCTGTTGCTGAGTACGTGGACCTATAATTTTCCACGCCGTGCCATAATTTATAATTTTCATCTGGAAACTGTTTTCCTTGTAAAGATTTTGTCTTAATTTTGTCAGAAATACGTTTACTAATCATTCATCAATGAACTATCACCTACAAATTATTCCTCAACTGGAAAATTTTGCTTCTCCCCTTTTCCAAATTAATCAGTCTATCATAGTTTTAAGACTAATCACAATGATCGTGGATTTGGTAGCTTTAATATTTTTTAATTATAATTATTTTCAAATTTTGCTTTATTATTATTATTTTTTTTATTTTTTTTTTGTTATGAATTGTTCAGATCTTTTAACAAATCAAATTATGGAAAATTATCGATGAGTTTATAAAGCAAGTTTACTTAGTTTGAAAACTTAAAAACACTTTTTAAGTAGAAATTATAACTCACGTTATGGCATATAAAAAAATAACAAACGCCATAACGTGAGTTATAGGCTAATTTCCACTAAAAAAGTGTTATTGTTATTATTATTATTATTATTATTATTATTATTATTATTATTATTATTATTATTATTATTATTATTATTATTATTATTATTATTATTATCATTATTATTATTATTATTATTATTATTATTATTATTATTATTATTATTATTATATTTTTTTATTATATATTAGTTGGAAACAAGATGGATCTTCAACATCTTAATTTACTTAGTTATTTAGTTTTTGAAGAAAGAATCTAAGAGGATTTAAAACAATTACAAAATGAATCGTGCATACTAACTACCTATTCTTTCTTCAATCAAGTTTCTAAGGAATTTTCTCATTGTTCGATCTTTAATTTATCATTTATTGAAAAAAAAAACGTTTTGCTGGTAATGTTCACATGAGCCCGAGACTTGTGCATGGGTAATGAGTAGATTATAATGAGATAATGATATTGGAGATACTGGATGTGGCTACAAACCACTAGGCAGTGATAATAAAGCAGAAAACTATTATGTTTCTCTAATATGATAGAAATAAGGTGGATGTAGACATTATGAGTTGTAGAATTGAACTGAACTGTTTATTTATAAGTAGTAAACAAGATAGTATAAAGGCAATCATATGATAATATCAATATGAAGAAGAAGATATATAACAGTCTCCCCTCCTAGTATGAGAGCACATAAATTAGTGCGTAACAGCATGTCCGTATCTAGCCGGAGGTCGACGATTCCTTTGAGGTCTCTGAGGTCGTGCACCACCTTGAACAGGTGAGTTGTCAACAACTGTTGTAGTATCTGGCTGTCCAACCACTGATGGTGTGATCTGCGGTGATGGAATGCAAGGAACATCAAATAGCGGTGGCGGTTGCAAGGTGACAGTTTCCTTTTTCTTTTCGACCAGAGTTGAACGTAACTGGTTGATGTGTCGTTTGATGGTCCTTCCTGTGTCTAACAACACCAAGTAGTGACGTGTTCCTAAACGTTTTGTCACTGTACCAAAATTCCATATATACTCATTTTGAATGAAAAGTCTCACTTGTACTCTCTCTCCCTCTTTAAATGAACGGATAGGGATTGAGTAATCACTAGATTGTTGTGGTCGGTATGGGAATATAGCGTCAAGGCGAATTCGCATTTTCCTTTTCAGATACAATTCTGCCGGGGTATTTCCACATGCCAACGGTGTTGCTCGATACCGAAGTAAAATGTCTTGAAGTTTTGTATTTAATGGTCTTGAGTCTTGGGTGTCTTGAGTCATTGCCTTGAGTCGATTTTTTAAAGTTTGAATAGTCCTTTCAGCTAGACCATTTGTAGCTGGGTGTCCTGGGGCAATAAATTTTTGAAATATTCCTCGTTCCTTACAGTAGGTATGGAATTCTTCACTCTGAAAAATTGAATGGTTGTCACTTACAAGAACGTATGGGTATCCATGACTTGAGAAAATGTTTTCCAGTAAATTTATTGTGCTTGAGCTGGAAGGTGCATTCTTTATCATTTTCGTTTCAATCCATTTTGATTTTGCATCCACACAGACTAGGAAATATACATTTTGGAAAGGTCCTGCATAATCAACATGAATTCTCTCCCAATTTTCTTGTGGGCATTCCCAAGGATGTATTGTCACTTTTTGAGGATTCTTTTTGACAAGTGAACATGCTTCGCATTTCCTGACCATGCATTCAATATCATTGTCAATTTTTGGCCAATAAACATAACGACGAGCAAGTTGCTTCATTTTTGTTATGCCAAGGTGTGTTTCATGAAGTTCATGTAGTATTTTAGAACGAAGTTTCATGGGAATGTAGATTCGGTCTCCACGAAAAATAATTCCATCAAACAAAGCGAATTCAGAATCAATTGAAGTGTTCAGAAGTTCTTGCAGAATTTTGGAGAGTTCTGAATCATCTTTTGTCTCCATTTTTATAATTTCGGCCGTGATTTCACGACTAGAAATTTGTAGTATGTTTTCAGTGTAGATGGTATGGACTTCATTATCAATTGTTCTTTCAGTAGAAACCTTACTATTTTTTATAGGGGCTCTTGAAAGGCAATCAACATTCTTATTTTCACTGCCTTTCTTGAATTTTAGTTTGTAATTGAAACCTGTAAGATATGATGCATAACGAAGCAAGCGCGCTGAAGTCATTTGAGGAAGTGCTCTGTCATGTCTGAAAATTCGAGAAATTGGTTGATTGTCAGTGACTAGTTGAAATTCTGTTCCCAATAAATGGTAGTAGAAACGTGAGACGCCAAAAACTATTGCAAGGGCTTCCCTGTCTAATTGACTATAATTGCATTCTGTAGCTGTAAGTGAACGTGAAGCATATGCTATGGGTTTCTCAATTCCATTAATAGTGTGGCTGAGGATAGCGGCTATTCCAGTTGGTGAAGCATCTGTTGTGAGGACCAATGGTAATTCAGGATCAAAAGGTACAAGTATTCGGTCACTACAAAGTTCAGTTTTTATTGTAATGAATGCTGATTCGCACTCAGGAGTCCATGCCCATTTCACCTGTTTTTGCAACAGACGTCGTAGCGGAGTAGTGACTGTTGAAGCATTTGGAAAAAAACGGGCATAGTGAGAGACTAGCCCCAGAAACCGTCTCACTTCTTCAATATTTGAAGGACAGGACATCTCCTTCATAGCTTGAATTTTCAGGGAAGATTTCCTGATTTTGTTGAACTCCACTTCCCGACCCAGATATTCAATTTTTTCCTTAAAGAATGAGCACTTTTGTTTGTTAACATGTAAATTAAAGTCTAAGAGTCGTTGAAGGCAGGCTTTTAGGTTCTTCTTGCATTCGTCCAAGGTAGATCCATGAATAATAATGTCATCAAAGTATGCTTCAGTTTTTTGCAGTCCATTTAATATTTGAGCAAGTATTCGATTGAATTCTGATGGAGCTGTCTTGACTCCGAAGCTCAAACGGTTGACACGGTATGTTCCACGGTGTGTTGACATTGTTTGAATAACGCTGGACTCATCATCAACCTTGAGATGGAGGTATGCTTTATATAGATCAAGTTTGCAGAAAAATCGGGAACCACATAAGCTATCAAGAACATCGTCAATTTTTCTGATTGGATAATTAGCTTTGACAAGTCGTTCATTAACACCACACTTGTAGTCAACACAAATACGAACCCCTCCATCAACTTTTGGGATGACAACAAGTGGGGATCCCCAGTCACTGGTTGGTACAGCTGAAATAATTCCTTCAGCTTCAAGAGAGTCAAGTTCTTTGTTAACCTTATCCAAAAGAGCAAATGGAACATTTCTTTCACGATTAAAACATGGTTTTGCTCCTTCTCGAAGGTTCAGTGAAACTGTGAGACCAGGTATACATCCAACCTTTGGTTCAAAAATTGTTTTAAATTCTTCATATATTTCATCAATTGAATTTGTGAGTTCTATCTGGTGAGTCTTAACTAGTAGGTTCATGTTGTTATCAACTTCAGAAAGTTCTATTCCCAATCTTCTAATCCATTCTCGACCAAGGAGTGCTTCATGACCAGCAGGAACAATATATAATTCTCCCTTTATTTGTTTTCCCTTGTAAGCTATTTTTACCAATACTTTTCCTTCTGGTTTTACAATATTTCCAGAATAAGAACGAAAGGCTAAGTTAGAAACTTGAATAGGAATGTCCAAGTTCAGATTGTCAAAATCATCTCTTCCAATAAGGGAAAATTTGGCTCCACTGTCTATTTCGAATTGTTGAGGTTTTCCATTCAAGAACACTGAAGCTATGTATTTATCAGATTGCTGGTTCATCTTGAACAAATTGACAACATTAATTTTGTTTAGTCCTTTTACGTAGTCATTGTAAATTTCATCATCACCTTCGTCATCATATTGTGATGTCTGTTGATGTACAAAATTGGTTGAACTTGTACGGCTTGGTTTTCTCAATTCATTTCGCATTGTGGTCAAACAGACTCTTGAAACATGTCCTTGTTTTTGACATTTGTCACATCTGAGTTTGAATCTATCCACTCTACAGTCAGTACTTTTGTGATTGTCTTTACCACACCTGAGACAGAGATTTTCAATTCCAAAAGCTATGAAATCTGATTTACTAAATTGGTAATGCCGTGGTTTTGGTTCAGAATGATCATTCAAAAACTTTTTGGAAGGAGTCCTTGTAATTTTGTTAATTTTGCAGTCATTGGAATGTACACAGTTACAATCATGATGTTGTTGAAAAACTTTACTTTCTATTTTTGATGCTTCAAGTGCAATTGCTTTTTTCAGTATGTTGTCAAAATTGGTGGAAGTTGTTTGTAAAATTTGTTCTCGTATCCAATCATCTTTCAGTCCTCTAACAAATTGTATACGTAGTAAAACATCGGCAGTTGATACTGTTTGTTTGCATGTTTCTGCCTTACATTCAACCAAGAATTCACAATCAGTTATATCACGTTTTAGGTTAGTTACAAAATCTGAAATTGACTCGTTCTCTTTTTGAAAAATATTCAGAAAATAATGTTGAGAAATAATCGGGCTCTTTTTTGGAATTAGTATCTTTTTTAATTGATCCACGAGTGTATTGTAATCGAGTAGTTTTATAGGTTGCTCAGGACCCAACAATGCAGAAAGCTTATTATAATGTTCGCTACCAATGGATACGCAAAGGAGTTGAGCGATTTGTTTTTCATTTCCTAAGCCTTTCATCTTATAGTAATTTTCGAATCGTTCCAGGTAGTTTGAAAATTTTTCCCGTTGCGTATCAAAATTCTCAAATGGAGCTACGTTCGAAAGTGCCGCATCCGCAGGCCTATTTTGAGAACTTACCTCAAGTAATGAAGTGATTTGTTCCTGTTGCCTCTGGAACATAGTTATGAAGGTAGCAAATTGATCTGGATCCATATTTTAACTTATTTTCCTTCGTCGCCAATTATTATGTTTCTCTAATATGATAGAAATAAGGTGGATGTAGACATTATGAGTTGTAGAATTGAACTGAACTGTTTATTTATAAGTAGTAAACAAGATAGTATAAAGGCAATCATATGATAATATCAATATGAAGAAGAAGATATATAATGAAGCAACTTGCTCGTCGTTATGTTTATTGGCCAAAAATTGACAATGATATTGAATGCATGGTCAGGAAATGCGAAGCATGTTCACTTGTCAAAAAGAATCCTCAAAAAGTGACAATACATCCTTGGGAATGCCCACAAGAAAATTGGGAGAGAATTCATGTTGATTATGCAGGACCTTTCCAAAATGTATATTTCCTAGTCTGTGTGGATGCAAAATCAAAATGGATTGAAACGAAAATGATAAAGAATGCACCTTCCAGCTCAAGCACAATAAATTTACTGGAAAACATTTTCTCAAGTCATGGATACCCATACGTTCTTGTAAGTGACAACCATTCAATTTTTCAGAGTGAAGAATTCCATACCTACTGTAAGGAACGAGGAATATTTCAAAAATTTATTGCCCCAGGACACCCAGCTACAAATGGTCTAGCTGAAAGGACTATTCAAACTTTAAAAAATCGACTCAAGGAAATGACTCAAGACACCCAAGACTCAGGACCATTAAATACAAAACTTCAAGACATTTTACTTCGGTATCGAGCAACACCGTTGGCATGTGGAAATACCCCAGCAGAATTGTATCTGAAAAGGAAAATGCGAATTCGCCTTGACGCTATATTCCCATACCGACCACAACAATCTAGTGATTACTCAATCCCTATCCGTTCATTTAAAGAGGGAGAGAGAGTACAAGTGAGACTTTTCATTCAAAATGAGTATATATGGAATTTTGGTACAGTGACAAAACGTTTAGGAACACGTCACTACTTGGTGTTGTTAGACACAGGAAGGACCATCAAACGACACATCAACCAGTTACGTTCAACTCTGGTCGAAAAGAAAAAGGAAACTGTCACCTTGCAACCGCCACCGCTATTTGATGTTCCTTGCATTCCATCACCGCAGATCACACCATCAGTGGTTGGACAGCCAGATACTACAACAGTTGTTGACAACTCACCTGTTCAAGGTGGTGCACGACCTCAGAGACCTCAAAGGAATCGTCGACCTCCGGCTAGATACGGACATGCTGTTACGCACTAATTTATGTGCTCTCATACTAGGAGGGGAGACTGTTATATATCTTCTTCTTCATATTGATATTATCATATGATTGCCTTTATACTATCTTGTTTACTACTTATAAATAAACAGTTCAGTTCAATTCTACAACTCATAATGTCTACATCCACCTTATTTCTATCATATTAGAGAAACATAATAATTGGATGTGGCTACAAACCACTAGGCAGTGATAATAAAGCAGAAAACGTATTGTTTTTTTTTTGCCTATCACCCTTCCAAGCGCAGTTCTGAGCGCTCATGACTGAACATCACGACCGCTCTGTCACCACTGAATACTTAAACTTCTAAAAAGCATTCTCAAGAGTAGGACTCCTAAATATTTTAAAAGTGATTTTAAATTGTGTCTGAAGGTAGGAGAAACAACGTTTCTCACACCAGAAATGGTGACAGAACTCTTAAAACCTTAGGCCGCGTGCATACCAAAATCAACCGGTGATAGCAACGCAACGACAACGCAACGGCAACTTGAGTTGCCTATGAATAACACAAGCAGTTTAATGGGCCTGTGTATACCAAAAGCGACTGTGATGCGACGATGATTCAACGGTCACTTGACTGAGCAACGCAGGCAACTTGAGTCACGACATGCTGTAAACTCGAGTTGCCAGTTGCTCAGTTGCTCTTGTGAAGTGCAGACCGTACGTAAATATGGCTGCTGAACAACAAGAAAATATTAAATTTGCACAGTTCATTGAACAGTTTAATTGTTTGTATGACCATAACAACAAGTCATACAGTAACAGGGTGGTGACAGACAAAGCTTGACAAGCTGTGGCAGATGAGTTTAAACTAACAGTACATACTGTAAATACATTTCATTGAACAAGGCCTTAATGTGATTGTTAATTTTATAACTTTAACTTTCAACTTTTTATAACTTCAACAACAAATAAATACATTTCATTGGACTTACCTTAATGTGATTGTTAATTTTATAACATTGAACTTTAACTTCTAACTTTTAATTTTTTATAACTTTAACAATAAATAAATACATTTCATTGAACTTACCTTAATGTGATTGTTAATTTTTCGCCTACATCAATAAATTGGGGTTCTGTAGTTAGTATCTTTTTTCAGCAGTAGAGGGGTCACTAAATCCAGCAACATATCATAGCTAGCCTTGCTCATCCTGTAGTAGTTAAAAAACTTTTCGGGATATTCTTCCAATTCTTGTAAGGCATGCCACTGGCTTCCATGTATGTTGCTGCCATTATACGTTTTTTCTTTTTTCTAAGCACATATAGAAGAACTGCCTCCTCCTCGGACGAAGACATCGGTACAAGTGACTGGACAACTTGTCAACTTGGGTTTTTTTTATGTACACGTGGTGTAAACCTAAAAGAAACTCCAGTTGACTGAGTTGAGTTGCTGTTGCGTTTCTATCACCAGTTGCTTTTGGTATGTACTCGGCCTTAGGATGCCAAATCACCGGACTTCACTTTATACTAAGTCTTTTGTCCTTAGCGCTTGGAATCTAATCCCACTTTCAATTAGGAATCATGAGAGCCGAGCCGGCTTCTCCCTGTCTCTGAGGAGACATCTATTGGAGAAAATGGCAGTGTCTGTCCGGCCTTGAGGCAACTGCATGATCAATGATACTATAATCGTTTAAATTAATTTATCTATTTATTTTTATAACTTTTTTTCTAGTCCACAAATTATTTTTAATTTGCTTTCATTTTTTATGCTAACAACATGTAAAATTTTTAAATTTAAATTTATCTCATTTGAATTGATTTATCTTACTTAGATAATCCGTATTAGACAATTTCATCCATATCAATGTAAACTAGTAGGACATTGCAATATGGTTCGTTGGTATAGTAAATGAAAAGGATTAATTTTTACTAATGGGGTAACGCTTGGCATACGATAGGTGTTTCGGTCACTACTCTAATATCATGAGAAAAAGGTGCTACTATTAAAATAACTTCAGATTGAGTTCAGAAAAAGAATCTAAATGTTTATTTTAATGTTATAATAAAAAATAATAATAACATTCTAATGAGCGTATCAAGAATTAACAGAAGAATTTACTTACTCACAAACGGTCACTCGCTCAGCAGGGAAGAGTGGGGCGGGTCATCTGCCGTAGATGTAGCCAGCTCCCTTACTCGACACCGACTGCCCCGAACCACTCGTTTTTTCAGCACAATTTTACTTGTCATGAATTTTCACTGACCTCATCATTTTTCTTTTAATAGTTAACAATGGCTCTCTCCTCTTTTTGAGAAAATTCATGGCAAATAAATTAATTATGCTGTTACATTACAACATGTTGAGGAAAAAGGTTAAGTGTGAGAATGTCCTCAATGGCCAAGACTTCGCCTCTTTGTGTAATTAATCTCAGATCCAAGCTCTATTTTTCTTATTTTTTTAACAATCACATCAAAAATTTCTGCTGTACAGTACCTTAAACTATATATTTGTTGTATTTATAATATTTTCTTTTCAAACTATTAGACCAATCACTTTTCAAAAACCACTGTACATCACTCAAATTATGGGATTCAAATTCAGATTCAGATCTGGGTGATTTGGCATCCTAAGAGTTCTGTTACCATTTCTGGTGTGGGAAACGTTGTTTCTCCTACCTTCAGACACAAACTTAAAATCATTTTTAAAATATTTAGGAGTTCCACTATTGAGAATGCTTTTTAGAAGTTTAAGTATTCTGATAAGCCTCTGATCAGGTAATTTTAAGGTGTTACTATGAATGTAGGATTGGGTTATATGCTCATGACGTTGTAGGGAGTAAACAAAACGCATGCAGTAGTTCTGACTACGCTGCAACCTTTCATTGAGTGTTACTGTCATATCGTTTATAACTGAATTGCAGTACATGAAGTATGGGAAAATGAGAGTTTTGACAAGTAATAGTCGGATATGCCTAGGAAGGATGTCTTGCATTTTCTTCAAAGAGTGCATGGCAGAGAAAACTCTTTTGCAGGTGCCTACAACATGTTCAGTCCAGTCAAGAGTAGTATTCATTATGATTCCCAAGTTTTTTACTGATTTGCAATAGGAAATACTAGTCCCATCAACAGTGATTTTTGGAATTGATTGGAAGTCTATGCCATTGATTAAACGAGAGCAGCCAAACGGATCTGAGAGTTGCTAATATTAATAATACTTTTATCATTCATGTACACTGTAAATTTACACAAATCTGAAGCTGAATCTGAACCACTCTCAGCAAGCGGACAATTACTCCCTATTCTCAGTGTATTGTTATGTTATAGCAAATTGAAACTTAGTTCCATCTTAGTAATTCACTGGAATTCAGAATTCACTGGATTCAGATCTGAATCTGAATCTGAATCCCATAATTTGAGTGATGTACAGTGGTTTTTGAAAAGTGATTGGTCTAATAGTTTGAAAAGAAAATATTATAAATACAACAAATATATAGTTTAAGGTACTGTACAGCAGAAATTTTTGATGTGATTGTTAAAAAAATAAGAAAAATAGAGCTTGGATCTGAGAGATTAATTACACAAAGAGGCGAAGTCTTGGCCATTGAGGACATTCTCACACTTAACCTTTTTCCTCAACATGTTGTAATGTAACAGCATAATTAATTTATTTGCCATGAATTTTCTCAAAAAGAGGAGAGAGCCATTGTTAACTATTAACTATTAACTATTTTACCCTTTTACAAACCAACTGCTTCTTCCTTGAGATTCGTCGAGTCTAGGAATCCCTCCTCAATATTGCAGACTACATATTTAACCCCAAAAATCATCAGCCAGTTCAAAGCCTGGATGTGTAGGCTACAAATAATCCAGAATAACTAGTAGATCCTTCGTGAGCCACTGCTTGTTCTCAGCCTTTTTGAGTACCGTACAGTTACTTATCAAAGTAATTTCTTCTCTACGATCTCTAAGGTACCCACTTCCCAGAATAGCACGGAGTAAGAATATGATTTCCGTGCATGGCTGCAGGCTACGTTTATCTCTACTTGTGTGGAGAGCTATGATATTAGCTGCCAGCCTCTTGTTTGGGGCGTGGAGCCCGTTGAGAGGCGTAAATTATCTACAAGGGTTATCTAAAAAATGAGAGAGAAAAAGAGTAATGAAGGTTGAGAGGGGATAGAGGTAATGCGTGCAGGACTGCTGCGGCACACACATGTCCTCAGAGAGCCATCCAAATCTACTGTTTTAAAAAGTCGTTATTTTCTGGCAGTACCCTTCACTTGTTGTGGTGAATATTTCAGCATTTTTCTAATTCGAACAACCTTATACTGACTAGAAAATTGCAAGAACATAACGGAGAAAAAGAATAACGACTGGAGTGGCCGGAATAAAATTGCTCACTCTTCATAAATGATGTTTAAAAACGTTGGGAGACATGTAAAGTCTGTTGTGACCGATCAGAGCAAAGGGGATGTGAAAATATTGTTCATGAAATTCTATATTTTCTGGAATGATTACTGTCAGTGCCGTAACTATGCTGAGGAGGGGGGGTCCCAGAGATTCAAAGACAAGAAAAATTTGAAGTTTTAAGAAGTCTTGAGGGACAACTTTTTTAAATTTTGTTTTAGAGGGATTATTGTTTTTAAAACTTTCCGAAGAAGTACTCCCAAACCTTGAGAGGTGTAATAGCAGAGTGAAATTAGTTTCAAATTGGCCTGCTTGCTGCCTTGAACTTTTTACTGAAACAGTTAAGGCCCGGATCCCCCATTGACAATGATGCAAGAACTAGATGAAGTTTACTTCCCATTATCTTAAATAGATAAATTCATGAATAGAGTTGCCGTTTTAAAAGGATTATCAACCTTTCAAAAACATCGGGGAGTACCTTTAAAGAGAAAAAAAACGGTCGTCATAGTCTGTATTATCTTAATAAATTGTCAGAGGATTCTTCCTTCTTTTCCTTCAATATAATATAATGCCTAAACTCTAGCCCCTCCCCCCTCGCAATACTCTATCACTGTTCTCCCCCTCACCCTTAGACTTGACTCCTAAAAGTCCGTAAAAAGTTTCAATATCGTTTAAAATTCATCGGAATCACTTTGAGTTTTATTTTTAAAAAGAAATATCAAAATATAATTTTGACTCGAATGCATACGATAGATTTCTTCCGGTGAAAAATAGCTCTTAATAATGATGAAAAATAAGACAAAATTGTCTTAATAATGATTTAATGTCAAAACATCAATTTACAGTGCAAAGGTAGTTAACCCGTTTCATCTCGTCGTTCCTAGTCCGTGAAAGTTTGACTAGGACATAAATTATTCTCCACCCAAAATTTTCTCGGGCAACTAATGCTCGAGCTCTAGCTAATGATAACTGCAAAAAAATATGATAGTGGATAGCGTTGGAGCTACTGTATATTCATCCATCTGCCATTAGAAAGTGAATCTATTCATAAATAGGCAGTTACTGTCTTTTTGTGGGCTATTCTTCCGTTTCAATGGCCATTTTTCTTTCTGTTACATTTCTACGGCGCTTCCTCTCCTAGTTTCAATTGTCATCATTACTTTTATCATTATTCTACTAAACCGGATGATTTGATTGTTGGAGGAGAGAGTGAAAAATTACGCCCAAGAGTCTTCTGTAGCGCCCTACACACAACCTGATCACTAGGAGCCTATTAGTCTGGTCCACATTACAGTATCTGCATTACTCTCGTCAATAATAATTTTCGAAATAGTGGTCATAACAACTATTCAGAATCTAGAAAAACGTGAAATACTTCTTTGAGATTCAGTATAAAAAATCCGAACTATTTGCTAACAAAAACTGATTGTATGTCTATTCACCGACTTCTTCAAAGCTTTGCTTTGCAAAAGGCGTTTGCTTTTGATATCAAAGGCAAATCCAGACTCTTTTTTTTTAGGGGGGGGGGGGTGAGTTTAAATCAACTCAGAAAAATTGTCGGGGGAATATCATTAAAAAACCGATAAAAGACTTTTTTTAATGCCGGTCGAGAATTTCATAGGGAAACGTCCCCTTCATCATCCGTCCCCCCCCCCCCCCCGTACATTCGCCCTTACTAAAGTTTTGGGAGATTAACTTTACTCATTTTACTTTAACTCAAGGTCCGACTTTCAATTTTCGCACATTGACATGACATAGGCAACATAAAAAATAATATACTGTAATAACAAGTGATAAAGAGACATATACTGTATAAATATAAAATAGGGTTTTAAAGATAGAATAAAAGATTTAACTGAACATGCTAATCTTCTTTACAACATTCATATCTCCATTTTTCTAAAGCTTTCAAACTCATAGTTCTAAAAGGTGTTTCAATTAATTTTTCATGCATTTTAGCCGTCTATCAAGTAATGTTTAAAAATGGAAATAAATATAGATTTGTGATTGATACATGTGTGAACGGCACGAGCTGTGATTGAAGGGATGTTGTCGACTTGGATAGTCCTACCTACTCAAATAATTGGTGTTGCGCACTGCCAAAGATTAGTCCACCGCTGCCAATCCAACTCTGTAGCAAATGCTTAAAAAAACGATTGTCCGTTGTTTATACGTTGATTACGCTTCTCCTGCCAGCTACCAGTATCCAGCTATCCTTTGCCCACCCTCAGCCTACAGTGTTTTATTGTGGAAATCAACGACTGAAATCTTCCCACCTACTTAAAACTCCTACTAGAAGCTGTTATGATCTTTAATTGAGAGATAATATTAAACAACAGCATGAGAAATTGGAATGTGAGGAAACCATTTGATGGATTCATAGACACCAGATTTGTTGTTTGGTGTTTTCAAGTTCAATCACTTCTATAAGCACTAATCATTTCGAACCCTCTAATAGGCTTTATAAGCATTCCATTGCATTCATGTTGTGTTCAGCTATGTTCATGTTATGCTTCAAGGAAGCGATAGCCGCGAGCCGTGCCAAGTAATATAAGACACGAACGAGCTGTGTCATATTACTTTATTATCAGAGATAAAAGCTAAGTCACGAGCGCTTGAAGACACTGTTTTCTGCTGTAAAATCACTTCTTCTCGGTGGTTGTCTCACTTGCTTGAAGAATAAATTCATAATATAAATTTCACACAGCTTTCAACTAATTTCAACTAATATTTACAATCCTGAAAATATTGAGAAAGATGGAGAAAAAGGTAGTGGTCACTTCATTAAGAATTAATAGTCTATAAGTTTTCATCAGCAGCTCTACAAAAAAACGTCATGTCATATAGTATGAATAGCATTTGAAACCCTCAGCTTTCAGGTTAGTTGCACAGAAAAATGAGAAAATTGTATAATGAAGGAAAAAGATTATTCAGTGTCAAAATTCTTTATAAATGAGATTTTGAATTGTGAATAATAATCACAGCCACATTTATTGGAAACATTAAGATACTAGTTTTGGTATTTTCACCATTATCAATCTCAATCAAACGTTTGACTGAAATTTATAATGGTGTAACAACCGAGACTAGTATCTCACTGTTTTTAATCAATTTGGCTGTGACAAATTCAAGTCTTATTATTATTTATTAAGGATATCTTCCACAATATCACCTTCACCACTACAAAGAAAGTTTTTAATTGTATTGAACTTTTATTACGCAGAAGTAGAGGCATCTGCTCAAGGAGAGTCCTAAGGGAGGGTGACATTGTGACCAAAATCGAGGAAAGAGTCTCACAAAAATCTCAAACTACTCATACAAATCTAAATACTTTCTAGCTGACACCATCATTGTATCTGCTCTGGAGTCACTGTATAACATATGGAAGCTGAATTTCAGAATACTTTTGGTAAAATAACTCATTAAACTGATTAAATAATTGTATTTGATCTTATCCAATAAAAGATGTACTCCTAAATAAAAAAAAATCCTCTTTATTGAAGGTATCAAAGTAAATCAAGCTATGGAGGTTGGAGGGTAACGTTTTAACAATTTCATCTTGCATGATTAGAGAAGAACACCAGATCGTTTTTCCAAAGACTGTAGGTGTAGCATGGAACTTATAGAACCTTTTTTTATAGAACTACATGAAGAACCAGCACTTACAGAATCTATATTCTCAATGTGAAAACAAGCAACATATTATTATGCAATCATACTGTAGCAAAAATGTTCCTGTAATTATTCCAACATGAGTACAGCAGATTTCAATCAAGGTCTCAATTGTTAGACCACCTCCTACATCATCGCGAACGAATATCTGTAAAATCTTTACAGTCCGCTTTTTATTAATAGTACCTAGTTTTGGCGGGTCAGTTTCTATACCTGATAAGTTGCTCTTCCCACAGTGAGAGAGTGTTTTGGACTCGCCTATCGTTCAATCAAGGTCATGAAGTCCTTGCTTGCCCCAAATAAATAAACTTCACATTGAAATTTTGGCGCGTCACGACCACGCAGTGATAATAAATCGCAGGCGAATTATGTATGATCTATGTTTGTTGAAAAAGCCATTCTTCAGGTCTTGATTTAGGTAGGAAACTTTCAACACGTTGATTATACATGGAGAACTACTTACATACTATACTGTTGAACCATAAATACTACAAACATATACTGCAAATAAGAAGCAATGTGTACATAATATTATATATGTTAATTTTTTGCAGTAGAATAATTATGAACATAACACCATTGGCAATAAATTTAATATCAGTAGGCACCTAGATTATTAGAAAAATCAGTCTATTCTTATGGTGAATGAAATAAAACTATCATGATGAGTATAAAAGTGATTCGAGTAATAATAGTAGCAAAGAAGTCAAGAAAGAGTAAAATAGAACTATTTAGTGTCATTAAACGTCAATATGTTACAGACATTGTCAACAATTTTAAATTATAATAAAGTCCATTTTTCAAGTTGAAATAATACAGGATTCATTCTCAACTGAAGATTACAGTAGCATTGTCAATATGCTCATTTAGAAAATACTTTACCAAATGTATCAAACAATACATTATTTATTAATATATTGGTCAAAACTGCTCTCTCGCAAATTTTGACTTGGCTACATTATCCAAAATTTACGTTAGTTCACAAAATTAAGATAATTAAATAATTAAGATAAATTAAAAAATTACGACACATTACTATTTACTACTTCTAGAGCTTTTTTCGACTTCAGTTGAGAGGTATTGAGAATATTTCGATTGGGTTATTATTAGCAATGAGTAAAATAATTCAATCAATCAATAATTATCGAATTGAACAAATTTAGAAAATATTCGGAAAAATTAAAAACTCCATTAAATTATTGAACAGATCTCAAATCTTTTACTAAACTGGAGTCATTGAGTATTTCACATGAAAAAATAAACGGAAATCATTGTTCTCACGCTACTTCGAGTCTCATATTCATTATATTCATATTTCAAGTACAATTATTTCCCATCGTTGTGGTTTCAACATCGTGAACTTCGGTTGTTTATGTTTTATCAACAAAAAAGTATGATAGGGATAGTTGAATAGGAAGTGTTGGAGTAATATTCTCCTTGAATATCTTTTATCCATAATGAATCGCACTAAACATCTGACAATTATTAAAAATGTGATCAGATTTATCAGACTGGCCAGCCACCTACTACAGTGTTTGTTTCTAAGATATATGCAGTAACTATCAAATAATTTATTTTCTCAGCCATTTTTTATTAACCTTACATAATTTTTAGGCTATAATGCTTGACACCGCATTCGGTATTACGTTTATAATATTGTACAAAATAACACTTATGTGAGAGAAGCAACCCTCTTTGTTAAAAGTGATATAACAATGCATTTTGTGAGCTTGATGAAATACATGCCGAATTCTATTAATATAAACCATACTTTGATATTAACTATGTACAATAAGGACATATGATTTTGTACAACCCAACCAATACATACCACAGGGGCGCTCATAGGGAGGGGGGGAGGACTATGACGCAGATTGCGTCATTAAAATTCTTGGGGGTTCCAACAAAAAAAGTTTGGGGGGGGGGAAATTTGATTGAAACCGTGTTTAACGTGACGACATTCAAGTTCATATATTCATTTCATTGATATCTCTTTTTGCCTCTATAAAAAAATTCAACCTATGAAAAGAATCTCAAGAAATATACATACATTTTGTATATTATCGACTGGGTTTGAATTTTTTCAAAATCTATATAAATCTTCTTTTAGTTTTAGAAAGAATAAGGGGGGTATTATATTTCGTATTTTTGGGGGGTGCCTAATTTATGGGGGGGCTGGTGCTAAATTTAGGGGGGTGCGTCATGAGGCTTGGGGGGTTGGGCACCCCTGCATACCACCAATACAAACAGCTAACGACAGAAATCAACTCCTTTTGGACACATTCGCTAAAAAAAATATCAGCTTCTCAAACACATTTGAAATTTTTATATGATGTTCATTGAACGTAAATTCTATATCTACAAACTCCATAATCATAAAACTCTAACTGAACTGCTGAATTGCTGCAAGAAAGTCTGCTTACACTGCTTGCTTTTATTTTGTTAATTCTATCCTATGCTCTTTCTATGCTCAGTGCTCTCCTCAATGTCTAATAACTCATTAAAATGCCATTTTCTGAAACTTTAGAAGGCTGAAATTATTTTTTAGAGTAGAATGATTTAGATGAACGAGCTTATAAATTTTGAATTTCAATTGAGCCCTGTTTCCAATCTGTAAAATTTGTTGCCAGAATTACTAACAACATGTTGCCAACAATATTGTTAGTGGTAATGCACAACATTTTGGCAACATTGTTGGAAACATGTTGGTAGCATGATGACAGCATGTTGGCAGCAAAATTTGGTGTCAACCGACTCCTGGCGCAACATTGCTGTAAACATTCGTATTTTCTTTGTGGAAACAGCAAAATGTTACCAACATGTTATTTCATTTATCTCCAGTGCTCAGTGATCTTTCCTCCAGTACAAAAGTGAAAAAACATGAAATTTACGATATTTGAATTTTTTTTTTTTTTTAGGATGAAGCCCACATAGGTCTGAGACCTGTGCGTGGGTAATGAGTTGGATGATGGTGATTGATGAGTTGGACCTACAGTTTTAGGTGGATTCCGAACCCACGAATTTATTAAATGCAATCATATTTTACTGACTCTCTGATTCCATACTACCTCGATTTATTCCAGCATAATATTAAAGGTTTTCATAAGTTATCTCTTATGTTAAAGCTATATTAATTGATAAAATGCACAAACTTTATGCTAGTAGAAAATTCAAGTTGCCAAGCACCCTACTCAGAAGAAGAAGAATATTACTGCATTTAAGAAAATCAAATATATCAAATTTGATGTGTTTGTAGTGGAGAAAAAAATTAGAGACAAGATTAGAAATGTTGTGGAGTGGGAACAAAGGGTTTTCGGTCAGGAAGCTTGTTACATGTCTGCAACTTGTTGGCAACATTGTTGCGAATTATATCAGAGTCGAAACCAAGCTTTACAGGTAGTTCTCAGCTGATCATTGATTTGAAGGTAAATAATAATCTAAACAGTTCGACTGACCTATCTCTGATTCTATAATAGAAGCGTCCAAGGCTCAGATCTTTATCTTCAAGCAGATTTGTATGTGTGTGTTTGCTTGTGTTTAAATTCTACTCTCTCGACTCTCGTGCGTTTCGCATTTCTCCTAATGTTTTATCGCGGCTGCTTTCTTCCCAGTCATGAAAGAGAAAGAGAAGTAGGGAAGGGAGTGAGCATTAAGCCAAACTATGGGCAATAATAAGCTTGCTATTTTACCATCCAACTGTAGTGGGCAATCATCTCAAAATATCTCTGACGTTTTCCTTTTTGTCTATGAATTTCCGAGTTCAATCTTTGTTGGTCCATTATCGTTTTCGTTTGAATGAAAAACTGAACGTTTGTATCATTGGTGCTTTGTTTACCAAATAATTAAACTGAAACAAACAACTTCATTTGGATCAAAATCAAAAAATTGCCAGGATTTGTTGTGGATAATTATGCGGTTTAGATATCAATTCCTGAGGAAAGATCAAGGATGATTCATCAAGGATGATTGTTAATGAGCTTGGTATTCACAAATTGACATTCCTTTGACAGCAGAGAATGATCAAAGGTACCATAATCATTGAAAATTATGTTATAACCTTTCACTGAAAGCTCTCACGATCTTAGGAAATTCTTGATGAGTTCACTTTCCGTTATTTAAGATTCATTGTTTCTCACTCATTCAGTGCAAATATCACTGTATTACTGTAATACAAAAATCCACCTTCTACTGCGAGTCGGTTAAACTGCATTTTAAACAGTTGTTCAACTGCATTTCCCTTTTTACATTAAATAGTATACAATATCTATAATAATTACTAATTACTAGGTTATCCCGGGTCGCACGAATGTGCGACTTTATTAAACTTTGTAAAATACATTCCAAATGTAGATTTTCTACATACTGAACTACAGCATTGCCTATGATGATAAGTTTAAGAAATTTTTTAATTCTTCTTCTTCTTTTTCCTTTTCTCCTTCTTTTTCAACCTCTTCTTTTTCTTCTTATCCTTTTTCTTCTTATTCTTTTTCTCCCTCTTCTTATTCTTTATCCTCTTCTTTTTCTTCTTCTTCTTTATCTTTTTCTCCTTCTTTTTCTTCATCTCCTTTTTCTTCTTCCTCTTCTTTTTCTCCTTTTTCTTCTTAATCTTCTTTTTCTACTTCTTAATCTTCTTTTTCTTCTTCTTCCACTTCTTCTTCCTCTTCTTCTTTTTCTTCTACTTCTTCCACTTTTTCTTTTTCTTCTACTTCTTCCACTTTTTCTTTTTCTTCTTCTCCTTCTTCTTTTTCTTCTTCTTCCTCTTCTTTTTCTCCTTCTTCTTTTTCTTCTTCTTCCTCTTCTTTTTCTTCTTATTCTTTTTCTCCCTCTTCTTCTTTTTCTTCTTCTTACACTTCTTCTTCCTCTTCTTCTGCTTCTTCCACTTCTTCTTTTTCTTCTCCTCCTTCTTTTTCTTCTTCTTCTTTTTCTTCTTCCTCTTTTTCTTCTTCTTCTTTTCTTCCTCTTCTTCTTCTTTTTCTCATTTTTTTCTTCCTCTTCTTCTTCTTCTTTTTCTTCTTCTTCCTCTTTTTCCTCTTCTTCTACTTCTTCTTCTTTCCCTTCTTCTTCTTCTTCTTCTTCTTCTTCTTTTTCTCCTCTTTCTTCTTCTCCTTCGTCTTCTTCATCTTCTCCTCTTCCTTCTCTTTCTTCTTCCCCTTCTTCTTTTTCTCTCTCTTTCCTCTCTCTCTTCCTCTTTATCCTATCCTCCCACCCTCTCTCTCTGAATGAACAATGAAAAATAAACTTTTTGTTTCAAAACAGCTGATCATAAAATCATAAGTTGAAATGTGAAATTTTCAGCTCACCGATCCCTATGTTAAAGCAATGGCAAAAATTGAAACTTTGATCGTTCATTCCTCATGTCCACGATGACTTTTTTCAAAATGTAAGACCTTATCAAACATCTACTCAATGAGATCTTCCAAATGAGACGTGGACGAACAAAATCGGTCGAGAAACCACGGAGGAGTTGTCATCACAAAAAAACATGTTCGCCTATTTTATATAATTTTATATAAAGATATGATTGATTATGCGTTCCCCAAATAACGAGTCATTATTATCCAACTTATTTCAGCTTAATAACAACTTAATCACACACTAGCTAATCAATATTGAAATATTAAAAAAAATTAAGTACCCATTAAAAGTAAAAAAAAACCATCTGACGAACTATTATTTCATATGATCATTTTTAAAAACTTATTTATTTTATAGATTTTTTTATTATTCAATCAATTTTCATTTATACCAATCTATTATTGTTACAGGTAATGATTATCCATCGCAACAAATAAATTGAAAATTGTTGATATAAAAACCGAAGCTGAAGCTGATGGCTGCTTTGTAAGTATATAAAGTTTTTTAAAGTAATATAAAGTATATAAAGCCTCTATAAAGTTTTACTCTATGAATTCAAATTTAAGATATTGCATTTTCTTCACGATAGCTTTCTTTGCTGGAAGAGAAAGATAATTAAACTCTTTTTATTCGCATAAAAGAATAGCAAATAAGTGAATCAAATTAAGTTTGTATATTGTTATGCAACAGGTCTCTGAAATCTCAACTGTGTCTTTGATAAAGAATTTTCTTCATTCTCTTTCTATTTGCGAACTTTCTTCCGCTTTTCTTTGTAAGTTTTCCTAAATTATTGCTAGCCAACAAACTTTCCATTTTAAGTAGATTATATTCTATGACTCATGCACTTGCTCTTTTATCACTTTCTAGTTGTAGGCAGAAGACAGTTGACCAACGCCAGCTCTATTCTCAATTTCCTTTCATTGAAAACAAACAGAATACATTCTTTGTTGGCAGTAGAAAGTTTTAATCTAGATTACAATGGCCGATGGGCCAGCGGTTTTCCTTCGTACTTTTGACTAGGTTGAGTGAAATGAATTAAGATTATTTATCACTTTCTGGCTGCACAGCTCGTGACTGTTTCACCGAATAATATCGGACAAACGATCCACGCGATTAGAACAGTTAACTTCACGCACGCGCCACAACACACACGCGGAAAAGCACGACAAAGACGAAGGCTCTTCACACGTTCCCATAGATCTAGAGATGTAATAGACCGATTCGGGCAATTTGGCAAAACGCTGCAAGAAAAAAGAATGTTAGTCGAATAGCCGCTTGTGTAATCGGATCATCAAATGCTGAAAATCATAATTTTCCGAAAAAAAACTAAAGTATACACAACGGTGGTCCATTTCCATAGTAACGTTTTGATGTCACTTTTGCGATGCCATCCCTTCCGCCTAATTTGTCATTAGGTTGAGTAGCCTATACAATTTAAAAAAAAAACTGGCGATGTTATAGTTTCACAATTAGCAAGTATTGGAAGTTTTATCACTTCAAATGCCACTATTTTTTATTTTAAATTCATTCTATTTCCGAAATTTCATTTTTTGAAACCAATATTAGGGGTTTTTATTTTTAACAAGATTTTAATTTTTTTTTTTTTTTTTGAGGATGAAGCCCACATAGGTCTGAGCTTGGGTAATGAGTTGGGTGATGGTTATTGATGAGTTGGACTTTCAGTTTTTGGTGGGTTCCGAAGTGATTTTATAGCAGAGAACACAGTATTTTTTGCTGGCCAATCCAATCGATCACTCTTACAGAGAGGGCCCAGGAGAGCGTAGCTTATCTGCATCTGATTGAACAGATAGATGCTACGGAATAATTGAATGGAAGATCAAGATCAAGCTTTTCGGTCTAGAGGTGAAGTCTATGTATTTCGATCTACTACAGTTCTTGAGTCTAGACCTTAAAAAGTTGAGTGGAAATTCGGATGATTTCAGCTGATTGACGAATCGATCGTTTCTATTAGCTGACAACAATGTTTCCGATGACAACAATTATTATTTCCGATGCTACCTTTATTTGATTTTGTACCTATTAGTAAAGTTGGCCGGTTTTATCATTTGCAGTGTGTGAAGAGGCTATAGGATGTGCATTATCTGATCAGTACAGTCGTATCAAGTTAATCAATCAATTGACAAGACCTTTTCGTAGATTACATCTTGGAGACTCCGGAATACACGACAAGTGTGTTGAGTGCTATAAAAAATTGTTTTTCTTTCTGAAAGAGAGATCTGTGAGAATTAAATAGGCTGAGAATAAGGATCTAGAAGAAAAAAGGGGTTCTATATAGAATAGAGGACAAATCACTGAGCGTGATCAGCGAAGTCACGAAACAGTGTTCATGTATAAAGGCACAGGAGATACGTCTAGCACAATGATAACAATTTGTCTAGCAACAGTGTGCTAAATGCCTCAGGAGACAAATTGAAGACAGGATAGTTGAGCGTCTTCTTGAACACATTCTAGCTCCATTTTGCCTTCAGATGAAAGTGTCCGAGTTGAAGGTGTCGCTTGCAGCTCAATTGAAATAGTATCTCGTGCAGTGCATGCTATCAAGGCCTCCAGGCATGGTTCATTGTTACTACTTGTAACTGTAGTCCGATTGATGGCCAACAAAAAAAGTTGGAGAACAGATTTCCAAAATTTAGAACAACTGGACAGAATTGAAATTTAAATTGGCTCTATTTTCTTCATAAAACAATTTTAAGTAACAAAATGCAGTAAAAATTTGAAGAAAGTTCTTCATATGGGCAACAGTCGTGAATAATGTAGGCTATAGTAGATAATGTCGTGTCGTAAATAATGTCGTAGTAATGTATTGCGGATTACAAAATTATGAAATGCGTAACTCGCTGGAAAGTAGAAGGAATTTGACTTTATGAAAACCAGATGCCGGCTAGTCACATTTGTCACAGATTACTTGATACATAGTGTAAAAGATGAAATTTACTTTTTTAGATTCGAAGTGATAATGCCAGACTGGAGAAAGTTTTGATAATAGTCCATTACAAATAGGTTTACAATTTTACTAGTGAAATAATTATGTATTTTCCATCAGTGTTCAAACTGTTCATTTCAGTAATATTGCACACTAAGTTTGTATTGGACGGTGTAAAGAAGCTTTCAGTTTCTTCCCACCTTGGACGAGTTTGGTTTAGAGACTTTAGAGGAATAGTAAAGGAAGCGTGCACTTATTTTGGCATCGAACATTTGATTTGTGTAGGCTATCTATCTATTCGTCGGAATATGTATTTTAAAGAATTGTTATTTTTCTCTCATATTCTTTTTGTTTATTTTTCTATAGCTTGATTTCTACTATTATTATTTTTCATCTAACTTTTCATCCAACCTCCTCATCAAACCAAACCTCCTTGTTAGGCCGTTTGCCTAATTTTACCTTTACATTCTCATCTACCTTACATACTTAATTTTCAGCTCTCACTGTACGAAGTACATAGGGGGAGAGCATAATGCGTAGGCTCTTTCCGTCTGTCCGTACGCATAAAACTTCAGAGCAAAAACTACAGGGGGTAAAGATAGGCCTACCAAATTTTCAGGAGGTAGTAGGCACCTTATAAGAAGATAGAAGAAATTAAAATTAACTTTGTCGGTCCTCGCTGAAGGAAACAAAAAGGAAAAATCTATCCTTAAAGGAACAGCTGATAGAAGTTAACCGTTTTTAATCATATTGCAGGCCCCTTAGCGGCGTTATTTACGCTGTCTGGAACGCAAAGACTTCTCATGTACCATGTAGTCGGAGCCTTGCAGTCATGTTTTTTTCTGAGGATGAAGCCCACATAGGTTTGAGACTTGTGCGTGGGTAATGAGTTGGATGATAGTGATTGATGAGTTGGACCTACAGTTTTAGGTGGTTTCCGAACCACCGGGAAGTGATTTTACAGCAGAGAACAGTGACTTTCTTGCTGGCTAATCTAATCGGTCACCGTTACAAACAGGAATGTTGCTATGTTGAATGGGAATATAATGTTGAATAGAATGTTGCTCTGTTGCTATGGGAATATAAAATAAACAGTTAAGTGCAGATGTTAGGTTGGATATATGTATCAAATTTTGCGTTCCTCTTTTTACCCATCGTTATCTATCGCAATACGGTCGGGTCGTCGGGATAGTGAGAACGTCCCCTATGAATTTACCGTAAGGTAGATTCATTCCGCTTTTTTCATTTACACGTCATATTAGCCACAGTGCTATGTCATAGACAAAGTTATCTCTTTGTTTTCTGTGGTAAAGCTCCATTGAAGGTCCTTGCAAGACGAAAATTTTAAACAAGCTGTACTATTAAAAAAAAATGGAACAATTCTTCTGTACGGTTCTGTTCCAAAATTTGCCAATGCATATGAGCTTTATAATGTCCGAGCTTTGATAATTGACAGATTGCTGTTGTTTGAAGACTATCATTCCTGTATTTAATGTCCCTTTGAGTGTTATAGTTGTCTTATTACAATCTGCGATGTTTTCATGACGAAATACAGTACCTGATATAGTGATATCAAAACTAACCTTCATTTCTATTTAATATATGATTTTCACTCGTTCATACTGGAGATACTGGAGTGATGCATTTTACTTTCTTCTATCTCTCTTAAGGATGTATTTAATGTACCTTCGAGTGGTATAGATGTCTTATTACAATCTGTGATGTTTTCCATGACGAAATACTTGATATCAAAACTGACACTGTATTTCAATTTAATATACGATTTTCACTCGTCGCTTTTATATTGGAGATACTGGTGGTATGCATTTCACTTCTTAATTCTCTTTAGAAGTGGAATGCATCCCTCCAGTATCTCCAGTATAAGTGAGTGAAAAACAGGTATTAAATAGAAATACAGAGTCAGTTTTGATATCAGATTGTCTTATTACATGTCATTAGCATCAATACACCACCTCAACCAATCCAAAATACCCTTTACATCCATATTTATTTAATAATTTCTTATCTTTTATCTCTATTTAGGGTTGAGTGGTAGAGAGGGCAAGGAGTCCTGAATCCACCCTTAATAAAGGTCACTAATTAATATATTTTTTCATTCATACCTTCATACCAATCTAACCATAGGTTATTCTACCGGCTTTTATCATGCAATCTTTCGATTTCAATTAAGTCACTTTGGAACCGATTGCAGCTTTATCTCTTGATTAGGTATCCTCTCAAGCTCTCATACTAACAAGTTTTAGGCTTAATTATCGTTTCACCTTTTTTTATGAATGCTTTTTAGAAGTTTACTTGAAGTTGATAATGAAGTGATTGCTGATTGACTTTCTTAGTACAAGGTCTAAAACGTCAAGGTCCTAAGAATTTGTCTAGAGTTTCTCAATATGAAGGCGTCGTTTCGATTGGAAAGAAGAAAAAATCAACTAGAAAAGAATACAATTATCCTACATACGCTAGTCTATTACAATATCAATTTCGACATTGGAGTGGGTCGGGGACGTCTCAGCTAACAGGATTGTTTTGACAATAGCCTTCAAAGATTCAGCGGTAATTTCAGTGTCGTAATTGATAGCTTAAACAACACTGAAAATTACTTTTTTGCGGTTGATTTTTTCTATCTCGAATTCATGGTTCTTCAATATTTAAATTCTTTTCTTCGAATTAAATAGAAAAACATTTATAACAAAAATATTTTTTGCTCATTCAATCTATCACAATTTCCATGTCAGGGCTGATGACTGAGATAATTACTTGGAAGAGACACAAAATTCATCACATAGTGTAAAAGTCTTTATTACATCATAGTAGATTAGAGGATTGGGCCCTTTAGTACGATAGCATATTGTATTATCATGTGTAATATGATGTCATTTAGTAAAATGATCATGCTTAAATTCTTTTCTTGTTTTTCGTGGTACATGTGAGTTGAATTTAAAAATGATATGAATTTCAGGATACGTTTTAACTCTATGAACATACTACATTACTGTGAAATTTAATATCTGCGAGTTTTATTATTGAACTGTAAGCGACCCATTTTCATTCTTCCAGCTTAAGTTCCCCCAATAATATTCCAGTCAAATTAGTGTGAATTTCTGGTGAGAAAAGAAAAATCCCACATGGCTGAAAATCTGGACCAGAGTAATTATTATTAAAATTTATGGCGTTAAGCTGCATCTTTGGGCCGTGCCGAAACAACATGCCATATCCATATGTCAATACAGGAGATGTCATTAGTTACAGAAAATAGATGCATATTCATTAGGCTAAGTTTATAACATTTATAAGTTGCACCCCAGGGCAATCGCAACTTTGTCCAGATTAATCCATTGGCAACTGCCTTGCGATTAATAAGGATAGCAAGCCTTTATTTAAACAATACTGAATTTGTGAAACAGATTAGAGAACATATTTTAAATTTTTAATTAAAGTTGAGAATCTTTGTATACAAATTGGATTCAAGGGGGTGCTTGAGCACCCAAAGCAGGCGCCATTGCCCCCCCCCCCCTAAAAATTCCTTTGCATTTCTGGGCGACAGGATGGTGTTTCTGATAGCGTGGCGTCTCAGCAACAAAATCTCATGAAAAAAGGTTGGAGTAGCTTGCTTTGTTCAAGGCTTTGTTTTGTCTCAAATTTGAAAAAAATATAATGAGGTAAAAAAATTCTGCAATTTTCTAAGACGGCGGTCGAAGCACAGCTATGATTCTTGGTGACTTCCAGTATGTTATATGACATGTTATTCTGGTCATGTATCATATATTTTTATCTGGTCAGCTATGTTGGTTTTGATTTTACTTTTTGCTAGTTTGACTGGAGTAGTCTGTATATACGTTAAAAGAATTAGCATTAATTAAGTGAGCTATGGACGTGTTACTGATAGTGAACAGTGATGAACAGCGAGCATAGTGAGCAGTGGTGTGAATAGACAGACGTAGACATTACATACTCTTGTTAAATCTTATTCTACCCAAACATAACCAATTTTATAGTAGGAATGAAACTTTAGAAGGTACTCAAGGTAATGAATCAAAATGGAAAAGTAATATGGAAACTGTAAAAGTCTTTGTTTCACGAGAATAATAAACAATTAACTGGTAGAAACTTCAATCAGACCGCTGGCTATCAAGCTTTCCTTAAATACACTATCAATAATGAATTTCCATCAAAATATTTTCACTGATTTGAAGAGTTGGTGGAACCTAAAGTGTCATGAAGCATATTATTTCGCGAATGATGTTGGATTGCACGTGAAATGTCCAAGTTCCTTTTGAAAGCTTGATTCTACTTCATTCATTAGTATCAGAAGATAAGACCTATTCCATCCAGTTCAACTTCATTTTAAATGTTTCATCTCATTTATCAAATCCGAATTCGGTTCAGATCAAGAGTTTTGATAATCAACTGTTGACACTGGGGTCAATGCAAAGATAAATTTTAAACCATTTCAAAACTTTGATCAGAGTCAAAACCCAGTTTCAAGTGGCACTCCCCCTTTGGAAAAGAAACGCATTTAGAATTACCCAATTCTGATGTGACCTCGTGTCTGTGAGCTCAGCTGGAGATAGAGCCGTTTAACTGCTTCTAAAAGGTACAGTTACAGCTACACAACGGATAGACTTGCTTTTTTCGTCTGTTTTTGTACTCAGCTCTTGTAAAACATTGTTCGTTAAAGAAGAACCACTCTAAAGGAAAATCCCTTGTCATTCATTATCTGCTCTTCTTTTCTTTGGTTCTTCAACTACATTTTCAAAGACTGATGAATCTGGTGAAAAAACTTCACAGTGAAATGCTTCAAATAAAAACGTTTAGAGCAATTTAACTAGAATAGAAATCCAATGGATTATGCTTTATGAACTATCTGTTCCTAGACTTATATATTCCTATTAATTTCAGTCTTCATTATATAAGAATAAAGAGTAGATCCTTGATTGAATTTATGTAACTCCATAATGAAATTAAACAAAGATGATAGAACATTATGTCAATTTCCGCACCTAACAGGGCTTTTTACTTTTGAAATGTGACAAGTAAAGCCGCCAAACCTGTACATAAAATTGTACATAAATTGATATGGAGGTATACATTTTATACATTTTTATGTACGTGTACTAAATAATACACATTATTACAGGTTTACAGGTCATAATAAAAATGAGAAGTTTCCAAACAATCAATCATCCTTGTTTGATTCTAATGAGAATTGGAGAATTAATTTAATTCAATTTATACCTTAATATTTTTGTTCAATTGCAATTGAAGCCTTTTCGTTCAGACCATTTAATTTTATTTAGTAACCACAATTATTGTCCTACTTCTTTTTCCAGGCTGGGAAAAACTTCTTTGAACTGTTGAATGTTAATATTTCTAGCATAATCATGTAGGAAAAACAATAATTATTATTTGACTCGCTTGTTGTATGGTTAATATCAATCATTTTTATTTATTTTTTATTTTATTTTTTTTGACTCACTATTCTATCGAAAAATTAACTTAATTTTGGTTTGGATGCTAAAAGTGTTTAGTGTTTATAAACTGTATTTATAGACTTTTCAATTATTACTAGCTGAAATTTGCGTAGTAAAACTATCGTATTATTTTTTCTCCTGAAAATAATATATACTACTAGCTGGACCGACGCGCGTTGCTGCGTTCTCATAAAAATTCTTGATTTTATTATTTGTCACCTCCCACTGACAATGCATCTTCCTTCCAACAATGCTATTATTTAGTTAGTTTGAATCAACTCGTTCGATGACCGCTATTGTGTAAGGGAGTCGGTTCCCAGTTACATCGTTTATCTATTTTCAAGTAATTTATGACTGAACTATTAGGTATGAAAAATTATTAATTAGTTTATTTAATTAAATTTCTACTTTGCCCTCTCCCTTTTGTCACCCCCACCCTTCACTCACCAATCGCTATCACTCAAGAAGCGAATAAAATGTAATACATGAAATAGGCCCATTTATCAACTAACTAGCTGGCCCGACGCGCGTTGCTGCGTTCTTATGAAAAATTCTTGATTTTATTATTTGCCACCTCCCACTGGAGTTACATTTCAAATTTCAACCTTCTAGGACTATTAGGGAAGAAGTTAGTCTTAGGGCTCTTTCAGCTGATCAGAGAGGCCTCCTTCGTTGTTTTCTTACACAGTAAGACCTTACTCACCACCTCTCAATGAACATTTCAAATTTAAACCTTCCACGACTATTAGGGTAGAAGCTAGGTTTTTTATTTTATTATTCGCCACCTCCTACTGAGAATACATTTCAAATTTCTAGCTGCATTGGTTAACAGATGTCATCAACCCGGCGTAATTTATTGCATTTCATCATACCCAGTCATATGTTTCCTACATACTGCAAGGTATCCTACATGCAAAGTTTTTGCGTTCCAGACGGCGTAAATAACGCCGCTAAGGGGCCTGCCATATGATTAAAAACTGTTGACTTCTATCAGCTGTTCCTTTAAGCTGTTTGGCCGGCAAGTTCAGTAGGTTAGGTGAATGATGATTTGCAAAACACACAAACAGCTTGTCCATCGAAACAGCGTGTACAGCAGATCGGAAAATTTCAAATTATTTTCCATATGATTAAAAGATCCCAGTAAGCTAGCTAACCATGTACCCGTGCTTTGCATAGGCAAAACTTTAACCCCCTAAAAACACCCCTAAAATTGCGAATTTTGAAAAATCCTTTCTTATTGCACGGTGAAATCCTATACGGATTGTTCATACGAAATTTCAAGTTCATAGGCCTAGTAGTTTTGGCTCTGCGTTGATGAGTGAGTCAGGGTATCATCCTTTTATAGATAGAGATTATACATTATATTGTTGATAGTTTATTGTTTCCGGTTCCTTTGTAAGCAGGCTCCAATTATATATAATCATTTTCATTTTTGGACTACTCTCTCCTTGAATTTTGTATGATCCAGATTACCTATAAAGGTACCACGTATTCCCTGTGTACAGTACAACTCGCGCACTTATGTTTTTCAAATGAAAATCGTGCATTTATTATGTATCCAGTGCTTATCATATAAATTGCACTCTTGATCAGTACATTTAGGAGTATATGATTGCAATGATTGCAGGGCAGTATAGTAAGGGCCATTATTCCTGATATGATTGACCCAAATTTCTATGTAGGCTAAATGAAAATTGGAATGGGGAACCCTCTATAAGATCCAATAACTTATCCTCATCTGTGATTTATTCCCCGTTGTAGATTACCAGATAATCTAATGAGATTGCTGGATTGCTAATCATCAAAGCGATTTTTATAGCTCCAATCACAGCTAAGTTTGTATTCAGCAGTACTGACAATCTAGTTTCTCTTTCTCCTTCTTTCTTTTTCTTTCTCTTAGATAATCATCTTTATCCTGGAACCTGTTTTTACGTAATTGTGCGTGGAAGAGGTGCCTATCCATTCATAAGAGATTATCAACAGCTCTCTGCTTCCAATTTGTGGGATAGAGATAATTATTGGAGAAACGAGTTTTATTCAGTGTGAGTGTGTGTTTGTGTGTTAAATTAGGAAATTTATACGTGGCTCTCACTGCTTGTCAATAACAGCTGGTTACTTCAAATGCAGTTTCTAAACTTAATTAACTTCATAAATTTAATTTGAACATGTGAGTCTAAAAACTTTATTTCCACATCCAAAAATATGTCTATTAGTAGAACTAGCTATTGTGCCCGTCCTTCGTACGGATTATGTTTAGAAATAAGACTAAATATGTTTCGGCTTTTTTGGGATAGCAACGATCATGAAGTTGTTAGCAGCTTATAGAACGATACAGTTTTTTTGCGGTACGGTTTTTTTACTGTACGGCGTCAACTGTACTAAAATGTTCACACGGTCCGGCTTTGCTGCTTATTGCTGTGCTCTCCTCAGTAGTTACAAAAGGCTGCTTCTGGCGCATCCTTGACCTTTGACCTTGACCTTGACCCTGACCTTTGACCTTTGACCCTGACCCTTGACCTTTGACCTTTGACCCTGACCTTTGACCCTGACCTTTGACCTTTGACCTTGACCCCGGACCGGAAGTCAAACCGGAAGTCAAACCGGAAGTGGCCCCCCTCACCCTAAAAGTGGCCCCCCTCGCCCTAAAAGTGGCCCCCCTCGCCCTAAAAGTGGCCCCCCTCACCCTAAAAGTGACCCCCCTCACCCTAAAAGTGACCCCCCTCACCCTAAAAGTGACCCCCCACGCCCTAAAAGTGGCCCCCCTCACCCTAAAAGTGACCCCCCTCACCCTAAAAGTGACCCCCTCACCCTAAAAGTGACCCCCCTCACCCTAAAAGTGACCCCCCTCACCCTAAAAGTGACCCCTCTCACCCTAAAAGTGACCCCCCTCGCCCTAAAAGTGACCCCTCACCCTAAAAGTGACCCCCCTCAACATAAAAGTGACCCCCCTCACCCTAAAAGTGACCCCTCTCACCCTAAAAGTGACCCCCTTACCCTAAAAGTGACCCCCCTCGCCCTAAAAGTGACCCTTTCAGGTACCTGCTTCTAGAGTTATCAATGGCCTTGACATTCTGGCGCAATTCCAATGCAGGAAAAAACATGTCTGTGTATAATTGCGCAACATTACGTAATCACTGACTTGGATATTTCTAGCACCATTTTCAATGCCTAGTGGATAGACATCTACTATATATATTATGTATACATTTAATATTTATCAGTATGGAGAAGGCTACAATAGCAAGAGAGTTGCACAGGTCAGCTCGTCGGAATTTCCCAACACGTATGGTAACTGTGAAAGGTCTAGATGATCTCTATCAGGCTGATCTTGTTGAGATGATACCATATGCACGTCAGAACAAAGGTTACAGGTACATTATTACAATTATCAATTGTCTCAGCAAGTATGCTTATGCTATTCCAATAAAGAACAAGTCGGCTGATGCAGTTGTCAAGGCAATGCATCCTATATTTGAGCAGAATCCAATGAACCATTTGCAAACTGATGATGGTAAAGAGTGGTTCAATTCAAAGTTTCAACAGCTTGTGAAACACTATGACATCAATCACTATTCAACATATTCAGATAAGAAGGCCTCAATAGTGGAACGTTTCAACAGAACACTTAAACATTTAATGTGGATCAAATTCACTGAACGTGGAACCTATCGCTGGACAGATATTCTAACCTCACTTGTCAAAGAGTATAATGGAAGAATCCATAGGACAATAGGTATGCGACCGGTTGATGTTACAAAAGAGCATGAGACATTGCTGCTTTCCAGACTAGGTGAGCAACGTCATGAGTATCAGCAGAGCTTGTTGGACAAATCTGAGAACAGGTTCTATCCAGGTGTTCACCAAAAAATCAATCCAGGTGATAAGGTGCGCATATGCAAGTATAAAATGACATTTGACAAGGGTTACCTACCCAATTGGACAAATGAACTGTTCACTGTCACACGTGTGAGACCTACTGTACCTGTAACATACGAGTTGGAAGATTGCAGAGGACAGCGTGTCCAAGGAGGATTCTATGCAGAAGAGATTGTGAAAACCAAAGTACCTAGTGTTTTTGAAATTGCCAGAGTGCTGAAGAGGAAAGGTAATAAACTGTTGGTGCGCTGGAAAGGATACGATCGCAGTCACGACTCTTGGATTGATAGAGCAGATTTGGTGTGATGAAGCAGGTTGTGCAAAGGAGTCACAGGTTCAATATAATTGACTTTGATCAAGTGGTGAGAGGCTGTGGTCTGGCCGACCCAGAAATGAATGCAAAGAAACGTCATGGACCTTTGTTCCCCAACCATATGCGCTGCATTATATGTGGACCATCAGGCTGTGGAAAAACCAATTTACTGTTCAACATGCTTTTCGATTGTGAAGGAATCTCATTTTCAAATATCTATCTCTACTCAAAAACTGCATTTCAACCAAAGTATCAGCTACTGCGCACCATTATGGAAGACCTTGGACCTAAACTGAGCTACACTGAGTGTGACAGCTGTGGAGAGATACCTGCACCACATGAGTTGCCCACCAATTCGATAATAATTTTCGATGATGTGATTTGCGAGCAACAGGAAGCCATCAGACGTTACTTTACCACTGGTCGACACAGTAATGTTGATGCATTTTATCTGGCACAGACTTATAGTCGTATACCGAAACAGTTGATACGTGACAATGCCAATTTTCTAATCATGTTTAAACAAGATGAACTGAATATGAAACATTTGTACAGGGATCATGTGGGATCTGACATGACCTTTGATGAATTCAGAAGAATGTGCAATGACATATGGTCATCATCCATGCATGCATTCCTTGTAATTGATCAGTCCTCAGACAAGAATAGAGGGCGCTACAGGAAAGGACTTGATACATTTTTAGTTGAAGCACAACAGTGATTATGCTCAGTCTAGCACTGAATGGCGAGTGAGACGGACAAATAGATGAAGAGTATGTATCAGAAGAAGAAGCAAACTGTGGAGGAGATTGCACCAATCATCATGGAGATTGCCAAGCTGAAGCGTAACATCAAGCGGAAGCATAGAGAGCTGACACTGGGCAGGGAATTGACAGAGGAGCAGAATGCGAAGCATTTCAAGCCAATCAGTGATCCGCTTATCACTATTGTTGAAGCACTCAAATCTTCTCAACCACCAGCTCAACAACAACAAGAACAACAGTCAGTTCCAATGACTACACCATTATTGGATGCACCCCGTATATTGCCTACACCACCAACAACACCAGCCAGCAGCAGCACTCCCTATCCAGGAAGGATAAGGCATAGACTGCAACCACTGCCAGATATTAGAGAAGAAGAGTCACCAATCTATGAAGCATATGGAACAGGTGAAGATGCAAGTCCAGCTGCAAGTACTTCGAGTGTTGCACGACAATTGTGGAAGCATCAGGACATGAGTGATGATGATGATGATGATAATGATGATGATGATGAGGAAAACCTTAGTGTTGAGAAATTGCTTGATACTAGCAGTCATGTGGCACAACAAGCCTTGGCCCAATCTGATCTGGCTTCAAAACCAGTGGGAGAGTACATTATGCGATCAGTGCGCAAGGACTACAACTCTGATGATGCATTTGGACCAAAAGTGATAAACAACTCATACTATCTAGGCAGTAAGATGCTTACCTTTGGACCTAAAGGTAACAAAATTGTGCTGTCTAATCCTGCAGATGGTAGAATTGAAAAGACTTTTAGAGCTACACCAGGCCTTTGTGAGTTGATTTTCATGAAAATGCCCGACAAAGGAAAATTGGAAGGGGACGACTTGAACGCCTATAAATTACTTCTGGACTTTACCAATGTCTACAGAGAAAACTACAGTCCAGATGGCAGAATTGCAAACTATAACAATATCAAGTACAAGAGGACAATCAGGGATCTGATAAGAGGAGAAGCAGTCAGTGGAAAAGGAGCCAAAGTTGCTGGAAGAGGACTGGTAGCACCTTTCAATATGGTGGCAAGTGATGGCAACAGGATTGAATATGTCTACTACAATGACCCCAACGAACTTGTGGACAGACTGAAGCTGCTGGATCAGTCTAAAGCAGTTGGCAACACTGGACATGAGAATGAAATCAACTCAATCTTGGAAGAGCTGGAGGAAGGTGGTTACATAGTTGGTAAACCTGCATACTAGTTGCACACTATATAAGGCAACAACGTTGCAACAAGAGACAGTAAGTCTCTCAAGTGAAAGAGTAAACATGAATTCTTTGGGAAACATCAATGCCCGCCATAGGCGTATGATCAATTTGGCAAATCCACGCAGCAATCATGATGCTGTGAATCTGATTACATGTAGAGATATGATGTCATTTCATTTGCCAAAGAGAAGAGATGTGGATACATTGCAAGTAATGACAAGCCTTAAGAATTCAATACTGACAGATATGCAAGAACCAATTCAAGCTACAGATGGAGTTAACAAACAGTATTTGGAGAGAAGGTTGGATGAGCATTCAAAGGCTGTGGTTGAAAAGTGTCTCACTGTCATGTTGGATGTTACTACGTCAAGAGAAAACCTCAATTTGAGTAAAGAACAACTGAGGGATAAAATGTTAAAGCTTATGGGAATCTCCAAGCCGTCTAAGGGTATAAAATGAGATGACAAGGCTGCTGATCGACATAAGATGGCTGTATGCAGAGGAAAACGGAGGTACCGAGGAAAAGGAGTACTTTCTGCAATCACAAATGCAGCGGGTACAATAGTCAACAAAGCAATAGACGTACTGCCCGTAGAACTTCATCTTCCTGGCTACCAGTACTGTGGACCAGGTACAAAGCTTGAAAACCGATTAGCAAGAGGTGATCCAGGTGTCAACAAACTTGACCAAGCCTGCAAGCAGCACGACATTGCCTACTCAAGGAATAGTGATACAAGGAGCAGAGCAGCAGCAGACAGAGATTTGGCTGAACGAGCTTGGAGTGTGGCAACATCTTCAGATGCTGGATTGGCAGAGAGAGCTGCAGCATTAGCAGTAACCAACATCATGAAGGCCAAGGCAAAGTTTGGAGGAGGAGCTAAACAACAAAGGAAGGGGAGAGCTGCACAGAGGAGGAGAACAGCAGCAGCAACCAAGGGTCAAGGCCTGTACCTGAGACGTCAGAAGACGGGAAATGGGGTGCGTCGCCGTCAATGTGGCGGCAGAAGATGATTGTAGCTCTACCTGACCGAGCACTAACAGATGCCGACCTCTACAAGTATGCCTGCCGTCTCAAGCTGAAGAAATTTCGAGGAGTATTCATGCGAGATGCTCTACCAGCTAATGGACCACTGGATCAAGAGTGTGGCATCATCAACCTGGACCAAAGTGATGGAGCTGGCACACATTGGGTGTGCTATGTTAAGAAGGATGGCATCGTTCACTACTTTGATGGCTTTGGCAACCTGAGACCACCACAGGAGTTTATCGACTACATGCACAGAGGATCGAGTCCAGCAACAAGGATCGAGTACAACTATGATCAGAAGCAAGAGGATCTCTACTCTCATATATGCGGACATTTATGTTTAAAATTTTTGCTTGATGAAAATAAATAACAATGTACAACACTTGTCTTTTCCTTTCTCCCATCCACATAGTATAAAGGTTCTAGTCTATACTCTTATCAAGTCATTGTGTAATAGTACACTGAGCAGTCAAGACCATGATGCTATGCTTTGGAGGTAAAACCTCAATATTGAAGAGTGAATTTTTCCCGCCACTTGATACAAGCAATGGCGAATGGGAAGTTGGACTCATCAGCTTTACAAGCTGCAACTCTATACCAAATGTTGAGAATCGTTACAATAATGCAATACATTTTCTGGCTCCAAAAGTGGACCAGAAGGCAGTAGTCAAGCCAGAGGAGGAGGAGGAGGAGGAGGATTATGCAATGACTCATGAGGAAGTTACAGGTAAAGTGTTTGCTCAGCATTTGTTTAGTGATACCGCCCACCAAAGTATTCAAAGGAAAACCAGATCTGCCCCAGTAATGGTTTGGCAAAAAGTATTATTGCCAGAAGGTAGTTTTGAATTTCAAACAATTGCCAACCTGCTTGAGGCAAGGATGAAGAAGCATGGAGTCAAGTTTCAGATGGCTGTGGACCCCTCTACCTTGAAATGTTTAGTATTATGCGATGCCAAGATAGACTTTAGACAACCTGATTCAATAGGAAAGCTGCTGGGATTCAACCAAGTTGTGGATGCTAACATTGAGACTAGAGGTAGTAATACAGTGCAAATCAGTCGTCCCAATGTGCTGCGTATAAAGTGTAACATTGTGAGTGGATCCTACTCAAATGGAGTCAAGGATCATGTGATCTATGAGTTTTACCCAGATGTTGATCCAGGGTATAAAATGAATGTGACTGTACAGAATGTCATCTATTTACCAGTGGACACCAAGCAGATTGGTAACATTACATTGGAGATTGTTGATGAGAACGGACGTCTGGTGAACTTTAGAGAGGAGCCAATAAACATTGCCTTACATTTGCGACAACAACCCAAGTGATGGTGCTATTATTTGGCAAGTGGAATCATGGATTGGATGTGGAAGCAGCAATGTCCCCCACGGGGGTAGAACAAGAGTCTATTAATAGGGCGCTATTTGTGAAAGATGTCATTCAACCATTGGACTCTGTGGAGTTAACATCAAGCAGCATCAAATATCTGCAGAAGAAAGGTTATCAAGTTAGAAGAGGAGGAAGACGACAACAACACTGAAAAATGGGAGTATTGGATGTGACAGTACATGGTCCTTCAGCAGACAATAGCATCATTGGCTATGAATATCATTCTCATGCACCATATACTACGGGCTTTGGTGCCAACGATGAGATTCGGATATCAATTCAGCAGCAGGACATCTATACACTGCCATCAGAGAGCTATCTGCACATGGAGTACAAGGTGACCAATGCCTTAAATACAACCTTGGTAGGCTCACCTTGTGTCTCTGGATTCTTTGGCCACCTGTTTTCCGAGATACGCTACGAGATCAATGGAGTTGTAGTGGACAGCATACGTAGCCCCGGAATCACCAGCCTGATGAAGAATGCCATGACCTTTGAACGAGAAGAACAACACAAGATGGATGGAGCTGGCTACAGGTATGATGCCAAGGCAGGGTTTGGCACATTTGATTCTGATGGTACCAACACAACCATCATGAATGTGCCACTTAGATATCTGCTGGGATTTGCCGAGGACTATAGACAGATTATGCTGAATGTGAAACAGGAGCTGGTGCTGAGACGCAGTGCTGACACTTTAGACTGTTTGAATGCAGCAGGCAAGGTCACAATTGAGAAACTGGTGTGGAGGATGCCCTATGTAGAGGTGTCTGATGAGGAAAAAATGCATCTGCTGAGACTGGTGCAAAAGAACACGCCCATCTCAATGCCATTCCGACATTGGGAACTGTACGAGTACCCATCTTTGCCACAGACCACAAAACATACGTGGACTGTCAAATCAACTACTCAGCTGGAGAAGCCAAGATACATTGTGATTGGACTGCAGACTGGAAGAAGAGGAGCAGCTACTGTGAATAGCTCATACTTTGACATGTGCAAAATGAAAGACGTTCGAGTGTTCTTGAACAACAAGTACTATCCGTATGAAAGCATCAATGGTGATGATAACCAAGTGTATAATATGTATGCAGCTTTTAATGGAGTCTACAATCATGATGATGCTCGAGCAAGCAACCCACTTTTTGAGAAACAAGCTGTGCGGGATGGTAAGATGTTACTGTTTCCCATTGACTGTTCACGTCAAAATGAATCGCTCAAGACGGGAAGCATTGACATCAGAGTTGAGTTTGAAGCAAGTGAGAACATTCCAGGAAATACACATGCCTATTGTCTGCTGATACATGAAGTGGTTAAGGAGTATCAGCCAATGACTGGTCTTGTTCAATCGGTCTAGAGAGAGAGGGAGATAGCAGTGGAGGATATAAAGGTGGTCGACAAGCATCAGGATGGTCATAGTTGCATGAAGCATTGAGTGAAGCATACATCATGTCCAGGAGACTTCTACGCTTTTTGGAGGAGGAAGAGGAGGAGGGGGAGTTGCCACCCAGCGATGGAGAGGATGTTGTGGGCTGCTGCCTAGGCTACTACACTCAACACGAGAAATCATTGATGAAGGATGCTTCTACAAGTACAACCGACCTCAACCAGGCTTCCACTGATGATGATGACAATGATGGCATCATGCCAAGCAGGGCTACAGAACTTTTTGGACCACTACCAATCTACCTGATGGACTTTCAAGGCTTTGAGGGATTGAATAACCAGTTTATTGTCAAGGAGATGGCAATATTGGAACGTGACGATGAGCATCATGTGTTGACACACCACTATTTTTTCAAGTCACCATACCCAGACATTTTGCTAAAAACAAGCATATTGGTTGATAACAATCAATTACAAAGAGCTAAACATGGACTGAGATGGTCGGGCAATGGAGCCGGCCAAACACATCTCTCATATTCGACCTTGAAGCAAATTGTATGTGACACAGTTGGAAGATGGCTGCACGAGAACAGTGACTCGGGACGACCAATCAAGATCTTGGTCTACGGATATGAGAAGATTTCCCTGCTGGAAACGCTACTGCAGCTGGACAACAAGGAGAATGTGGAGTATGTGGACCTGAGTTCGCCCTACCTCTTTCATGAGACGCCCAACTTGGAGGTGCTGATGAAGACTACTACAGTCTACTGCCCAGAACATTACCTGCTCGACTTCTTGGAGACTGTGAAGATGAAGCTGGCTGGTGACAATGGAAGAAGAGGACGCTTAGATGTACCGCCATTTTGTGCACTCAATGTAGTAAACATCCTGCACAATTGGATTATGCAGGCATTACAAAAAGATAGACATTTTTGTCGAAGTTTGTTTTTATCAATAAAGAATGAAATGTGAATATTGCATCATCATTTACTCCTCCACCACCTGCTCTCCTAGTATATAAGAAGTAGCTGAGTCTCGCTGAGCATCATTCAGTCTACAACAATGGCCAGTATCACTACACTGCCGTTCAAGGTAGCAGTCATATTTGACAATTGTAGAACTCCATTGACATCAGTATACAAGTTGAAGTATAGCTTGGTAGCCATAATGGACTTGCGTTCAGTGCCTGGATGGAGGAGCAAGGATGTTAAGCTGGAGATCGATTTCAACAACAGTGATGAGACTTGGTGGTGTGACTTTGAGTGTGGTGACCAGAGTCTATCTTTGATTGGCAGAAGAAGGATTACATTTGCTGGCTTTGACTACAACGCTATGGATGGACGTGTCAGATGCATTAGGATTGAGGATGGTCAATCAGGCGATCCTGCTCTACTGGTATCAATTTGTAAAGCTGAGCAACATCCTAGATTATGGCCACCAGGCGATGTGACTGATGGCGTGGGCTGTGTAAAGGAATCTCTTAATAGGTCGGCAGAGACCTATGGTGTTACCAGAGACTTTGAAAGGGACAATATTGTAGCCAATTTCTATGTATTGTTTCATACTTGCGATTGTTTATGTTAATAAACAATGTATTGTAAAGTATACTTTTCTTTTCAACCTATTTCCATGAAGCAACAGTGCAGCTGTGTATGCACTAGGTTAACACTTGGTGTACACTTTCAAGCCTAAGTGAGAGCTAGGTGAACACTTGGTGTACACTTTTAAGCCTAAGTGAGCACTAGGTGAACACTTGGTGAACACTGGTGATTACTAGGTGAGCACTAGGTGAACACTAGGTGAGCACGTGATGAACACTTTTAGGCATAAGTGGACACTAGGTGTGACTACTGATACTAGGATAGGGGAGAATGAATAACAAATCAGTTGCAGATGTCACATTTTTATTTCACAATACATAGAGAGAGATTCATTATTCTTTTATCAATTGGATTCTATGGGTTTTCCCATCAGGATGGCACATAAATTTATATGATTTCATGTCAATGGTTCCACCAGCAGGGACGAATTTGGAGGTTATCCTGCTGTACGACTCTGGTAGTATAACCCGCATGTGTGTGTTCTTGGAATCCAGTGTGACAGCTACCTTCTCACCGTATTTTGTAGTGACTCTCTCTGCGCTCACCATTTGGTATGGGAACCCTGGCTGGAGATCTTTCATGGATATGTGGTCTAGTGGCTTTTGGGCTGCAATTGTGTTGTAGATGGCATCAGCGGCAGCATTAGTGGATGACATCTGTAATTGGAAATCAACAGGTATTAGCATAATCTTGCAGTCAGCATTGTGAAACAATGGGTCAGCCATTTTGATGTTAGATTCCATGCAGTAGACCACATATTATTGGATGAGATCATGGTCAGCCATTTGAGGTTAGATTTCATGCAATAGTATTGGATGATATCATGGTTAGCCATTTGAGGTTAGATTTCATGCAATAGCTATGGAATATTTGGAGGGAAGGTTTATACACTACAGCAATTAAGGGATATTCATTAGTAAAGAAACAAGTACTTACTGTTATTGATTTGAGTCTTTAGCTGGATTCACTGTAGAAGCTAGCAGTCGTTTGCTGAGATACAATGAATCTACCAGCCAGATGTCCACCATATATATACTCGGTAACCGGATCTCCCCCACCCCCAACTTTTGGGAGAGTGGAGAAACCGTTTTAAGGATGAGGGGGCCACTTTTAGGGCGAGGGGGGTCACTTTTAGGGTGAGGGGGGTCACTTTTAGGGTGAGGGGGGTCACTTTTAGGGTGAGGGGGGCCACTTTTAGGGCGAGGGGGGCCACTTTTAGGGTGAGGGGGGGCCACTTCCGGTTTGACTTCCGGTTTGACTTCCGGTCTGCTACGTCACTTCCGGTCCGGGGTCAAGGTCAAAGGTCAAAGGTCAAAGGTCAGGGTCAAAGGTCAAGGGTCAGGGTCAAAGGTCAAAGGTCAGGGTCAAGGTCAAAGGTCAAAGGTCAAGGATGCGCCAGAAGCAGCCTTTTGTAACTACTCTCCTCCTTCTTCCATTGCGCTTCCAGTTCAATTTTATTTATTCCAGTCCAGGATTTTTTTTTTATTTGTGTAAGATTTTTTTAAATAAGTTAGTTACAGAAGGTTTTTCTTAAATTTTGATCAAAGTACGCAAATTCTGGTTTCAATTTTCCACACATTTCTCGCCACGCTGATAATTTTCTCTCTTTATTTTTATATTAATCTCAAGTCTTGTCCCATAAGGCGGGTCTCTCATATATTAGAGAAATTAAATTTTCACAATTAATATCTTCCATTTCTGGACACTGGAATTCACTAATAAGAAGATCAATGCTGAAGAATATCAATGAAGAAGATCAATGCTGACGATCTGAAGACTGCTTCCACCATAATAAGCGTATCGTTTGAACATATCCATTACCGGTACAATACATGTGCCACCGGATATGGATACAGTTATTTTGCGGTACAGCTGATTTTAGCGATACAGTTTTCGAAGACAAAACCGAATGTAGAAATCGGCTAGAACAGCTTTTTTACTGGATCCAGTCGAAATAGTATTCTGTGAACATACAATATGAAATGTACATGCAAACGAAAGCACTGCAAAATAACTGATACAGCAAATTTACTGTACCGCACAAAAACTGTAACGTGTGAACGGGCCCTTAGTAAGCAACTTAGAACGTAAGCAATTCAGTGACAGGTATCTGAGAGAATAATTTTTGAGAACAGCTGATTGATATATCATGATAAATTACGTGATTTGTTCTTATCTATATAAATAAAATTAGAGTTTTGTCTGTACATTTATCAGAATTGTATATTTTTTGGTTATTTTTACGTTTTATACATTAAATAAGCCGAAAATAGTCTTATCTCACTTTCTGTCTGTCTGTCTGTCTATCACGGCCGCAAAGGTATTTTTCGCGGCCTTCTCCTCAAAAACGAGAGCATCGATCGGGATTTTAGTTATTGAACAGTATTGAAAACATTATTGACAATGTCTTAAGCTATAAAAAACTAAATCAACTTTTTTTTAACAGAGTAATAAACGTTTAAAAACCAAGTACTGTGCGATTTTGGATACATTTTACGCGGCCTTCTCCTCAAAAACGAGAGCATCGATCGGGATTTTAGTTATTGAACAGTATTGAAAACATTATTGACAATGTCTTAAGCTATAAAAAACTAAATCAACTTTTTTTCAACAGAATAATAAACGTTTAAAATCCAAGTATTGTGCGATTTTGAATACATTTCTTCCAAGTTTTATTACCACATAAGAATAAGAACAAATCACGTAATTTATCATAATATATCAATCAGCTGTTCTCAAATATAAATGGTGGGTCCTTCGCGGCGTTATTTACGCTGTCTGCAGACTTGTGTAGTCGGAACATTGCAGTCTTTTAGGAAACATATGTCTGGTGAATTAAAGCTCATCTTATGTTTTATCAATTATTTCTTTGTTGAAAAAAAAATTTTCTAATTTCAATTTATCAAAACAAAAATTAACATTTTAGGAAGGTGCGGTTTGTGCTAGGCTCTTGGGAATTCGCCAGGTAGCACTATTATTACCATATGAGAACAACAACAAATCACGTAATTTATGATGATTTATCAATCAGCTGTTCTCAAATATTCTCTCTGATAACTGTCACTGAATTGTTTACGTCCTAAGCTGCTAACAAGTTCATGATCTTTGCTATCAAAAAAGCCGAAACATATTTAGTCGTATTTCTTAACATAATCCGTACGAAGGACGGGTAGCTGCTAGTTTGGTAATAAAACTTAGAAGAAATGTTTGCAAAATCGCACAATACTTGGTTTTTAAACCTTTATTATTCTGTTAAAAAAAGTTAATTTAGTTTTTTATAGCTAAAGACATTGTCAATAAAGTGTTCAATAACTAAAATCCCGATCGATGCTCTCGTTTTTGAGGAGAAGGCCGCGTAAAATGTATCTAAAATCGCAAAATACTTGGTTTTTAAACGTTTATTACTCTGTTAAAAAAAAAGTTAATTTAGTTTTTTATAGCTAAAGACATTTGTCAATAAAGTGTTCAATACTGTTCAATAACTAAAATCCCGATCGATGCTCTCGTTTTTGAGGAGAAGGCCGCGTAAAATGCCTTTGGGGCCGTGACAGACAGACAGACAGAAAGTGAGATAAGACTATTTTCGGCTTATTTGATGTATAAAACGTAAAAATAACAAAAAATCTGAATGGTGGGCCCTCCGCGGCGTTATTTACGCTATCTGCAGACTTGCGTAATCGGTGCATTGCAGTCTTTTAGGAAACATATGACTGGTGAATAAAAGCGCATGTTATGTTTCATCAATTATTTCTTTGTTGAAAAAAAAAATTTCTAATTTCAATTTATCAAAACAAAAATTAACATTTTAGGAAGGTGCGGTTTGTGCCAGGCTCTTGGGAATTCGCCAGGTAGCACTATTATTACCACATAAGAAAAAATCACGTTATTTATCATGATATATCAATCAGCTGTTCTCAAAAAATATTCTCTCCAATACCTTCCTGTCACTGAATTGTTTATGTTCTAAGTTGTTTACTAAGGGCCCGTTCACACGATACAGTTTTTGTGCGGTACAGTAAATTTGCTGTATCAGTTATTTTGCAGTGCTTTCGTTTGCATGTACATTTCATATTGTATGTTCACACAATACTGTTTCGACTGGATCCAGTAAAAAAGCTGTTCTAGCCGATTTCTACATTCGGTTTTGTCTTCGAAAACTGTATCGCTAAAATCAGCTGTACTGCAAAATAACTATCCGTATCCGGTGGCACATGTATTGTACCGGTAATGGATATGTTTAAACGATACGCTTATTATGGTGGAAGCAGTCTTCAGATCGTCAGCATTGATCTTCTTCATTGATATTCTTCAGCATTGATCTTCTTATTAGTGAATTCCAGTGTCCAGAAGTGGAAGATATTATTTGTGAAAATTTAATTTCTCTAATATATGAGAGACCCGCCTTGTGGGACAAGACTTAAGATTAATATAAAAATAAAGAGTGAAGAATGTGTGGAATATTAAAACCAGAATTTGCATACTTTGAACAAAATTTAAGAGAAACCTTCAGTAAGAAACTTATTTAAAAAAATCTTACACAAATAAAAAAGTTCTGGACTGGAATAAATAAAACTGAACTGGAAGCGCAATGGAAGAAGGAGGAGAGCACAGCAATAAGCAGCAAAGCCGGACCGTGTGAACATCACAGTACAGTTGACGCCGTACAGTAAAAAAACCGTACCGCAAAAAAACTGTATCGTTCTATAAGCTGCTAACAACTTCATGATCGGTGCTATCAAAAAAGCCGAAACATATTTAGTCTTATTTCTAAACATAATCCGTACGAAGGACGGGCACAATAGCTAGTTTGGTAATACAACTTAGAAGTAATGTTTCCAAAATCGCACAATACTTGGTTTTTAAACCTTTATTATTCTGTTAAAAAAAAGTCAATTTAGTTTTTTATAGCTAAAGACATTGTCAATAAAGTGTTCAATACTGTTCAATAACTAAAATCCCGATCGATTCTCTCGCTTTTGAGGAGAAGGCCGCGTAAAATGTATCTAAAATCGCAAAATACTTGGTTTTTAAACGTTTATTACTCTGTTAAAAAAAAAGTTAATTTAGTTTTTTATAGCTAAAGACATTGTCAATAAAGTGTTCAATACTGTTCAATAACTAAAATCCCGATCGATGCTCTCGTTTTTGAGGAGAAGGCCGCGTAAAATGCCTTTGGGGCCGTGACAGACAGACAGACAGAAAGTGAGATAAGACTATTTTCGGCTTATTTGATGTATAAAACGTAAAAATAACAAAAAAATATACAATTCTGATAAATGTACAGACAAAACTCTAATTTTATTTATATAGATAGAAGATAGGTCTATTACATATACCTGTTTAAACTACCTCACACAAACTGAACAATCCTCAAAACTTCTATAAAACAACAAACTGAAATTCAATCTATGAAACAGAAAAAATTCAATCGAGTGTAAGTGTATGACGTGATGGTATGATATGGAGGTATACATTTTATGCATTTTTATGTACGTGTACATAATAATACACATTATTACAGGTCATAAACAGTATTGAAACATTATTCTACTACCTACTACTACAATCAACTCTTTTTATTTGCTAACACTTTATTCGCTAGAATATTTTGAGGAAATGTTTAATAAATGCCTTTATTTTAAGTTGACTATAATAAATTATTGTAATAGTAAAGAATTATAATAATTACGATTGTATTAATGAGTGTATTGAATAACTCGATTATTGGAACAAAAACTATTGAAAATGGAATAGTTTAACTATTTATTATTTATTGGAGGTAGAGAACCATGAATCAGAAAAAGAAACATTGAAATATTGAGAGAACTTGGGTAGGTCTCCACACTCCTCTACTCACTCCAATCAAGGATTGATTATCTATAACTTTTGCATTATGAGAATAAGAGTAAGGATTGGATAATACAGTATTTCGTACAATAAACCACAATCTCCATAATTCGGAGTTTGGCAATGAGTGAGTATTTTTTCTCAAGACTGTAATATTTCATTGTTATCAGATGACATTACTATTACTGGGCAACTCTTCAACCGCCTGAGGGCCAAACAAGGCTGGCAACTTCAAATAATAATTTGCTCATTTCATAACAAACCACCACCATTTACATCATCTTTAGGCACTGAGCAGCCGTGCCCTTTTGTTGAGTGAATCATGATTGATTCCATTATTCGTCAATAATTGTTTTTCGTGTTGTTTCAATCGGAAAAAATGAATGTTCAACTCTTCTACAAATTTATTAAAACTCAAGTATTTTTTATAAAGAACTCAGAGAATGTTGTGAACAAGTAGAGAAACAGACTTCAAAGTCTCGACTTCACCTACAATGCAGAGTGGGCTGTTGGACTCGAAAAAATGGTAGCATTAATTTATTTGGTTTTCATTTAAGTTCTTTACTACTTTTGAAATACATTAAAATCCAGGAAAAAACGTTATTACTACTGTGATGCTGCACCTATTATCCGACTAATAAAGCCATAAAAAATTAAGATAGTACACCAGCTAAAGAAAGATTAAAGAAAAAATATATTCATCTCAGTACAGTCACTTGCCACATTTCCAGTCATTATCAAATTCAACCAGATTTATTAGAACCATATTCTCAGTCATTTTTTATCAGTAATTCATAATTTATAAATTTAAATCACAGCCTACCTGTCAGCTTTAAAAGTTCAATAGGTTAGTTTTTTTTGTTTACCTTTTCAACCGCCAAATTTAACATGTTATCAGTCAGTATCTTCAGCAAACAAACTCAACGAATAATATTTAATAGTATCAGTAATATAAACCATCCAAAACATTAATATTGTAACAACTGAAAAATTAAATTGTATCAGAAAATATTGTATCAAATTTAATAAATTAAAATAAGACTTTGACCTTCTTCATACTATCAACTGTATACAATTTATGCCGGTATGAGAACTGATAAATTTAATTCAGGAACAATAATTTAGTTATTTGGGATCAATTTTTGCAGCAGTTTATAAAATTACAGAAACTTAAAAAACCTTCTAGAAGATTCCACGGAAGGAAGTGAACATAGAATCAGTTATATTAGGTAGGCAATATGCTATGAAAAAAGGAATAGTATAGTGACTTGATCCCAGACTGTGCTGCGGGCTGAACGTGTTTTCGCTAATGTAATTAATTTCTTATTCAATGTTCCAAAAATTATAAGTATATCTTCGAAGTGTTTGAAATTATAAGTGCAGCCAAAAAATTGATGTCTAAAAGCAGCGAAATTCAACAGAGGATTTGGGCCTATAACAGTTCATCGGACCAGCGCGAAGATACCAGCCAGGTGACTTCTTTCCGTTTATTATTATTAACCCTCAGAATTAGATTGTGCCCAATTAGAGGGATTAAAAAACAATCGCTATATTATATACCGGTATTAGGCAGCTCTACTCCCACAAGACAAATTGAAACGTGGATACCTTCTCACACGAGCAAACTCACTCCCGATCAGCCACGCTGGACTAGGAAAGAGGTAAATTTAACATCCTTCACCTCGAATAACTGTAAACACAGCTTTACACTACATAATAAAATACATAAAAAGCTACATTATGTAATACATTGCATGCTACGTAAAGAAATACGCTCTTTCTACATTATGAAATAAATTGCTATTTAATGTGGGGAAAAATCAGAGCATAGTTCATGGACCCTGAGTCTGCATTGAATTTCGCGTCTCCAAATTTTGACAGTGATCCGATAAATTTATTAACGTCTGCTCTGTTTTTGACAGAGCTTGAAATCGTAGACTTCAAACTGACATCGCAGATTTTGCAATTTGCATGGATACTACGTGGCGTGTCAGTGATCTTAATCTCTGCGACTTCATTTTTTTAAATTTCTCTCTCTCCCCCCCCCCCCCCCTCTAAAATGAAAGCCAATCATCCATGATACGCGTTAGCTAGATTGTTAGATAACAGCGTGCCAATTTCTACTTCATTTACTTTTTATTTTTAATAATAATTCGGATGGATGACGATTAGCCTCATCAGTCTTACATGGTACTAAAACCATGAAGATTCCAGGTGTAGTTCGATTGTCTCTTCAAACTACTTATCAAAAGGTGTGTTCATGTTAAATCGGTTCTAATCATCTTATCGGGAAGCTAGAAATAAATAAAATGCTTTGTCTCACTTTTCACCTGCTCTTGTTTGATATGTTTCTTACTGCATCCTCTTTTTTACTCTGGATTATATAATGAGCATTATAATGAATTTCAATATTCGTCAGTTATAGTTAATATCCAGGTTTGTAAATTGTTGTAACAAGACAATATTTTGATGTTGAAGATCCATCTTGTTTCCACTAATATGTAATATAAACTTAATAAAACAGCTTTTGAATGGAAATTAACTCACGTTATGGCGTGACGGCCGTTTCGCTCTGTTGTCTAGAGCGTATTGTACTGAGTGTACTGTGGGTCGTCTGACGATGCTCTAGACAACAGAGCGAAACGGCCGTCACGCCATAACGAGAGTTAATTTCCATTCAAAAGTTGTTTTATTAAGTTTATAAGACAATATTTGTAAATTACAGCAACTTATATACAAAATGGTTTGCGTTGTTACACTCCAGGACTTTATTTACATGATTCAAGAAATATTTCACCAATTGATAGATTATTAGAGAAAACATGAACAACTTGAAACTTCACTACTTGAAAAACTAAGACTTTTCATTGTATTTTCACAAATGTTTAAAAAGATTCTACATCTAGTGCTTAATTTCTAAATTGAGAAGTACCGGAACTGTGATTTACCGGTTGGTCCGGGGGTCCTCCACCGGAAAATGTTTGAAAATTACACTTGAATTGGTGCATTTTAAAGCATGGTTAGTAATGCACATATAATATTACATTATATACAAAATAATAGGATTAAGGTCTTATTAAAATAAGGTCAAAAATAGTAAGGTCTTTTAAACGATTTTGACGAAAGCTTGAGAACCACAACTACAAAAGTCAAAAACTTGAGTCAGTCTCATATATATACGATTAAATAATTTTAAAATATTATATACTAAATAATTTCAGTCTAATTATTAAAAAAAAAACAATCATTTCCAGCTAGCTCAGATCTGGTTTAAAATAAATTATTTTCCTGGATTTCTTGTTCCATGACGTACTGCGTTGTTAATATTAACTTTTTATGTGAATTCAACGACTTGCAGTCAAATACATATTTGACTGCAAGTCGTTGAATTCACATAAAAAATTAATAAATTATTTTATTATCGATTTAGATAGCTGGAGCTCCGCTCCGGTGTGCTTCTGCTGAACATCTATTCCTGTATACATCCATTCCGCATTACAAGAAATTTTAGATCGAGAAAATTTTTTCAGGCACAAACTCGAAACCTACAGCAGTAGAAGGCCTAGTAATGATGGAGGTTGTTGTTTTTCAAGCTCTTCAAAATTACATTGAAGACATCATTCTTAAATGATCGGCTCATCAAATAGTGTTGAAGATGGTTTCTGTACTCACCCATGTCATTTTTCATGTAACCAAAAATGTATTTGATGGTTTGTCTTGTTCTCTTATGTGTTACAACACAGGCATAGATGTCATACTTTGTCCCTGGAAAAGATCCTTGACCATTTAAAGAAGGCCTCAAAATCTTACATTTAGAAATTCCCCATTGTGATGTTGAAGATTCATCCTGTTTCCACTAGTATGTATTATAAACTTACTGTGTACTGTGGGTCGTCTGATGATGCTCTAGACAACAGAGTGAAACGGCTGTCACGCCATAACGTGAGTCAATTTCCATTCAAAAGTGTTTTTTAAGTTTATAATTCCCCATTACTTCATCATTAACTTATAGAAGTAATAATTTTCTGTGAAGAATGTTTTTTGAATGGCCTTCCGTTTGTGAATCATGTTCTAAAAATAATCAAAGCGATTGATTTAAATTTAAACCGAAATGGAGGATTCCAATTTACTACTATGAGCCCTCAAGGGCTGTTACACCTGAAGATTTGAAATCGTGGCGGCCGGTTTTGTTATGCCACGAATTATTATGCCACAAATTATTAATAGAAATTCAACAAAAAAGTTCTCTCAGAGCTTGTTCATGGCCAATTCTATTAGAAACTACAAAGCAGTGATGAATCCAAGAGGGGATTGCAGGATTTTCCCCCTCTGAAATTCTCAACCGACACTGAAAAAAGTCTTTTAGGGGGATGAGAACCATTTTTCTATGAGATATCCCCTCCCCGAAAATATTTCCCCCAAAACATTTCTAGTTTGCCACTGCTACAAGTACAAGCAAAGAACGAAAACAATATTATAATAATATGTCTTTGGTTGATAAAAGTGGAAACTTCCGTAGCATTTTGCAGTAGGTTAACTAACAACAGCGTGTAGGCTAAGTTACATACATTAAAATACATTGCTTACACTACTTACTGTATTTTTTATGAAATAGGTTCGATCTGTTAAGTACAAATCTCTAGAAAAGAGCACACAGCAAATAGAAGAAAAGATGAAAGACTGATTTTGTAATTCCTCAAAATCTGGAATATAGCAGACGGCTGTTTTAAGTTACACTGAAAAATAATAATTGTAAACTGAAACAGCATGAAAAAATAAATCTCATTCGTTGAATTGACTGTCAAAGCAGGCTATTTCCAGAACCATTTGAAAATTTTCAGGCTGTCAACTTTGTTATTTATAATTGTAAATAACACAGCCGTTGTGTTGCAAAGAACAACTATTGTGGTGAATTAAGGACAAGGTCATTGACAACACGATCTTCGTACAATGTACTCTGCCCTCAATCTCAGGAACACTTCGGTCAAATTTGAACTAACGTAGCCCTCGAGGATCCAATCAATCCAATATAACCTAGGTACCGCAAGTTTTAGGCCTACACCTAATTACTAATAGCTTCAGTCAAAATAATAAGGCAGCCCAGTAGCCTACACTTGTATAACTAGTACTTCTAGAGTTACTTTAAAAAAATTAATAGATGCCTTGGCAATAGACAATAGTGTAGCCTACATGGCACAATGCTACCTGTCCTTGACAGGAAAACCATTATGCTGTCATTACCCTAATAATTGCATGTAGAATTTGTTGAAATCCCATGTACAATATCTTGCCGTATACTGACTTGAGTGATCGTGAGAACCTTGCCTTGGACGTTTCAGATCATTTACTACCACAAAGCCCACTACAAAATGACCTTATCATGTCGCAGACTGTAGGAGAGAGAAATTAATATTCCTTACAATCAAAGGAAAAAGTAAGGAAATTGAATCCTAGATTACACGGTTCAATTGCGTAACTTGAACCGCCTGTATTAGATATCTCATGCTTTGCTATTTAGCTTTTATCTAATCACTCTACTTCGCGTATGATTTTCTTTTTGCCTCATAAGAAATCAGATTTTTTTACCATGCTATGTAAGTATGTGATTGTCTTTTTAGACTACAGTAAAAGTCTGATTGTTTCAATTATTTTACAACTTTTATTTCATGATGAATTATTCACCACTAGTGAATTGAATTCATGCAATCACATAACTCTTAGAAGTTGTGATTTATGAATAAATAACTTACCAATATCCTAATAATTGCATGTAGAATTTGTTGACATCCCATTGTAAGACAATGTAGTTTGTAAGACAAAGAAAGCAAGACATATCAAGGAGAAGCCTATTCATTCCTTGAAATTTGGGATTTTGCAAATTTCAATTTACTGATCGGATCAAACAGAGGTTTCAATTCTAGTAATTTCACTTTTTTATTCATATAATTTGTTATTAATGCTGATCTAAAACACTAAACCATAGTGTTCAAAAAATAATTTGCAATTAGTATTCTATCATTTTATTTTATGAGTGTTAATGTTTATGTCCAATAGGCTAAATAATATTCTCACAGAATCTACCAGCTCATAGAAAGTCTCATAGAAGATACAATGGAAAAAAAATACAATGTAAACAATGACAAATAAACTTGCTTACAATGAGCATCACTAATTCATTGCAATGAATATTCATTCATAAAATTAAAGAATATTCTATCTGGAGCCACGAATAATCTATCACATGCAGTTTAGTTGCTATTCTTTGAAGGGTCTTTCTTCAGTTACATCAATAAGAATAGGGCCTAAAAATAGGCTACTAAAAATGAAATATCAATCAAAAATTCATTTTTTTCAACTTTATGAGATGAATAAATTGGCTAAATTTCATACCATAGCTTAAATACATAAATAATCATTTGAACTTCCTTATGATAATAACACGTTTGTTTTTTGTTACTGGGGCACTAAATTTCTATAGTGAGGCTTACAATATTAATAGCCTACATCGTGTACTGTGTAATGTGCAGAAATTTGTCCCAAATAGAAATCAGCTTGATAGCATAAAGAAAAGTTTCTTTTTACAGCCGTGAATTTAATCCTGCAATTCATAACTCAGAATGCCTAAAAGATTTCAGAGAGAGAGAGAGAGAGAGAGAGAGAGAGAGAGAGAGAGAGAGAGAGAGTGAGAGATTAGATTAGATTATCTTTCTTTATTCATGTAAATTTACAAATTATGCATATGAATGGTTATAAACAAGATTATTAACATCACATAGATACTATAGTGAACTCAGATAATGTTTTTTTTTTATAGTGCAAGATATTATATACAATGATCTCATTTGTACGATATTAACTATGGTAATGACAATCTGAGTGATGCAATTACATGAAATGGCGAAGTTTGGACAAAGATTCGTCCATTCTTGACACTTAACCAGAGAGAGAGAGAGAATAGGAAGTCATTATTGGAAGCACGTTACATTATAAAAGGAAAAACGGTATACATATACTTTAACTATTGAGTGAAAGGAAAGATCATCTGTTATGAATCACCTTTTACATTGAAAACGTTTGTTCATAGTACGGATGAGAGGTATTTTGAAAAAATGCAATTAGCCTAAACTTCCTCAGATATTTTCTCGGTCAAATGTGGAGTATTAAATCAAATGGCAGTTTCATATCAAATGCCACTACAGGATTTCGCTACTCACTACAGCATTTCAATCAGGATATCTACTTTTAAAACTTTCAAACAAAATTACCGAATGATGTTTAGAAAATCAAAAGTAATTAATTATTTGTCTATGAAAATAGAATTCTTTCTCTATGCAAGACTGAAGAATTTACTATTCCTTTCTACTATGTAAGTGCATTACTTCAGGTTTTGTCAGAGACGAAACTAAATAAAATAAAGTAAGCAGCATATTTTGATTGAGATCTTAAATCAAAATGCAATAGTCAATAATTTCCTTGTAACAAATTTTGAAGTAAAATGAAGGACTGGCCAAATAGTTCCGATTAAAAGTGTGGTTAGTTTGATGTCGGAGGGTTGAGTTGAAGAGTTGATCTCTGCCATAAATCCGCTCTCCTAGGTGTGTAATACAAGTAAAGGCAGCTATCCAATTTAATTTTGCACATCATTTACTGTGTCAGTTCAATCCAAGACCTAGATTTTCAATTCTTCATGAATTAGGTGTTTTGATATTATCAAAATAAGAATAATATTCTTGCTAAATTTAAGTTATTACTGTAAGAGTTTAATTCTTCCAAAAATTGATTTTCACGAAACTGATTTTAAACCTGTTCTCTGCCATAATTTTTTCTAATTTGAAGTTGCGACCTGATAACTCTGACACCAGACCTGAGCCAGCCAGGTCACACGATATTATTATTATTATTTTTTAGTTTGTAGTTTTGTACTTTATTCTCCCTTATCCCTTGAGGACAATATTGATGCGAATCTATCGACTAGGAAGGGCGAGAGCACTGATACACTAGAAGAAATAAAATAGTACGGAGAGAAGAGAAAGAATGAGAACAGTGAACAGTAATAGTTGTTTGGAAAGACGTTTGTCGTTTACCTCACCGTTTATTACTGACCTCAACTATTCTGGGTATCTTGGGGCTTTGAGTATCAACCTATCAACCTACAAGACATCAAAGGCTACGTAACTCATGGAAACGGGAGCAGAACAGAATTATTGAAAAGAATGACAACGTTTTTTACCTTGAGAATTTTCTCACGGTCTCACGGCACAATTTTCAAATGCGTACGACTGTATGCACATAATTATTTTAGACAAGTGTTTGTAATAGTGCGTGGATGTGTAAGGTTTGTGAGAGATAAAGATAAGATAAGATAAAAATTACTTTATTTACGTAAATTTAAAAAATTCCATTGTAACTGATTAAAAAGCATATTATTAACAACACAATTGATTGTATATGGGGAAAAAGTTTGAATTTTAACAATGAGATTTTATGCGAAGCATTTACGTAATAAGGGCGAAGTCTGGACAAATATTCGTATATTCAAACTAAATTTTAAGAGAGAGAGAGATTAGATTAGATTATTTACTTTATTCATGTAGATTACAAAATGCACAGTCTTAGATTCTAGATTATGATAGTTGAAAATATATAAGTACTGTAATTATTGTTTTATGAATTTTACAAATATAAACTAAAGAATTATTCAACGATATGATATGAACAATTTGATAACGATAATATAATTGTGATGCATCTACATGAAACGGCAAAGTTTGAACATATAAATGTCCATTCTTGGAAGAGGATATTCAAGAATATCCTTCTAATTAACACTTGACCGTAGAGAGAGAGAGAGAGTGAGTGAGTGAGTGGGACGAGTATGAGGGAAAGAATGTAAGAGGGAAGGGGTGAGAGAGATAGTGTGTCGTGTGTGAGAGAAGGCGTGAGGAAAAGTTTTAGTGGAAGGGCAATCTTTTGAAGTAAAGTTTACTAGACCACTTCTACTTTTTTGAAAATGTTGCAATACAATTATGGAGAAAATACAAGTACCAGTAATTGCATAAGGTGTTTACACTCAGCCCTAAAAGAGATGAGATATTAATAGTTATTAATTTAGACACAGATATCCTTTATTTATTTAAACTAGCAGTATAATACAGTAAGACGTTGATTAACCGAGTCAATGTGGACCGATGGTTGCTCGGATAATCAAAAACTCGGATAGAATGGACTCTACAATGAAGAAATGAATAAAACCGAGGCAAAATATGTGAAAAAGAACTTTATTACCATTGGTGGCGAAGTCGCACTGCACTGGACAACGTTTCAAATATGTTTTTATTTTCATATTTTATCGTACTGCACCGTGTGTAAAACAATTTCAACTATATATTTTTTGTAAATTCAAATTATTTAAATATTTTTGATGATTAGAGAAGCACTGCAATTCGTGCTCTGTTGTTTACGTAAAGAGAACACGTAATTTCTCTGCCAATCTCGTTACACTGCACCTCAATTGCGCGTCAGTAGCTCGGTTGATCCGGAACTCGGATAACAGGAGCCCTACTGTATTTATAAGTAACTTTATAACAATGATTGGCACCAAAGGGATCCAATAACAAGAAAGTACGTTTCTTAACTCTACGAGATAAGAAAAGAGTATTTATACAATTGTACAAAATGGAAATTTTAGAATAAACTGCAAAAAATCGTACTTGATGAATAGTGAAGAGTGAAAAATGGTTCCAAGTGACAGATTTACACGAAAATGTGAAGTAAGAACATTGAGGCTTATCTTACATATTTGCTATCAACTGCACGCTATAAGTATTTCTTGTAGCCTATTAATGACAAATATAAAAATAGTAAAAATAATAATTTTTATAAATCAATAAAAGGAGACTAAATGAGTATGAGAATGAGAATAGCAAGATCATTTTTTTAAACAACAAATTGATGAAGAAAATTGAGAGAAAACTTGACAATAATTATGTATAGTTAATATGAGTGAGTAATAAATAACCCATCCCATATATTTTTAAAATGAATGGAGGTTTCTCGAGCAATAAAAGCGCAATTGTGTGTGAGAGTAAGACACAAAAAAGCAAAAGAGTAGGTGGGGAAAAGTAATACTAAAATATATTAATTGATCACCTTTTTAATGGGGGAATGGAACCCTGGGCCTTCTCTTTCATGGAATCGCAGATTTAAGAGAGTACAGAGGAGGGAGAAGAGATAGAGGTTGTATTACACAACAAACGAAAAGACCATCACGCAAATTCGTCCTTTTCTTACCCAACAGTCATACAATACACGCAAGACTGTCTAGCACTAGCAGGTCCTGCCCACGCATCTCAAAGACACTGACAATGAATAATTGGCCAATAGAATTCATGATTTTCCCTTCCCCCACTCATACCTTGCCAGCAAACTGTGTAACAACCATGATGTTACAACACATGACTTTTCTACTCACATAATCACTATTGTATCCATTGTTGATAACAAGTCCTACTTTTTAGTCCTTTTTTCTTTCTCACTCCAATTGATACTATTGTATTAGTCACAAATCACTTTAAATTACCAACTTATTTTCTTTGTATCCCATTAACAAGGAAGTGATATGTGTGCAGTCAATTGTTGTGAACTATGATTACTATAGTTATGTGGATTTACAACATGAGCGACTGACCTGAATGAAGATTGGGAATGTTAGTAATATAAAATTTAAGAGTTCTTCTGATTCCTGATGTATTAAAATGTATAATTGGAGTTTCAAAGATTGCTTTTCAACACGATGTGTTGAATTTGAGATGGCTACTGGATATTGTGTTGATTTGCGGCGAGACTTACTCTTCAGAAGGTGCAGTGGTCATAGTAGTCTATTGATGACTTTCTGCTGTTGAATTGAGTTGCGAAAACAGAACAGGACGAAAGAAAAATTGAATAGTGATGATTGTGGGTTGTTTGATATGAAAAGTATAGCTAGTCCACTAGCAGATCAACCAATTACTATTAATCTGGAATTTTTTGTGCTAAATTTTAGACTTGAATGTATCAGTATAGGAAAGGCAGTATTTTTTGGAAATGAATTGAATGTTTATGGTACTTTCCAAGAAGTATTCTAGATTTTAACTTCATCAATTAAAAATATTTCATAATTATTGAGATGAATTAGAATAATGAAATGATGTTAATCAGTTATTTTAAAAATTTACTCAGTTTAATCAAGTTGAGTTAGTTTCTTTAATGAAAATTTATTCATTCTCAATTAACTGTTACACATTTTTATTTCACATAATTTGTTTATGACAAAATTTATAGATCTTCTAATTTATTAGTAAGAAATAATTATTTAATTTGGTAATTAATTCATAGCACTGTTACTATTTAGTTTAAAGTACTGTTGTATGTAGTTTGTAGGTGAAGGAGCCATGTTCAATTTGGTGTTTGATTCTGAAGGTTATGAGGATTTTTTTTTTAAGTTTGAATTTATTCTTATTATTTTTTTGCTGGAATGACGGTATTCTTAGTTGTTTGTGACTGAATAAATCGGTTCATTTGCAATGTTTACACTGGCTGCTCGTTTACCAGCATTTGAAAATTTTTATAAAGAAATTTATTTCCCAAGTAAAAAAGTAAATTCGTATGGCTTTTCGTGGTGGGGAGACCCTTACGGGTAGTTCCACCTCGCCGCTTTTTTAACGACTGCTATTTTTTATATGCAACCGGGACCGACGGCTTAACGAGTCCTCCGAAACACGGGAGTGGCTCGAGAAAAATATCTTGTACTCAACTGGGATCGAACCCAGGACCTTTGGCTTATCAGACCAGCGATAAGCCAACTCGGGTACGCCGACTCCATTTTCCCAAGTTATCAAAACTTAGTTTTTTTTATCAAATATGAAAGCTTAATTATTTTGAAAATATGACTTCAACCAAGTTTCTGACAAATCTACATTGCAATAAACTTCAATTGATCATATTTATTCGTGAGTAGGATTTCAAATTTTGAATGTACGAATTTGAGTGTAAAAAGAATTTCTCATAAGGAAAATGACTACAAACAACGCTTTTATATCGTAATAGAGAGATATGAACAACATTTCGACTTGACTTGTTCTTGTTTTTAAGCGTAATCAAATGTTACTTTATTGAAAAAAACCCAGTCGATCGATTTTAGTGCTACATTTTCAAAATAACAGGTTACAGAAAAAGCCGGTCCAACTTTCAAGTGAGTTGGATAATTTCAATTTATTACCTAACTGGAATAATTGGTGCGTCAGTTTTAGGATTCAGGAGTTGATCTTATTGCTACAGGAGCTCATCAATTAGGACTTTTTGGTTGGAATTACCTATTAACAAATTGGTGGATTTGAACTTGTTTTACAGATTTTTATGGTATTCATGCTTTTTCCAGGTAATCCCTTTTTTATTGACCTAGTTCATTTAAGCCTGATAGTGCTTTAATTCACTTATGAATAAACAGAAATAAGACTAGTGAGCCCAACGGGCTGGAGAACTCGCTTGCGAACAACTAATTTTGGAAAGGGAAACTCATTTGGGAAGCTTATCGTTGGGGAAGGTGGTAACGAAAAACGGCTGTTTTGAAAATAATGATTTAGTTAAAATTCACAAGACATCTATCACTTGAAGTTCAATTTCATTGTTGCTCTGATACACACATTTATTTTCCACAAAAAAGACCTACCGTACTCATATACCTATATATCAGGGCAATGGAATTAGTGTATCAATCTATAGAGAAGATATATTTACCACATGAAAAACAGCTGTTTATATTTACAATAGCAATAGTTTAAATGACAAATATGATAGTTTCATTAATATTTTAAGGTTTCATATTACTATGAGTTGTCCAGTTAAAAAAGTCCCTGCAAAAAACAAATTAGACAAAATTGAAGAGTGGATAACTGATGATATCCTTGCAGAAAGAAATAGGGTTAAAGATGCATATGATGAATTCAAACTATCTAGAAATATGTTAAGTGAAGATAATTACAAAGCTCTAAAGAAAAATTATACAAGAGAAGTGAAAAGAGCGAAATGTAAGAAAACAGCTGACATTTTGAATAATAGTGTGTACTTTAACACAGCAGTGTGGGATGTAATAAACAAAAATAGGCAAGTAGCTCATGTAGATGCTTATACTAGTGTCCCACGAATAATTAACGAAAATAACAAATATATTGATGATAGTGTAGACATTTGTAATTTCTTTAACAGATATTATCAACTGGTTGCTAAGGATCTTCAAAAATCTCTTAATACAGGTATTAGTGATGCAAACATGAGGAATACTGAGGGGATTCAGAACGAATTAAAATTCCACCCAGTATTCCAAGACGAGTTGTCAAATATCATTGATAGTTTAAATAATAAAAAAACTGTAGGAATGGATGGGGTATCCAGTAAAATTCTGAAAGAATGTAAAGATCAATTGTTAGACCCTTTGATTCATCTGATCAATCATTCATTAGAACAAGGTGTTTTTCCAGATAACTTAAAAGAGGGGAAGATCTTGCCAATCTTCAAAAGTGGTGATAGAGAAAAGGTAGAAAACTATAGGCCCATTAGTATTTTAAATGTAATAAGTAAAATTTTTGAAAGAGTAGTTCTAAATAGGTTACTTCTGCACCTTCAAGAAGCTAACTTTATCTGTGATGAACAGCATGGCTTCCAGAAAGGGAGATCAACAAAAACAGCCATAGTTTCTCTAGTTGAAAAACTAATAGATATAATAGATTCAGGGGATAAAGCTACTGCAATCTTCTTAGATCTGTCAAAGGCATTTGATTGTGTTAATCATAGAACTTTATTGGAAATACTGCAAAATGTAGGTGTAAATGGGGTTGAACTGAAATGGTTTGAATCATATCTTATTGGGAGAAAACAATGTGTAGAACTAACTACAGTAGTTGGTAATAGTATAGTAAAGAATAAATCTAATAAATTAGAGGTGCAGGCTGGAGTGCCTCAGGGTCAATACTAGGTCCATTGCTTTTTTTGTTATATGTCAACCGTTTACCTAAAGAATTAATTAGTGGTAAAGCCCTCTTATTTGCTGATGATACATCACTCATTTTCAGCAATTCCATTCTAGATAATTTAGAAATAAGTGCCCATATAGGTGTGCAGTCCATTGTCCAATTTTTAAATCAGTTGAAATTAACTATAAATAGTAAAAAATGCCAATACCTTCAATTCAAAAACAAACATAATTTAAATGAAGATAGGGCTATAAACGTGTTTGTAAACGATAATCAATTAGGCCAGGAAGAAAAAATTGCATTTCTAGGAGTTATGTTGGATAGACGATTGACCTGGACTCCATACATTGAGAAAATATGTAGTAAAATTTCATCTGGGGTATTTGTCCTGCGACAGCTCGCTAGATTGAATGACAAAAAGTTACTTTTTACAGCTTACCATGGGCTCTTACTGTCACATATTAGGTATGCTATCTAGTATGGGGTAATTCATCAAAACAAAATCTTGATAGGGTGTTTAAGATCCAAAAGAAAGCGGTTAGGTGTATAGAAAGAGTAAATAGATTAGATTCATGTAGGCCGTTGTTCAAGAGACTTGGTCTCCTAACTGTACCCTGCTTATATGTGTATGAAGCTACTTTATATGTAAAAACGAATGATATTAACCAAAATCTTGATGTACATGATTATAATACAAGAAGCCGAGGAGATTATCACTTGGTGAGTCACAATAGTAGCTTATTCAAACAAAAACCTAGTTATATTGGTAGGAAATTCTACAACAAGCTACCGCAGTTTTTGAAGAGTCTTGAAAATATAGAAATATTTAAAAAACAGTTGAAGAAATATTTAGTTGATAAAGCTTTTTATAGTGTACAAGAGTTCCTTTCACATCAAAATTAAGCCTCATCTCAACTAATTGAAGTAATTATGGTATCTAGTGTATAATATTGTTGATCTGACTTGTCTTATACTCCTTAACTGGAGTCTCCAAGACGTAATCTACAAAAAAAAAAATGAGGTTAGTATATCAGCTTATAGAGATCCTATAAAAAGTCTGAACGTATTCATTCACCTACAGCTGATGATAGCTCAAAATATATTTTGAAATCTATTGAGAATTCCATATGGTGAAAACAACTATTTTCTTAAATATAGTAATATATAGATATATTAATGAAGGGGTGAGAACCTATCCTTTTCTTTCGCCTCAAAAATGATGAAGCAGTGGGTCAATTTCATTGGCAAGCGAACTTGACCTGTTGTGACCTGTATGTTCTATATATTACAATATATTTAAGAAAATAGTTGTTTTCACCATATGGAATTTGCAATAGATTTCAAAATATATTTTGAGCTATCATCAGCTGTAGGTGAATAAATGCGAACAGGCTTTTTATAAATCTCTATAAGCTGGTATACTAACCTCATTGCCCTGGTATATGGATATATAAACAGCTGTTTTTCATGTGGTAAATATATCTATATAAATAAAATTAGAGTTTTGTCTGTACATTTATCAGAATTGTATATTTTTTGGTTATTTTTACGTTTTATACATTAAATAAGCCGAAAATAGTCTTATCTCACTTTCTGTCTGTCTGTCTGTCTGTCTGTCTGTCTGTCTGTCTGTCTGTCTGTCACGGCCGCAAAGGTATTTTTCGCGGCCTTCTCCTCAAAAACGAGAGCATCGATCGGGATTTTAGTTATTGAACAGTATTGAAAACATTATTGACAATGTCTTTAGCTATAAAAAACTAAATTAACTTTTTTTTTAACAGAGTAATAAACGTTTAAAAACCAAGTACTGTGCGATTTTGGATACATTTTACGCGGCCTTCTCCTCAAAAACGAGAGCATCGATCGGGATTTTAGTTATTGAACAGTATTGAAAACATTATTGACAATGTCTTTAGCTATAAAAATCTAAATTAACTTTTTTTTCAACAGAATAATAAACGTTTAAAAACCAAGTATTGTGCGATTTTGGATACATTTCTTCCAAGTTTTATTACCACATAAGAATAAGAACAAATCATGTAATTTATCATGATATATCAATCAGCTGTTCTCAAATATAAATGGTGGGCCCTTCGCGGCGTTATTTACGCTGTCTGCAGACTTGTGTAGTCGGAGCATTGCAGTCTTTTAGTAAACATATGTCTGGTGAATCAAAGCTCATCTTATGTTTTTATTTCTTTGTTGAAAAAAAACAAAATTTTCTAATTTGAATTTATCAAAACAAAAATTAACATTTTAGGAAGGTGCGGTTTGTGCCAGGCTCTTGGGAATTCGCCAGGTAGCACTATTATTACAATGTAAGAAAAAATCCCGTAATTTATCATGATATATCAATCAGCTGTTCTCAAAAAATATTCTCTCCGATACCTGTTACTGTTACCCGTTCACACAATACAGTTTTACTGATACCTGTTACCCGTTCACACAATACAGTTTTTGTGCGGTACAGTAAATTTGCTGTATCAGTTATTTTGCAGTGTTTTCGTTTGCATGTACATTTCATATTGTATGTTCACACAATACTGTTTCAACTGGATCCAGTAAAAAAGCTGTTGTAGCCGATTTCTACATTCGGTTTTGTCTTCGAAAACTGTATCGCTAAAATCAGCTGTACCGCAAAATAACTATCCGTATCCGGTGGCACATGTATTGTACCGGTAATGGATATGTTCAAACGATACGCTTATTATGCTGGAAGCAGTCTTCAGATCGTCAGCAATGATCTTCTTCATTGATATTCTTCAGCATTGATCTTCTTATTAGTGAATTCCAGTGTCCAGAAGTGGAAGATATTAATTGCGAAAATTTAATTTCTCCAATATATGAGAGACCCGCCTTGTGGGACAAGACTTAAGATTAATATAAAAATAAAGAGAGAAAAATGTGTGGAATATTGAAACCAGACTTTGTGTACTTTGATCAAAATTTAAGAGAAACCTTCAGTAAGAAACTTATTTGAAAAAATCTTACACAAATAAAAAAAATCCTGGACTGGAATAAATAAATCTGAACTGGAAGCTCAATGGAAGAAGGAGGAGAGCACAGCAATAAGCAGCAAAGCCGGGCCGTGTGAACATCACAGTACAGTTGACGCCGTACAGTAAAAAAACCGTACCGCAAAAAAACTGTATCGTCTGAACGGGGGGGCCTAAGCTGCTAACAACTTCATGATCGTTGCTATCAAAAAAGCCGAAACATATTTAGTCTTATTTCTAAACATAATCCGTACGAAGGACGGGCACAATAGCTAGTCTTCTCTATAGATTGATCCACTGTTTCCATTGCCCTGATATATAGGTATATGAGTACGGTAGGTCTTTTTGTGGAAAATAAATGTGTGTATCAGAGCAACAATGAAATTGAACTTCAAGTGAAAGATGTCTTGTGAATTTTATCTAAATTATTATTTTCAAAACAGCCGTTTTTCGTTAACATCTTCCCCTACGATAAGCTTCCCAAATGAGTTTCTCTTTCCAAAATTAGTTGTTTGCAAGCGAGTTCTCCAGCCCGCGTTGGGCTCACTAGTTATTATTATTAAATTATTCCCAAAGGTGGTCGTCTTAACTATACAAGTTGTAATAATTGTTTTTGCTTATGAACTAACTGATTACCGTTTATTTTAATATAACCAAATTCTTCAGACGTAATATCCAAGTTCATGAGGCAATGGACCCGATTATCCATGACAGCATTAGCAGCGTTGCATCAACAATCCGCCAAACTTGTGCGCTTTGGGAGTTGTCTGTTGTCAGATTTAAGTTAATTTACATATTCCAAGTCGTGGGAATCTCATGAGACCTGCGGGTCTATGGAGATCAGAGGAGATAGTTGAAGGCACTTAGCGACCTTGCAAGGCTGTGCGCGGTGGTATAAAACTTCGGCCCACACAGAGGTCACTGACATCAAAGGTCAAACACTTGAGCTCTTTGTGCTATTTCGCCGCCTTTCCTCTTCATTCTCCTTTTCCTCTATCCTGATTGCTCCAGTCTCTTTTCCTCTCTCTTGTCTCTTTGTTTATAGCTTCCACATTGCATGCTTTCTCCGTTTTTACGCACCACTTGTTCAACATTGAAATATTAGTACTCATCTAGCCAAAACCGCCTACATACCCACTGGTTAATACTTTTCTTTTTAATCTAATATTCTTTCACTTTTCGCATAGTAGTCATTCGTTTGCATTTGAAGAGAGTTATGAAAATTGGACTTGATTAAGATTATTAACTCATTTTTTTAGATTACGTCTTGGAGACTCCAGTTAAGGAGTATAAGACAAGTCAGATTAACCATTAGGGTCGCAGGCCGGATTAGTCATAATGGCGGGCAGTGGCGTAGCCAGGATTAGATTTCGGGGGGGGCTCATCAAGGGGGGGGTGTGGGCAGTGGCTTAATTTCGGGGGGGGGGGGGTCACCAAGAGGGGGTCTGGGGTATAGGAGGGTCCGGATTTTTTTTAAATTTAGTGGTGTGAAAAGCTAATCTAGACAACTTTTTAGGCTCTAAAGTTCAAAAGAAAGTTTTGAAAAATTACTACCCAAGAACCTAGGTGGCCAGGTTTGAAATACCGATATCTGTGACTATTTTGAGTCAAAACCCTTGAATTGGAACTGATCATACTTAACTTATGTACTGAATCTCAAAATTAATACTAATTATTATAAGTTTCATATAATTTATGTCATTAGCCTAAAACGCACCCAACCAAAGTTCATGAAATCGGAATTTGTTTGTCATAGCACACTGATTTTACACGCTTGCATAGAACTTGCATTTATTTGTGTGTTTTTATTTATAAAATCCCGATTTTATGAACTTTGGGTGCGTTCAGGCTAGTGGGTTATACTGAATTTTAACTTCAAAACTAAATTTTCTACAAGATGAGTTTATCCAAAGGTTGGATAACAAAGTTAATCCACTTCAATCTTGAAAATTGCATTTTATTTAATGTAATAAATAAATAATTATGGTAGTCACAGTTTTCTAACATGTTTTATTCGATTTCGTAGCTCATTTTAAATCAAAATTATCCATTTTAGCACCTAACAAGTTTCTATATGAGTAAATATTGAGGAAAAATTTGAAAAATGCATTAATCTGACTATAACTGTAGCTATAATTATTCTATTACACAAACAGGGTTTCTGTAATCTGTTCGTTATAATACAACAAAACAGATAGAACCCTTCGGCTTTAATAAGTCCTTATCTATTAGTTATTTGAGAATTTTTTATTTCTGAAATTTCGGGGGGGGCCCGGGCCCCATGGGCCCCCCCCCCCCTGACTACGCCACTGATGGCGGGCCACCTGTGGCCAACGGACGTAGTTTGGAGACCCTTGATCTAGAAGACAATTTTACCTGGCGTAAATGAAGGAACAGGCTTGTGTAGGGTGTATTTTGTAAAACACAAATATGTATTAGACATCATTCTCAATTATATTTACGAAAATTCGAATTATATATAGGCTATTCTCAAATTTACAAAAATTCGTGCCACCAAACACTGCATCCCACCGTTTTCTAAAGAATGTTCACCTTTGTAAAACTATTTTCAATCTGCTCCACATGAAAAACTATTTTCAATTTTGGATCAAGAAACCATTTTGGAGACTCTAAGCCTATACTTTATAGATTGTACTTTTATGAATTTCGCTGATGGAAACTTTTATGGATTTTTCTGGTAGCCTTTCTAGATTTTTGAACAAACCTTTGTAGACTATTTTCATTTATTATAATCTATTAAACCTGAGTTGGTCAAGGGTCGTGACCTGCGAACCTTCACGCTCCAAATGGCACCGGCGAGTACCTATGGCAAGTGGTAAACTAAGTAGGTCTGCAGCAGGCGATCGAGCGAGCAACCAAATCTTTGTCCGCTCTGGGAAAAGAGTAGCCTCCTAGTACATAATGTACATAGTGGAATCTGGAATGCTATGCGCGATGCACTCCAATTTCTCAGTTTAGTGGCCACAGCTGCCACATCAATCTCCCGAAAATCGGGACCACTGGAGAAACTCTGGGCTCTCACCTGTGGCGCTCTCACCTCCTAACTTCGCCAAATGGTTAACTCAATTTGAGCTTCTAAAGTTGCCACATTATTTATCATGAGAAAGCTGGGACACAACGGTTGTAATTCTAGAGAAGCTCTACATTCTTTAAAGAGTTGAGGATTAGACCCATACATCATGCATAAATGAAATTAGTTGATAAATGGGCCTATTTCATGTATTACATTTATTCGCTTCTTGAGTGATAGCGATTGGTGAGTGAAGGGTGGGGGTGACAAAAGGGAGAGGGCAAAGTAGAAATTTAATTAAATAAACTAATTAATAATTTTTCATACCTAATAGTTCAGTCATAAATTACTTGAAAATAGATAAACGATGTAACTGGGAACCGACTCCCTCACACAATAGCGGTCATCGAACGAGTTGATTCAAACAAACTAAATAATAACATTGTTGGAAGGAAGATGCATTGTCGTGCCATCTAGCAGTGGTTCTACAAACTACTTAAAAAGTGCTTGGAAAGAACAGCTCGGTAAATTTACCGTACTCCAGCTGATTTTGGTTGAGCTCAATTTTTTTTTTCTGTAGATTACGTCTTGGAAGATTTTTTCCAACATCTCAGTTATTATCATTAGCATTAAAAATGGTTCTACACCAACCCCATGTAGCTCCACGCGCCGCTTGCTTGCTTTGCTTAGCCAGATAGCAAAACCCAGATAGCACAAAAACATTACTTTCACGTAGAAATCACATCAATTTGATGGGAATATGACTAAATAACGTAATGTATGACTTTTCACTTAAAATAATAGAATAATTTCATGAAATTATGACAAAAAAATTTTCATGAAAAAATCACGAACTGTAGGCTATTGTGAAGGCAGGCTGTGTATGAAAACGATAACAATGAATGATAACAACAGCTGTTATTTGAAAAGCTTGTAGGTTATTTTGTTCCAACTCGATACTCGACTTTTCAACTGTCGATATAAAACGTCAAGATCTCGATTATTCGGAAAATTATTATTATTATTACTTTGAATAGCAGATCGAGAGTATCGAATAGCAATGTTCGATATTATTATCGATATTAGACCCGTGCGCTAAGCAATCACTTTGCAAACGCCATGCGCAAAGTAAATGAAATGCGGGAATCAGCTGTTTTGCGAACTATTTACAGTTGAGAAATGAGGAGCTTTGCAATCGGGGCCCGTATTTATGAACGTGACTTATCAAAGATCGACTTAAGTCAGATCGGATAAGTCAGACTTAGCGGCAATAAGGCTTACTTACACTAACTGGTTCAAGCCAGAGAGCAGCTGTAACCCTAAAAGCCAATCCAGCTCCCACAACAAATATCTGACTCCTGATAAATAATTTACATTAAACAACTTTAATTTACACTAATATAAGATTTTACACTACGTAAATGTTGCAGGGACAACTAGGTCGGCTTATAACCTCACTTTTCAGCTAGTAGACTCACCTAGTATAAGTAAAGCTTAGACTAAAGTTCGTATTCATGAACCTTACTTAAACCATATTCTTAACTTAAAAGTCAAGATGTGCTTATAATTGGAGTCTCAAATCCGTTCTTAGCCAAGCTAGGTACAGAGCTGACTCAAAGCCGTTCTTAGATTGTTGTGTTGCATCATATTTTGATTTAATTTTTTAGTATAGCATTGGCTCATAATAATAAAATAAAATCATCATATTCAATTTTTGCACCATTGCAATGTAATTCACTGTATATTTGACTTATTGAAATTATTTTTTTTTTTGGCACTAGGATAGAATTCTCTTTCTATGAAAAAGAATGGATGAAGCTCTTTGATCTGCTGGCAGGTAGCATTCACTACACTGCCTGGAATGATATCATTTTTCAAATTTGGAAAACAGAAAATTATTACTTAAAATATATTAGTGTTGTTATAATTACTTAACAGTAACTGTAAATTTACATGCAGTGCAGTATCTTTATATTTTCATGTATGTTATTTTATGTTTATTAGTGCCTGATAATACGACACAATTTAAGGTTAGCGTGTGACCATGTTCAATGTAATAGAGCCTTTCCAACTCGTTCTTAGATAACTCATGCTTAGATCAATGTAAGTCACGTTCATAAATATGGGCCCAGGTGTTGGGAAATAGCTATTTGTGTAACTAGAGTGCAAAATAGCATTTTTCTGCATCAAGGGAAACAGTTTTTTTCATGAGCCGAAGGCGAGTGAAAAAGTTTCTCAAGTGTAGAAACAATACTTTGTGCTTGTATTACACATTAAATTTTTCCTACAGTATTGTATAAAGTAATTTAAACAGAACAAAACAGGGCATACATAACCTGAAAATTCCTCACATAACCTATCTTTGAATCAAATCGATTTTATCAACAACAACTACAACAACTATTTCACAGCTGAAGCAGAGTAGTCAACCTATTTTTGAATGCAGAATAGGGAACCTGCGTTTACATGCTCACTATTTTGTGTTGTTAGGTTGCAAATCTGGAGTGCGGAATAGTATATTTCGCACCTAGGGCCGAAAATGTGTGTTTGCTGGCTCGAGATCGCGGTTTTCAAGTGTTTGAAGCGTTTGAGAGCCGGCAAAACATTTTTGCCCGTGTTGCGAACACTATTTTTCGCCACACCACAAAAAAAAAAACAACAATGTTAAGTTGGAAATTTTGAAAGCGAAATTTTAAGGCTATGGTACTTGCAAGAATACAAGGAACGGCTATCACCTCTTTATCTAACCTACAGCACTCTGGGTGGGCATTTTGTCAACTACTACAACTGTACGCCAAAAGGTTAGTTGGTTAGGTTTTTTGTTGTTATTCCTGTTCCTGATTCAAAACCTGCATAAAAAACCTAACCAACTAACCTTTCTAAACCAACAGTCACCTTTACCAACAGTTGCAGTAGTAGAAAAATTCCTAAAAACAAAAAACCTAACCAACCAAGCAGTTAGCAACAGTTGTAGTAGTTCACAAAATTCCCACCCAGAGCTCTGTAGGTTGAATAAAAAGGTTCTATTGTTTGATATCAAAACTACAAAATAATACATATTAAGTTATAAAAAGTGATCATTTTTGACATTTTAAACACTACGTACATATTAAATTATAAAAAATAAACATTTATTGATGGTTTAAATCTTTTTGTTTTACATAAAAGTTGGAAGGATTCATTTTTACAATCATGACTGCTGTATCCAGACACGATCAGCTGTCATTCAAGGTCATTTTCTTTTCCGCCCTAGGGCGGTAAACGTTTACAGACCTCGTCGGAAACCAAACACTTTCGGCCTCCATATGACGCACGAAAAACAGCTCATTACGTCCTAGTGTGGCGAAAAAGTACTTTCCCGCACTGGAATTTACTTTCCCGCACTGGTGCAGGAATAGACAGTGACCCAAAAAAGTGCCTATTTTTGCACTAAATGTAGCATGCAAAATAGTCTATTCCTGGAAAGTAAATTCCAGTGCGGGAAAGTACTTTTCCGCACTCCAGATTTGCAACCTAACACAAAATAGTGAGCATGTAATACGCAGGTTCCCTATTCTGCATTCAAAAATAGGTCGGCTACTCTGCTTCAACTGTGAAATAGTTGTTGTAGTTGTTGTTGTTGAAATCTATTTGATTCAAATATAGGTTATGTGAGGAATTGCCAGGTTATGTAAGTCCTGTTTTGTTCTGTTTAAATTACTTTATACATTACTGTAGGAAAAATTTTATTCAAGAGTGATTGGATGACTGGAGCGGATTTATACACTTTCGCCCCTAGGCACTATTCTGACTGCCCGCACTCTCTTGAAGCATGCAACATTTGTGCCTATTCATTATTTAAATAAAAAACTAAATCAAACGAGTCCATAAAAGGCTGTTCATAAATACATTGAGAATTATTTCTTTTGGATTTTAATTACCTTTGAAAAGGTAATTTTTTCACTTTTTTTTAGAAAAATTAACAAAAATAAACTAACGTATCAATGTTTCCTACTTTTGGAAGTCTTTATTATGTTTCCTTGTATTGGTTTCCTCCTACTTTCAACCATTGCGAACTCCTACTCTATAAGTCTTTAACTTTTATTTGATCACCATTCAAAAGTTCAGCCACGATGTGTAGAAGAGCCAACGATTTTAGTTTATCTTCATTCATTCTGGGTCTTTAGGACAGAAAATGAACGTTTGGAAAAGCTGTGCACAAATACATACGAAGAGCTATATCTATGTTGGGAAATGTCAAATGGAGATTTTGTTCTCTTATGAGCTTTATCATCGATAAGGTGTTGTCCTTAACACCGCCACTCTTTAGAAGGCCAGAGAAGTGTATGCACTCATTTAAAAATGATTTTTCTAAAAATATTTAAGTTTTCAGCACGATCCATAATAGTTTCAGCTGAAGAAGACCAGGCCCGGTGTGACCCGGGTGGCTACCTGGCGATCGCCAGGGGGCCCCCAAAAACGGAATAATAAAAAAAAAGTTTTAAATATTTTTTGTATTTATGTTTTTATTGAAACTCACGACTTGTTATATTTCACAATACATGTTGCTCAACATAAGATTAATAAAATTAAATGAAATAATGTGTAATACGAAAAGTATTGTTTCTGCACACGAGAAACTTTTTTCACTCACCTTTGGCTCGTGAAAAAAAACTTTTTCTCTCGATGCAGAAAAACGCTATTTTGCACTCTAGTTACACAAATAGCTATTCCCGCACTGGTGCAGGAATAGACTATTTTGCATGCTACAGTTAGTCCAAAAATAGGCACTTTTTCGGGTCACTGTAGGAAAAACTATTTACAATGTTCAAATGAACAGAAATATTATATTTTTCTTATTCTTAATTTAAATTAAGTTCACCTGATTGTTCAAAACGTTACATTACAGCATTACAGGCTTGTCTCACATATTACCTGCTTTGGGTAGCCGATGTCGTTTACCCGCCATAATTACATTGCATCATATGATTTCGAAAATCGGATAGGTGTGAAGCGCTCCATATGATACAATAATGATCGGCGAGGTGAACGGCACCGGTTATCCGACTGCCGTATATGTGTACAGTAAAACTAGCCTAAGACTTTTTTCTTTTTTTTCGGAGGATGAAGCCCACATAGGTCTGAGACCTGTGCGTGGGTAATGAACTGGATGATGGTGATTGATGAGTTGGACCTACAGTTTTAGGTGGGTTCCGAACCACCGGGAATTGATTTTACAGCAGAAAACAGAGTCTTTTTTGCTGGCCAATCCAATCGGTCTGATGACATAGCAATAATTGCCAGAAGAAAAGATCTGCTTCAGGATGTCTTTCAATTGTTTGAAAAGGAAGCAGAAAAGGTTGGGCTGCTAGTTAATGAAAACAAAACAAAAAATATGAAAATATCTAGGAGCCAGGCAAGAAGAGTACCACAGAATCTTAGGGTCGACCAAAAATTATTTAAAGGAGTGAAAATTTTTAGTTATTTAGGTGTTGAACTGAATAACGAGAACAAGATGAGTTTCAGTATAAAAGAAAGAATAATGTCAGGAAATAGAGCGTACTTCAGTAACATAAAACTTCTAAAAAGCAGGCTCATTTGTAGAGACACTAAATTGAAAATATACAAGAGCCTAATACGGCCAGTAGTGACATATGGCTCTGAATCTTGGACATTGACCAAAGAAGACAAGAATAATCTGGGTGTATTTGAAAGAAAAATTCTTAGAAAGATTTATGGTCCTGTTAAAGAGGGAGAAGAATGGAGAAGAAGGACAAATTCAGAGCTGGAATCATTGATACACGGCCGTAATATTATTCGTTTCATAAAGGCGCAGAGACTCAGGTGGTTTGGGCATATCTGCAGAATGAGTGAAACCAGAATGCCCAAAATAGTCTACAAAGAAAAACTTCACTCAAGAAGGAAGAAAGGCAGACCAAGGATAAGATGGGAGGATGAAATCAGAGAGGATATCTTAAAGATGGGATATAGAGGATGGAGAGGGATGGTTGGTGATGTTTGGAGGGCTGTAGTGGAGGAGGCCAAAGCCAATATTGGGCTGTAGAGTCGAAAAAAAAAATCCAATCGGTCACCCTTGCATAGAGCGCCTAGGAGTTTCGTAGCTTATCTCTGATTGAACATACAGATACCTGCTACGGCACTCGGCTATCACTTCGATAAATGCTCCTTTTTTTATTAATATTGGGCCGATCCTCGCGTAACTTGGATGGGACCACCGCTGATTGATGCTCTTTCATTAAAAAAATAATCGAAATCGATCGTCCAATAGTGCTCTAGTAATGATGTACTAACATGAAAAAAGAGGTCGAACTGAGGACCTCCTTCTTGTTGAAAGTCACAAGTTGTTGAAAGTCAAGCCACAATACTGCAGGTGATAAGTGATGCTAGTAGTATCAGCAATTGCCGCTAGATAGCACAAGTATTCTAACTATCATTGCTACCACGTGGACAAGTACTTTTTAATGCCGTACTCATAGAACTATAAACTTATAGTTTATAGTTCTATGGCCGTACTAAGTTGTAGGCTACTGTTTGTACTGTGTACTATCATCAATTAGTAATCTTTTCTTTTGTCATATTTCGAGTTCAGAAATATTTCTTATCATCAGAATGCCATTATGAATAAAATTCAATCAGCATTACTATTCTGAAATAGCATAATTATAGCACAAGTATTAATCACAAATTTAATTGTAGCCAATTAGCCATAAGTAGGACTATTAAATTTTAGTAAGAATAAGCATAATTTAAAAAAGAAGCTCAATAATTTTCAAACCCACGGTGCATTTACATGAGTATTATATAGACCAGGCAATTACTCCAAATATCTGATGAAATAATGTCACTCCAGACATCCTGATGAAACTCTGTACTTAATATTTTATAGGCTGAGCAACTACTCCAAATATACTGATGAAATAATATTTTTCTTTGTCTGCGATATTGACTGAAAATATTGATAAAAATGTTTGAGAATCATTAATGATGATTGCATGGAAGCATGGATTACTTTCAAATCTACGTACACTTGTATTATTCACAGAAGTATTTGTATTTGAGTATGTGTGAGAGAGAGAGAGAGAATGTATGTGAGCGGGCGAGAAAGATTGAGTGAAGATTGAGGGAAGATTCTGCTGTTTCTTTTAATGCTGAGTGAACTTTGTCCAATTACTGTACTTTTCAACTTATATTATTTGCTTTAGGAAACTCGAATTTTCCACAATATTCGATAAGACTCCATTTATCTCTAATCAAACAACTAGAACATTCTACAATGATCCAAGTAAACACCATAAAAGTGTCGAAAGCAGAGTAATTAATTGCTTAATATGATGTTTTTCAGCTTTATGCAAGTATGATGTGTTTTTATGTATGCTTATTATGTCATTGTCTACTCAAACTCAACTGTAAAGATACTTATGCTTTTTCGGCAATTTAATAAATCCTACCTATTCTATTCTTCGCACGCACACTATGAGCAGTGACCACCGTGGTGTAGTGGTTATCGCAACTGGCGACTATTCCACTGGTTCTGGGTTCGATTCCCGGTTATGCCTGGCAATTTCATCTAATTACTTACCCACAAACCGTATGCTATTTATTTGGGCATAAAACGAAATGAAACAATAGTATCATCATCATCATCATCATCATCATCATCATCATTAATCACAAACATTATGATTTTATGCTCCAGAGCCGGTGTAACAGCATTGGATCGATATCAATGAGTGGTACTGTGTACAGCCACTGCACGACCACAGCGCTAGTGTTTCGCTAGCGGCACGGTAGATTCGAAAACCGTAGTCGTTGTTGGTCTCTTGCGTGGTGAGGAGGTTATACGGCAGTGTCTTGTGCTCAAACGAACGATTTGTTTATATTCTTTGTTAATTCAGTGCTCCTGTAAAGTGATAATAACTTAGTTTCACGTGCAAGGATTATTCTGTTGGTGTGCCAATACCGATTATTAACCGAGGCAAACAGCTTCATTCATCCATCCAAGTTCAAGGTAAGGATGGGTCATCAGCACTGTTCCGCTATCACAAGTTTCATTCTGTTAGTGATGCTTCTCTACTTTTCATGCTGTCCTGATTACAGCCGGACATTCCTATTTCTTATCATATTAATAATATTTTTCCTGCAAATTTTGGTGTCTTGCAAAGGTATTTATCAAACTGACACGAAACTAATAAATATTTGGTGCCGGTTTGTTTACAAGAGGAAATTCATTGTAGGTACTCTGTTATAGGTTACAGGCGTGCTCCCTTGTGATTGGGGAGGGTGAATCCAACGAGGTATTTGAAGATGTACTCCCTGAAATTCTCTACTCTGATACTGAAAAAAAGGCTTTATTTGTGTCTTTTATGGGGATTAAAACCTCTTTTTAGGTGATATCCCCCGAAACAATCTTTAACTTGATTTCCCCCCCCCCCCACCCAAAAAAATTTTTTTTTGGATTTTCTCCTGGAGGGGGGCAGGGGTGCCAAACCCTCCCGGAAGGAACTAATCATCCTCCCCACAATCAAAGTCGTCCACACCCAACAGTAAAATTTCTGGGGGCCCTCCGCCGGAAAATTACATATTTTCAGGCCGTTTTAACTCTTATTTAACAAGAGCTTAAGGGTTGATTACATTGGGATAGTTACTCGCTAAGCGAGTGGCGAGTAGGACGTTACTGACCGACCGTGCTACAGCAGCTCAGCATACCAAGCCAAATTATATTTAAAAAAATATTTCTAGAATCACCCCCATACTATGGAATTTCTAAGACAATAAATAATATTGCAACACAAAATTAAAATATGAAGTTTACAAACAATTATTCAATGAAATTTCATCAAAACAATATACAATATATCTTGTCTGAAGTGTTATGCTGGCAGCCTGCGTGATTAAGTGTCGGCTTTCGCCACAATAATATTGTATTTTGGTGTTGGCTACTCTGCCAGCGAGTATAAATGTGGCCAAATTCAAAGTTGAGAGCCTGTCTACTGAGAGCTGCTGTAGCACGGACGGTCAGTAACGTCCTACTCGCCAATCGCTTAGCGAGTAACTATCGCAATGTAATCAACTGCAATGTAATCAATGTAAGCAACTATCGTGCAAATTCCTGAGCCCTCTAAGGGTGACTGATTGGATCGGCCACCAAAAAGACTAGGTTCTCTGTTATAAGATAACTTCCTAGTGATTTGGAAATCACCTAGAACTGTTGGTCTAACTCGTCAATCACCATCATCCAACACCCACGCACAGGCTTCAGACCTAACTGGGCCTCATCCTCCGAAAAACTAAATTATTACTGTAATGTCAAATGTACTCGTATTACAGGTCCAGGAGGCTCTAGAGGATAGAGATCCTATATTACACTACTTCATTGTTAGATCGATTTGAGTGAAACGAATTATTTTTATTTTCTGATCCTAGCCGCCTAATCGAATTTTATTTTTCCAGGCTACAAACTCTATTTCCACCTATAGTACTTCTTAATAGTGTAACGAAATTTTTATAAACCCTATCTTTTTTAACAAATGTGAAATGTACAGCCTCGGGTGCATATTTCACAGACAATTCGCTTGAAAATTATCAACATGTTGATGAGAATTTGTGGACCTGAGGGGAAGGCTAGGGCCCCAAAGCCCCCCCCCCCCCCCCCAAGTTACGCATCTGGTTATAAATAACATTATTCTATTTGAAAAAGTGTGAAAACTTGAAACATACCAACACTAATCAGCCTGGAGCACATACTCCATATAGCCAATTTGCCCATTTTTTAATGATGTCGGGGGGGGGGGGGGTAAGTCCCCTAAGCCACCCTTGGGTGTGTCACTGATTGTTCTATAAATTCATTCCTCTGGTATGTGAAATCTGATCTGTGCAATCAGCTGTCTGGAGCAACATAAGTACAGGCTGGATGTAAATAGAAACACAGCCTTGGTGGTTTGATACAGAGTGACATTGTGAAAAACAGACTTGAAATTGGCCGGTACGCAAATTGAATCAAGGGTTAGGTCTGATGATTGTGTTTAATTAGATGTACATTTACATTAGAAGTTAAGCGATTAATTTCTGATGTAAATGGAGGACTCCAAAAATTGTTTGTCGTGGATTTAATCCAACATGCTTTTCAAGCCTTTAATTTCCAGAAAAAACGTTTTAAGGAAATTCCACAATAGAGGAGTGTTTATTACAATACAGTAGTATTGTTAAACTATAGTATTTGAGGATTTTTTCCTGTTCCTCATCTACACTAAAATTTGTTGTATGATGTCACAACCTGATACCTTCAAAAATCTCAATTTAAACTGAATAATGTGTTCGAAAATTAAATAAATAATATTATTTTAATCCCTCTTTACCCCTAAAACAATTTAACTTTTGAAATATGTCACAATTCAACAGCATTATTTTAGAATAATATTTATCATCATTATAAGACAGAGTTTTCGCAGCAAAAATACATCAAACTGAAACACTGTGAATGTATGAACCTATGAACAAGCAAATCTCTCACATTTTCTATACAACATGAATTTTCAATGGGAAGTTTACCAATTGAACCAGTTGAAAGTCTTGTAGGCTGAAACGATTGATTATTGTCGTGCAATGAGTCTTTATCTAGCTAATCATCCCAAATCCCAAGCTTCAATTTTATTGGAAAGACCAATTTATGTAAATTGCCTCCGGAGGCATTTCAATATAGTTTAATCCTTTCATTGAAAATTGTTTTACCGCTACAGATAATTCTTCACCAACGTGTATAATTTTAATTAAGACGCAATCTGTTAGCTGGATGATGTACATAGTATCATAGTAATGGCTGGTTGTGTTGTTTACATTTTGTGGTATGCAAATAGGGATTTTCTCCTCTCTCTCTCTCTCTCTCTCTCTCTCTCTCTCTCTCTCTCTCTCTCTCTCTCTCTCTCTCTCTCTCTCTCTCTCTCTCTCTCTCTCTCTCTCTCTCTCTCTCTCTCTCTCTCTCTCTCTCTCTGCTAGTTCAATGGAGTAGCAGTGTCTCTTCAATTAGGAGCAGATAGGGGATGTGGGCGGAATTTTTTTCCTCTTAAAGACGCATGTGCGTGACTTGTCTGGAATTTTTAAAGTCCTCGAAGATGTCTCCAGGAGGGAGATGTCTTTGATCGTTAGCCTGTTCCCCTAGCATGGAACGTGTGTGACTGAATATAAATGTTGTCTTCTCGTCGAATCAGTTCTCAACCTCAGCTACAATCAACCAAATACTTGTTTTGTTTATAGGAGTTGTTTTTCGGCAAATTTATTAATTTTAGTTTTGTTTTGGCTGGGATCACATTATATTCATCAAATATGAACTACAAATTGTCACATTCTCATAAAAATTCCCAATATTATTGTCTGTAGGCTTGATCATCACTTATCTCGATCTCGTAATATACCGTAATATAAACATTACAATATTATTATAATGATGTGTACTTGCATTTGACAACCTTCTTGTATGTCTGTTGCATTCTTGCATTATATGCTGTTCATAACAATAGGCTATAATCACAACCTTGTGCATATTTTTTTATCCACATAAATAATCTTATCTGATTCTTCATCACAATATTAATTTTTTACCGCACTTCCTCCCTGCCACTCATCCTTTCTTTTTAACCCTAACCCCAGAAATTGAGCTTGATAAGTCAGCCAATGTACCCTAATCTAAAACCGCTATTCAAAATATAATAAAACATGTTTTCTGGGTTTTTTTAATGAATTCTTTCAAGTTTATTATTGTCATTAGTTAATTAGTGTGTGTTTGTGTGAGAGAGAGAGAGAAAGTGAACTGAAGAGCTGGATATATCTATTCTCTAACAAGGCATCCACTGTTTACTCGTCAACTGATGATCGAAATTCCACGAAACGCCTCATCAACCTATTATTTACAGATCGAATTGGTGACTCCAGGGTTTGAGTGCTTCATGGAATGTAATTTTCAGTTATTGATAGGCAATTCTCGATAGGTAACCAATCCTGTCATTGGTGGAAATTTCAGAACCTAATATAAGTAGAGTGGTGTTGGATTTCGTCTTTTCCTCATTGGGTTATGAAAATCAAATCTTTTGTGTGCACTGCAGAATGGAGAATGCTTGAGCTTAATGTTGGCACGGGTCAGATAGATCAAGCTTGTTACGTAGAGACTGCGAACAAACAATCTATCTGCATGTTTAACCCGGGCGGTATACTATGGTGTAAAGCGCATGCATCTATCTTGTGTATTCTACAGGCTTACGGAAAGCATGCCATTTGATATCAGGCTCGGTTGGAAATCCATCCACATCCATTTATTTCCCATAGCATATTGAGTACGGCAGCTTACCAATTGGAAGTGAATTACCAGTCTCGGGATTCTAAGTTTCGAAGGAGGACTCTAATGAAAATAAAAAATCAATTTGCATGTGAAACTAACATTTGATGAAAAATCATTGTGAATTAAAATTTTAAAAATATTGATATGTAAGGAAACCATTAATTTGTTTTTCTGGGCAGGTCGGTATAATGAAACAATGTTTTATTATTGTGATTAATGTCAATTATTATCGTTGTCAGTCATCTTCATACAAGAACAGCGAAAAAAATAACTGATCAGCTATGCAAAATGTTGTTGAGCAAAATATTGATAAAGCTCTACATGGCTGTGTTTTGGATAGTGTAGTACCATGAATATTTCAATATGAACTATAAACTATAGGCTACTGGTGCACTATCGGAAACGAGTTTTCATCAAATAATACGTTTTCCATTATTGATTCAAGTGTTTAGCAGGAGTAATAGTGTGTCATGGTCACTACAATTATTCATTTTCTATTGTGGACGTTGGCTCATAGCTGGATGGTGATCATTGACGTAATTCAGTATGAAAAGAGTCAATTTTCATTGTCTCTTTATTCAAGAGTAGCTTACTATTGTCTTATATTTCACTATTTAACTTGAATTATTTATACTGACTGAGAATTTGCAAAAATTGAAATATTCTATTCCGTTTCTTGATTCTATTTTAGGATATTGTTTATTCTATGTATAGGCTAGCAGATTAAAAATCTAGCAGATTATAAATTTTAACTGATATAAATTAAAAATCTAGCAGATTATAAATTTATGTTGCCTTCTTTGATGACGTATCAAGTTTCATACAGTTCGTGAATGTTCTTAACCAAGTCATATTTGCTATTGGCGTTGCTCAATCTATTAAAATTGAAGTTCTCATCTATTGACCAAACCATTTTATCCACACTTTTTAACGTTATAACGTGTTATAATCGCGAAATATTAATGATACAACGTTATTTACCTGCAAATGTGATTCAGTACCTCTCAACTTCAACAACATTGGAAAGATATCGTGATAAGATGATTGAAAATAACTGGAATTATGAATTAATGAGCTGCATGTGCCCATGTGAAATAATTATGAACTCCATGTACTGGTAGTCTTTCCAAAACGTAGTGTAGCATATAAATATGCAATTGTTACTGGAAGCAGTATTCTTGTTAATCGAGATTTCTGTGATAATAATAAATTATTGTTATAATACTCTCATGTAGCCTAATAGTGCTGTGCGTGGTTATCATAAGTGGGGATCTAATTTCTCATGTGAGCTGAAAATCTTCAAAATTGAGGTCAGTAACAAACGAGTATTCAGAAGTGTGAGATTTTAGGGAAATTATTTGTTACGGGTCTTTTTTGTCACCTTTTCTATCGTTATTCTAAGAAGTTCAAAATGTGTTTTCAGTGTAACTCGTATAAGAAAGCTGATGTTTTGCCTATAGGCCTGTCTTATTCATCTTGTGGAATGAGGAATGTAACAAATGGAAATTATTATATTCCTTTTTTTAATTGAATTGCATGGTACATCCTAATTCTTTCATGTTCATCAATTAATCTAATTTGGTATAATAAAGTCTTCTATAGGAATATTTTTTAATTGTAATTATTTTCCTAATTTTTTTCAATTGTACTGGCCCTTCCTGAGTTTCAGATTCACTAGGAATGAATGTATCAATTATAGCAGTCGCTTAATTTTTAATCGAATTAAGCAGGTAATTTTCGCCTGCGGGAAATTAACATTTATGTTTATTCTTAGTTCACGATCTTGATTATTTCTCGACGTATAACGGTTAGTGTTAGTATAGAGATGCCAGAGTAAATTAGGTGGAGATCTCCTGTTCAGCCGCAGCTATTTCCTCAGGCTACACGTGCAAGTTTCCATTTTCCCCTTTTCCTTATCCGAGTAGGCAGCTTTCCCCGGGGGATTTCGGCTCCATCCTTGACTCCTTGGCGCTTGAACTTCATGCAGTTTTAGCTCGGTTCATTATCAGTTCAATCGCCCTCAACCTTCGATCAATTCAATGGCGTCCAGCATTCGATACACACTGAATACTAGTTTTCTTTGCTACTGCGTTGAACGCCCACTGAACCGAACTTCCTAATGTCAAATGTCTCTGGGCCAGGGTATTTGAATTTCTGACAAACTGGCTGTCTTTCGTTGAGATGGTTTGATCTTTTTTTACATGTGTTCTTGTGCCCTTGCCATCTTCATCAGCCCACACAAGTCTACACTATGATTCCACTTGACTTTTTCTTGTTTTAATATGGATTCTTCTCACGTGTTCAGTTATGAGTTTCTAGATACCAAAAGTCCACTTGGTCTTTCTTTTTAATTTTCAAAACAACTAACTACGCCTAATTATGACCACTTTATTGGGCACCAGAAATGATATGAGGCTAGCCACTCTTTATTATTAGTATTAAGCCAGGTTCACACGAGCTACAATCGCGCAATTGTAGCCAGAGCAATTATTCTGACGGGCAACAGCCTCGCCAAAGCAATTATGAATCGCAGAGCTGTCGCCGACTTTTTTCCTACTACAAATACAAAAAACATAAAAATTTCAGATATTCAAATTTTTTAAATTCCCATCCTACTGAGCTCAGCCACCTTAATCCAAAACAACTTTAATTTTTCTCCTCTCACTAGAATTAACATTTTTATGCTATAAAATACATTCATGGATCACGGCAACTTATGCAGTTTAAACAAATATTCTATAAAAAATGTTATTATTCATGCTAGAAAAAATCTCAAGTTCCTATGTATTCACGACAGTGAGCAGAGTACGCTAGGATTTTGAAAATTCAAAAATCCAAAAATTTTTGTTGCTAGCTGAGTTGAAACGGTAATGACTGGCTACAAGCGCGCGATTTTAGTAGAATCGGCTACAAGCCGGCTACATCGCAGCGAAGTGTAGCTCATGAGAACTGCATAATCTGATCCTGTATTCAGGATCGCGCAATATTTCTCGCGCAGTATTTAGGATCTCCACTAGAATCGCGCAACTCTCGATAATTTCTCTGACTACTAATTGCTCTGGCTACAATTGCGCGATTGAAGCTCATGTTAAACCGGCCTTAGTATTCTATTGTCGATTAAAACGTTTCTTCTCTCAAGTACCTCTTTATTTGTTCTCCTCTTTTAGTTTCTCTAAGATCTGTGACAGTTATATTAATTTAAAAAAGTAATATTTGAAGTACTATTAAAACATAATTCTCAAATTAATTTAACTCCTAATAATCAGTCTCATATTAGGAACACCTAATCAATGATATTGCTTTGGACAAAACTTAACTTGTTTTCTTCATTTCATGACAGTTTCCAACACTCATCCCAATTTCTAACGACTCTTCTTTTATTTCATTGTTTCCCTTCCTATTTTTTTCTTATCCTTTTCCAATGTTATAGCCTGTTGCAACTTTGGTTAGATGAATTTTGTATATTTTATATTGTAATTATATTTGTATTTCATTTATAAATGTGTGAAATAAAGAATTATTATTATTATGTTACATTGTGTTCTTCTCAAGTAATGTACTTTTATAACTTTTATTTTACTTTGTAAGCTTCTCATAGAAAAATGTATGTTTTGTTTGGTTATTTAATAAAAGATTAAAAATATTTTTTTTATCCTGTAACAATTATTCTCTAACTTGTCATCAACTTAATACTGGTTCGTACATAATATTGAGTGTTTGATCTCTATTTTACGTATTTTCCATTTTCAAACGTCTCACTTTTTTCTCTCTTGTTGCAGCAAAAGAAGCAGCCCTATCAGATGGATTGTGTGGTGGCGGGAGCAGGCGGTGGCCTCGTCACTGAGCGAAGTCCGGCCAAGTCCGGACTTCACGTCAACTTCACCGACAAGGGCGAGGTGAAGGAGCGCCGAGAAAAGTTCCTGACGGCCAAGTACGGCAGTCACCAGATGTCACTCATACGCAAGAGGCTGGCAGTCGAGATGTGGCTCTATGACGAACTGCAGAAACTCTATGAATCATCGGTGAGTCATTAAATCACACTTCTGATTACATGCCTTATCACTGACAATAAATCTATTCAATGTGCTGGCTTTACAACGTGTTACAAAAGTTAAACTTTCACTTTCTTCTGTATTACATTATTCCAAACAAAGGTATTCCAACAACTTGCCAGTTGTACACATTGCTTGTCATACCTAACTGTAATATATATGTGTATCTAGTACCATAGTCGATTTCGACTGTAGGTGATGACTCTTCAGACTTCAACGTTATGTTTCAGTTCAAAGAGCGTTCTACTCAAACGATTAGTGATGTAGGTTGCGACGCTTTCCTCAATAAGCTTATAGAGTTATATTAGCATGCAAAGCCCACCGAATCAAATTTTGAAGTTCTATGCTTGACTGTCCACTCTCTCCACCACACAGGGTCTGGCTGCACAGTTGAGTGCGTATAGTATCCTCCACACGTCTGAGCTAGTTTCTGCGTCCAAGCCATCATCTACTGCTAGAGGCATTTGGAAAGCAACGCAATTGATGAACCCTTTTTTTTATCTGAGATTTATAAAACTTAATTCACCTTAAACCACAATAAAGCTAAGTTGTAATATATGGGACATTATAAATGATCTATCCTTATTCATCTACAATCATTTTTAATAATAAACTGATTCAATAGTTTGAAGGACCCGACATAACTTCTATTCTGAAGAGAATTATACTGAAATCTTAATATTTTTGCTGTAAAGTTACTTAAATACTGTACATTAATTAAGATGTTGGTATTTTGGCATAATTTGCTTAAAGAATCCCAAATAAATTGATGTAAGAACAGATATAGCAAGATTATCCACATGACTTATTTTCTAATCAACACGAAAATTTAATAAATTAACTTTAAATAATAATAATTTAAAAGAGTTTCTTTAGTCAGATTCTCATTATGCTACTCATCAGTGCCGTAGCTCTAGGCGAGGGCAGCCGGAAGCACTGCGTCGGGATCTCCAACCAAAGGAGGCCTGCTACTCATAAACTCATTCACCAAGTAATCAATGACGCAATACAATGATTGTACAGTACAGTTCACAATCAATGAATCAATAATAATTAATATGTGGTGGAGGAACAGAAGGAGGAGGCTATTGGAAGTGACTCATCTTTTTCAATTGCTAGATTGCTAGACCCGTTGTGGTAATCTAATATTATTAGGTACGTGGCTTACCTGTTATCTCAAGGCTCCAGTAGTCAAGCTTACTCTAAGTAGACCGTAGACTATATCCGGAACTGGGGGGTCTGAGTTTGTTTGTTATCGATCAAGTCCCCTGCGCTATTAGTTAGGCTAATGTTATTTACACTATCAGTTATTGCTTTTGCTTGCAGGCTAATGGAGCGTTTGGAGCGAGCAATTTGATCATGTTTTACTTTTTACTTTTTGAACGAACAACTCAGTAGCGCAATAACTTTCAGTAGAGCAGTTCCTACTCAATTACTTTGCTCTCTGTTGAAAACTCGCCTAACACAAAGAGAGGAAATTCTTCTCTTATCTAGACTGTTGAAACTCTGTGGTGGACTCATCTACTTCACAATTTTTAACTGGCTTTAAACTACCGATTTCAACAAAACGCCAAGGGGCATTAGAAATTCACCCCTTGAATGTCATGCTATCATGTAATAATGCTGCATCTACTCTCGTGCTATCATGACTAGAAGCCATGAAAGGAAGAAATTAGGAAAAGAAAATTTATTTTCGAAATTAGTTATGAGTAATTGGAATGGATCATTATTGCAGCACTGTTACTGCTCAGTTCAATGTTGAACAGCAATGCTTCGCCTCTCATTTCCAAGTTTTAAGGGATTAGTACACTATGAAGGGAGTGCTCTGCTACGCTTACTCTATCTTGGCTACATAAGAATGATAAAAAAAATTTAAAAATAAAAGGAGAAAGAAGTGAGTGCGAAATAATGAAAAGAGGACATGATCATACTTGAGGAGTAGAAAAAGGAGAAAGGATAGGAGAAGAATTTGTAACTTTCCTCCCTCCTAGTACGTTGGAACTGGGCTATTCCCAAAATTTTGTTGAGAAGTTACCTGGAAACAATAATTTCGAATACCAATCAGCACTAACAAATCAAGATTCATTAGTCTTGATTGGCATATTATGCACCTTGTCTTATTCAACTAATGTGGAATGGTAGTGAACTCAGTGAAAGGCTGTTTTTATGTCTCTTGGCAAACTATAATGAAAAACATTATGAATAATAAAAAAATTATCACTGAGTACATCATATTCAATTCAACAAATATCATAATCTTAAATTTGTAAAATTGTCTAATTCAAGCCTTGAACAGATGCTCATGGCAGGAAATTTCACGTGTTATGCGTATCCTTGTCTATCTCTAAATGTGAAAACAATCCATCATACAAATGTAGGTTACCATTACAATGCAATGCAAGTGTAATTGAATTTCAATTGTATGAATCCACGCTAACCTGAATTTTTTGTAATAGTTCATTGCTCGTAGGCTGCACTCTCATTCGTTGTGTATTTTCCTTTTCTGTCAACTAGCGCGGCAGATCCGGACTATTCTCAGGCTAATATCAGTTTTACTAAATTCAGCTGAAAGATCAGGAGTCTTAATTTGCAGATGATTAAAATAAAAAAAATGAATATAGAAATCTAATTGCAATATTAATAGACTATTCGTAAAGACTATTCATTAAAGAAATGAATAAACTATTAGGAACAAAGAATAGATGGAATAAGAATATCATTGGACAATGTGATAGAAATAAAGAATAAATAAAATGTGATTCGAAAGTTGTGAATTTAGAATTGAGGGATATGTGACTTAGAATAATGGTAATGATCCCGCAACTGAAAGAAGAACAACGTCTTTAGGAGAATTAGCTCAACGTTTAGACTTTGTACAATACTGTGGGAGGTTGAAAATCTGGATTCAATGGTTGAATGTGGATTCAATTAATGCTGCGATTTGTATCAATTGAACATTCTATTATGTATTTCTATGTGAAATGATTCCAAAATCGATTGAAGCTCTGGAGTTTGCCATAGTGTCTTCTTTTCATGCTATTTGACAATGCGATTGTAAAGAAGATGTTGGATTTACGAAGAATAAACTTTTTAATGCATAGATGGATAGCAAAACCATAAAACTATAGGAAAGAGCATGAGCCTTAAAAAGCTATTAAGACTTGATCAAATTGTAATTTTGTAGAATTTAAGTTGCAAAAACTTGTTGACTTTCAAAAAAAGGAAAAGATAAGCATGTAGAGAAATTATGAAGGATCAATAGTAAACGTTAGCAAACTTGAAATAAATACATCAATCAAATTTAAACACACGATAACATTTTATTGATAGAATGTCCGCATGCTATGGATGTATACTTCTACAAATTCCGCGCAATATAGTTTTTTCTGGAGTAGCGTACGCACACGGGCAATCCGTGGTCTGTGACTAGGCAAGGCCTCACTGAGTACTATCTCTTTATAGTGAAGTCTTGGACAAGGTGTGAGTGAGCGTACCGAATCGAGACATTCGTGATGCTCCAGTGGTGATATAGAGCTCGAAGGATACTGAAAAATGGCACAGAGTGCGTGATAGAAAGGAAAACCTAACCGTGGAAACATGCTACCTGGAAAACATGGTCGACAAACCATGAGAAGACAATGAGAAAGAAAAGAAGAGTGTGACTATGTAAAAGTGACATCTGATTATTCTTGAGCGGAGCTCTTAATTCGAGAAGCCACATTCGTTCTATTGAGCTCCCCAAGAAGCGAAAGGAGCTATGTGTTTCTTCAGGTGCCAACTAGAACTCCAGCGTGATCTGTCGTGGATTATTACAAAATTATTAACGCTACATGGACACACTTTCTTCCTACCAAAAGTGTATGTAGACAGATAGGATCTGAGACGGCGTGAAGAAACATGATTTCCACATGAAACATACCACGATGTTACAAACGATTTGGAATTTAAAGACATTACAGTATTATAAATGGGGAAGATGGAAATCTGGTTAAACGTTTATCTTTCAACGAATATATTGATTATAATTCGATTAAAGCTTGTAAAGTAGCATAAAAAAGAATGATTTTAGTGTACTATTTAGTTAAAAGTACGTGAAAAGAACAACAATTTTGGGCAAGAAACCTCTTTTTCTCTTCCAATGAATGTATTTGATATGTAATTAATTAAGTTAAATGAAGTAAATGTGAATTATTAATAATTAAAATTTTGACTTTTATAAGTTTTTTTTTAAATAAAAAAAATTAAAAATCAAATAAAAATTAAAAATTGAAAAAAAATTTCATGAGTAATAATAATATAAGTAGATGGAAATTTAATAGGATTTATCGGAAAGATTGATCATTTTCTTATTGGAGCATATCAGCTTGGAGATCTTTGCGATTTATTGTGATAAAAAATTTCGTGCATTTCTTCATTGAAAGTGAGCAATTTTATTACAAGTACAAGCTCATTAGTACAAGCATCCAACTCATTACCTACGCACAGGTCTCATACCTATGTGGGCTTCATCCTCCAAAAAAGTCTCCATTTGTTTCGCTTCTACAAATATTATAGTATATAGTCTAATATAATTATATTGGACTATGTACTATATGTATAAGAAATATACATATAGTATATAATAATACTATATATATATATATATATAAATTCATATATATGTGTGTGTGTGTATAAGAAACAGGTAATAGAAAGAAGAAGTGTCGTGCTATGGCAGCTTGCCATCTCGTCAGTCTTGCATTTGTCAGTCTTGATTTCCTCTCATGATCTGATTCTGTTGACTGATCTGCCTGTATATGAATCGCTTTTACTTAGATGAATTCGATAAAATAAAGAAACCTTTCTTGAAACAATAAATTGAAGATGAATAAAATTAAAGAAACAGTCTGAATAGAAAATCTGCTTTGGTACATGCTGGTCTGCCTGTACTCTGTTCTTTTGTTGCACACCCCAATTGGTTCTATCTTGTGTTATATGAAAAAAATTACTAACCATGAATAAATTATATCTACTGAAATAGATAAATCCTATAAATGAAGAAACCCTACTTGAAACCATAAAACGTAAATTGAAAAAGCAGACTGAATGGGGAAATCTGTTATGATACATTTTTCCAACTGTATAGTTATAGCTTGCCCACACATTTTCTTTCATAGAAGGCCATATACGTGGAGATGTAACGGCTTGGGAGTAAAGTGATCTAGTGTTAGGGGAAGGCGCAAAGGGGGGTCTGAAGTATGCTCTCAATTTCGTGGGACGCACGGACATAAAAAGTGAATTTCCAAAAAGAAGGAATTTCTTCCTTCCAAGAAATCTTACATGAGGGAGGCGTTATTGAGTTGGGTTGGTCGTTCCACCGGTAAGTGCCAACTGGAGTGCCTCCTAATGAAATCAGTTTCTCTTTAGCTCTCCTATTCGCTCTATTCGTCTGTTAAAAAATAAAACTACGAAAGACGAAAATGAAGACTGTGAAAAGGAATGAAAACTATGAAAGACGAAAATGAAGATTTAAAAAATAAAATGAAAACTGCGCAAGAAGCAGAAAATGATGGCTAAAAGAAAGGGAAATATTTTACCTTTTATCATGAAGAATGATGTAGAGGAGCACCAGTAGCTTATACGACTGAACCATCAAGTCTGAATTCTTTCTAATTTGGCTGGTGGTTTCTTGGTTAGCTGAATGCTTAATGATTGTATATTAAAATAAAATGTTTGAAAGTAAAAATCTATTTAAAGTATAGAGTATAAAAAGAAATGTATAATATGTTATGTAAAGTGTAATAAGACAAACATTTTCGTGGCTAGAGCTACCTGAATCAAATCTCAATTTTCATATTAATGAAGATTTCTTTTCTGGTCTGTCCTTTTTTGCCAGTCTATCAGTCTTAACAATAACGTCAATGAATTAGCGGAATTTATCCAAAGATAATTTGAAAGAATTCTGTCTTATTAATTACACTTTTTATTGGTTTTAACTACTTTTCTCTCCACCAGCACAAAAAGTTAAGAGATTAATATTTCTTATTTCTTTGTCACCAGTGTTCAATGAAAGCTAAAGTCTACCAAAGTTAAAGTCTAACGTCTTCAATGAAAGCTGATTAGTCTACCAACGTTAAAACATTTTTCCAATACATAGATCAATCATACAAGGAACTAGATACTATGATAGAAATATCAGCCAAATAAATTCTATTCCGTAGTGGAAATACCTGAATATGAATATATTTATTTAAGCTGACAGGCTTCGCCACAGCTGTACTACATCCGCCATTTCACATCCCTCTTTCCATTTTCCTTGTGCCAAAACAATCCATATCTGTCAGTTCCATTTCTCTGTTTGAATTCACTTGATATCTTTCTTCCAGAGCCAGGAGCTCGCAGGCATATTTTATAGGAAAAAAATGCGATCGACAGTCACCAAGATACGACTTTGATACTCTATCCAATCTTAAACAATAGTAAATAGTATTGATTTACATCAATAGTAAACAATTGACATAGGCCAGTAGAACATTATATATATATATATATATATATATATATATATATATATATATATATATATATATATCATAGTACAGTAGATAGATCTAAATTATCTATTATAATGAAAATCTAGATGATATGTCATTGAATCATAGGTGGAGACACGAGTGGACCCAGACAACGTTTATAGGGGTGGTATCACCTACAAAGAGTCCTCCTCCCCTAGAAGAAATAACTATGTACATTCTTTTATGATGGTTTAGGATTTTAGGGGATACATCGTATTTATCCCCCCTCGTTCCGCGACTGGCTGGGGATCAACTTGACTCACTTCAACTTCATCGACAAAAACCATTAAAATTGCCATCACTAAAACAAACCTTGGTGGAAATTTGTATTGAAAGTCTACTTAGGAATCACATCACTTGAATGGTTCAAATTCAAAAACACCACTCAGTAAAATATTTCGTTCTGCACCGTTCAGATCAATCAATTAAATAAATATTCATATATATACAGGTATATATTCATAATATATCAATCAATTAAATATTTATTATTATTATTATTAATTAATCAATTAATAATTATTATTATTATTATTTTTTTAATCGATATAATAATAATAAAGAATTTACTTATTATAATAATCACTAGGCCGTAATGCTTCTAGGCAATTCAAACTCAATTGAACCATTACGGCTTAGTGATTATTCTAATAAGTCAAATCGTTATTATTATATCGATTATCAATAATAATAATAATAATAATAATAATAATAATAATGGTTCATTGATTATAACTGAACGGTGCAGAACGAAATATTCAACTTAGCGATTTTGAATTTGAACCATTCATGTGGTGTGATTCCTACGTAAACTTTCAATACAAATGTTCACCATATTTGCCATGTACAACACCCACTACTACCAACTACAAAGCTTTCAGCAGTGAAACATCAAGTTTTAATCAGTGCCTCTCAGGACGTAACTCACAACATCAGGTGCAATTGACTCGTTTCACCAACGTAACAACAACTGGCATTGTAGTAGTAGCAGTATGAAACAAGAGCTGAGAAGTGAATATTCAGTTCTGGTTGGTCGGTGAAGTGATGCCTGCCTGATGCCTGCTCTGCTCTGCTATGCCTTGCTTTTCTATGCTCTTTTATCTGCAGTGGCTTGCTCACTTACTCATGCGTCCTTTCCGAGGTCGACGAACTAAAAGCCCATAACAGCGTACAAGATCTAGACCAGATATTTGGCGTCACAGGAGGATTCGTTTAACCTACTTGCACCAAGAAAGTTCTAATCCTACCGATCATTCCACTGTAATTTACATTTTATGTCAGAGGAATCAGGGCTAATCGCTTGTGATCAATGAATTTTCTCTATCTGACCACTAGATTCTAGACAATCTGATACAAATCTAAGGGTTAAAAATTCGAATCAGTATTGTATTAATATTACCATAGTTGCATAGAAAGCTGTGAATTAATGTCGTTTGAAGCTCATATTCTTGTTCAAACTGTAATTATTGACTCAATTTATTGATAGAAATGGGGCTGAACTCTTATGATCAATCATCACATATTAAAAAATGTTCGTTCTCTGCATCACTTTCCAGCTTACCTAGTAGAAAGAATATCAGCTCTCACTAGTTGTATTGATGTTGGTGTTAGTGATGTTGATTAGAAGAGTATAAAGGAAATTGAAATGTTCTTAGCACAAAAATACCTATTTGAAATTAGGGAAGTGATAGCCGCGAGCCGTAGCAGGTATCTGTTCAATCAGATAGATAAGCTGCGTTCTCGTAGGTCCTTTTTGAAACGGTGACCGATTAGATTGGCCAGCAAAAAGACACTGTTCTCTGCTGAAAATCACTTTTTGGTGGTTCGGAACCCACCTAAAACTGTAGGTCCAACTCATCAATCACCATCATCCAACTCATCACCCACGCACAGGTCTCAGACCTATGTGGGCTTCATCCTCAAAAAAAAAAAATGTATTGAAAAAATCAGTTTTGCCGCAAATATTTAGCTTACATTTGACTACTAATGATACATGTTGATATGTATGTACGAAGCAGATTGTATCTATTTCAACTTTTTTATGCATCAGTAAGTCTGATTACAGTATGTTTAACAAACTAGCCTGTTTAACAAATATAGGCTTTTTTTAAAAAATAACAGAATAGAGTAGCTTTAGACTCGCAGAGCTAGAAGAATAGATCTTTAGCTTTAGTCCAGAACTAAAACAAGTATACTTGCCAGAAATCTAACAAGATAAGTAGATAACCGAAAACAAGCTGTAATCAAAGTAAGTCGCAAACTACAAAATTGTTTAGTAAAAAGTAGTAATTTGCTGCTAAATCTCTTTGCTATAAGCTTTTTCAATGAGATTCAAATATTGAATCTATTTTCTCATACATACTAATCTCTCTATTGAATGCGAAATTTATGTGTTTTGGTATATTTACTGTGCTATCTTCTTTTTTACTAATAATATGAGTCTTAATGATTAGGTTAATGGGTATGGGCTGTCGCCGTGGTAGGGCCTAACTAGGGAAAAGAAGATACCTCTCTTCACTTCTTACCTTTGGGGCCTAACACCAATACTGAAACAAATTTTGATGAAATTGCGGTTTTCAAACCGATTCACTTCTATGTCTGCTCATATGGAACAATATGAATTTTTATTGCTCCTTATTCAAGAGCAACTTTCGTATCATTCTTTCAAATACCTACTCTTTGTGTTTAAGCCATTGTTCTCATGAACAATCTAAACAAACCTGTGCATAGTGAATTAATAGCTTATACGTAGGTTATCCGAATAGTAAAAAGTTCAATGTTAAATGCTACGCGAAAAACCAAGTATAGTAATAGTATAGGAATAGCTCCAATTTCATATTCGCTACAGTATTTTTTAAGATGCATACTTGTAGTACACTTCCAACATGAGTTTTCTCATGTACGTATTTCAATATCTGAGTTTAAAAGTTTTTTTTGTTACTTGTGAACTTACCTAAAAGTATAAAATACACTGTAACGATAAAATTTTCCGACGGTAATACATCTATGGTCTATTTTTTGTGTGAGTAACCATAGAAGTATAAATTATTACTAGTCTCATACTTCGAGTCACCTTTCTAGAGCTTTTTGTACATCACTGTGATACTGTGAATTATCAATATGATAATTGAACAACAGAATCGTGATAATGTGATACCAATCAAATACTTGGTTTACTTAAACATTTATTTTAAACATTGAGTGATTGAGTAGTGATTAGAGTATATTTTTCTTACAAGGTTGAAAATGTGAGGAGGAATGGAGCGAGGCCTGCTCGTTCTGAAGCAATTAAAGATGTAATGTAATTACAATTTTTTGTACTTATTCAGCCTGAAGAAAGTCTGCTTGTCTCCAAGCAATAGACAAGTATGATGAAATTACAATATTGTAATTTTTATTCACATAAGCCTACACTTCACATTTATATTCAAAGTTGGGAAAAATTTGCTTCTACTTCCTCATTTATTCAAACTCAAGAAGATATGTGGATGGGGATACTTTTTTACTTTCAAAATAGTTCTAATTTGAAGTTTTCAACTCAAATATACCCTCTACCTCTTTTCGGAAAATTTTTGTAGGAATTATTGTTATATATATTGTTGATACTATTATAACTTGATTGTATGTTTCTAAGATATGTATTGTTACGGGTTCTATCTCTAAAATAATGCTGGCTACACTTTAAATTAACACTCGCACTTTATTAACACAAATTATCCACAACTCGTACTGTTCAGTTATTTCTTACACAAAACAATATAATCGGAAGCAGATGAATCGACTATGTTCAGCTAATAAAGATTTTGCAATATTGATGTACAAAAATCAATCACAAAATGTCAAAAGGCTGATCTAATATTAAATAATAACTGTTCAATAATTCAAGGGGAAGCGTCTAATGCACAACAGTTGAAACTCTACAAGCACTTACAAGTCACTGTATAAACTGTCAAGTAAGCCCGAATAATAATCTGTCACAATATACTACGATTTACATGACAGAAGGAAAGTTCATTAACACAGTTTGTAATAGCACCAACGGATTGCACTGTCATTATTAACAGAAACGGGAACTGTCACATTACTTGTTATCTCGACAAACTTCAAACAAGACTGACTAACTTTTACCTACACGCTCGCTTTAAATAGGTTTTATTTGAACTAGAAAGATGGAGATTTTTCCAAATTGTTCCATGGAATTCTAAACAAACATTCTACAATATTCGATATGATTCCATTAAATTCTCATTAAGCATTTTAATGACATTTAGATAAACTGTAAGGCAAAGAGAGTGCGGGGAAAAAGCAAACAATTAGCTTAGACCCGAAGACTTGTTGACACAAGCAGATAACACCGAAAATCACCGTTCATTCTTCCACAACAGTACGATTCATATTCTGAATGAGAAACACATCAAACTGTAATCTTTATACGAAATAACTTCAATAATAATTATTGTTGCTTCATTGAAAAAGTATATTCCTTCCATATTGTTCATGTTCTACCTACTCTTATACGATTAGCTAAAAATTAGTGGATAGGCAATAGTATGCTATACTAATTGAGCAAACTAATTACTCAAAAACTCAATTAATTAGCGGTGTGTCGGATTCGGTTCCGACGCAGTGTACACGCAAGCTGCATTGCGGTTTAGTTTCCGGAGGTGGAACACGCGCGTCTCACTTATCTCTCCAAACTACAAACAAGATAAACTTCAAACTTCAATCGTTCGCCTCGCGCTCTCTCTTATTGTGCTATCCCAGCGATAGACGCTTCTCAACTGTTGAAGAAAGTGAACAAACTCCTCTATTTAGTCGAGGTCTTAAACTAAAATCTACTATGCTTGGGCACCAAAAGCAAGTGATTAAAAAGTTCTCGGTGCTCAGGGAGTGGAAGATATAAAGGAGCTCAACTGCCGGTGGACCGAAGACTATGGGGAAGAGCTTTGATTTGACAGCAATAAAATGTTGAAGGAAACTCACAACAATTCAACTAGAGAATTTCATTGTTAACACGTGTAGTTTGAACTCATTCTTAATTATTATTGACTTTTTTTCTCAGCTGTAAAATCGATCAACATGTAAATATATTCTATTAACCTTGGTGGGGATGGTCGTGCTCAACTTCTCTACTTGTCAAATGGTACGCTCAGGGGCCTGTTGCATACTAACAAAAAATTACAATAAACGAGTGAAATAATTTACTAACAAATACACAAATATAATTAATTATTATTTATACATTTTTAAAACGTCGTATGTAGTCTATTTTCCTCTAACGAAGTTGAGTTGAGTTATGCTGTCAGATTTGGGTGACTAAAATCACAAAATATTTTTTATTATGTTGGTAAAATTGTCATGAGTGTGGAGTAAACTGTTTTATTTCTCTACTTAGAAGAGCGATGCTCTTTATATTCATACTGCACTTTCTCGATTCAATGCATCTCTGAAATCTCCCCCATTATAAATCATTATATAAACGTACCAAGTGATCTTTATTCTCTTTGGTCGTTGAGCAAATTGCCACTTAGAAATCCAATTTAGTCTGTGATAAGAAAATTGATATCGATGTTCATCAATAATTGAGTTCCAACTATAAAACCTTTATGACAGTAATAAACATGAACTCCTTCCTATCCAGTGTACAAGGCTTGACAGAAGATAGTAATTGATTTCGGTTTTATGAAAGTGATAATCAACTGGATCCATTATAGTGGAATTATTTTAGTGATGAACCTTCAACATAATTGCAACTCAACCGATTTTTTTAATGATAGCTCAGAGTGCCCATAATTTATCCCCTAAAAATCCCCATAAATCCCACCTTGGCAACATGCCCAAATATCAAAAATGGCCGATGTTATGGGGCCCGAATATCATGAGTACCCGTATTTTATTATTGTTTGTAATAATCATGAATAAATATTTATATTTGTCTCCTTTTTAATCATGCAAACTATTTATTACTATAGTTTATTTTTTAGCCTCTAAACTCTTGTTAATTAGGAATTAAAGCAACTTAAAAGTGCGTCATTTGACACTTGAATTTTGAAAATTTTCCGGGAGAGGACCCCCGGACTTACTTGTGGCTATTCCATACCCCCAGTCTTTTAGGCTCTCCGATTGTTTTTCCTGGGTTCAGCCTTGCTGACAACTATTAAATAGACACTTATTTAAACTTATAATAGAAACTTTTGATCTCATACTTTGATTGAATATTCTTTTTCCAGAGTCCAAAGTTGCTTTTACTTATCTCACGAAATAGTATTATTTTATTAATCAAGTCATTTCTGTCTCTGGTCAATTCTTATTTGTGGTAAATCCTTATATCCTGATTTTCTTTCAATTTTATAGTGCAACTAAATGATGTAAGATGTATTTATTATATATATATATCTTTTACATCTTTATTCATTTTTGAAATTCTTTTATTATTTTTCAAATCTTGTTCTTTGTATGACATCTTTGGCTGTTCAGCAATGAAAATCCTTCTCGAAGCATATCCTACAATTAAATGTGAATCTTATATTTGTTGTTTAGAAGGAATAAATCCTCTTATGTTTTCCTTCTTCTCTTTTTACAACCTTCTTTGTTTCCTATCTTATGTTTCCTTGGTTCCGTACGCAAAGAGAATAATAAAATATTGTGTTTCAAACTATTTTTTTTAATTAATTATTTTTATAACAATTTCATAAGGCGATAAGCTCAAGCTTCTGATGAGACGGCACCCAAATTCCTGACCTATTTCAGCAGGCAACCGAACCCGGGTTCAATGGTATTGTACAATCATAATAGACCTCACATTTGTTTCAAACAGAATACTGCACTGTGTCAATAGTTGTCAAGTAGACTGTATTTAACTTGACCTCCCAAGTAAGAGGATTTTAGAGCTCAGTAGAATGGCATTTGAAGCCACTAAACATCAACAAAAGGTCAATGTAGGTCATGAGGTAATCCTATCTGTTTCGCATATTTACTAATAATTGATTATTTGACTGCCAAACGCAAAGTTTCCACTTATTCTTTTTGGATTAAACTTGGATCAATCAATAATTATCATCAATCAATCAATTCATTATCGACTCACGCATATAAATAGTATTAATATAACAATTGCGATCAAATATTGTCTCTACATGAGAAACTGAAATCACAGTCTAGATACACATAATTTTTTTTCTGAAGATGAAGCCCATTAAATGATTATTGTTACCAAAACGCACATTTCTTCTACTTTCTTAGCTAATAGAATGTTATTATTTTATATGAATTGATAATTAATATATTTTATTGATAATATTTCTCTGTTCAAAGAAATTATTACACTCGTCGAATTTCTATGAATATAATTGGAATGTAAAATGTGTAAAGATAAAAATAGAAAAGTAGAATAAGAAAAAATAAGTCCTTTTGAATGTTGGTGCTCTAACACATTTTCTGACCTCTAATTTATTCATTGGCCAAAAACTATCCACTGTCCCCATCTAAATGTAAAAGCTGTGATATAATTGCCAATGTACTGTTTTTGCTTAAATTCTTTTGCAGCTTGTAAATGAGTTGGTGAAAATTGACTGTTTCACATTACTGTAGTTATGGTAGTAGTCTTTGATTTGAGGACGTCATTTATGTACCGGAAGGAATGAATTTAATCGGAAATCTCGCTAACATGGCACGCTCAGTTACACGTATGACCATGCATTTATTACTTGTACTGAATGGCAGCTCAGTTTCTGACTCATTCATCGACTAACGAATTAGAATCGTGAATCACCTTTGTGTATGTTCTAATTGTAACAGGGCGATGTTACCAGTAATGTAGAATGTAACAGTTTACAGTTATGAAATGGAAATTCCAACTGTCAAGGACTATATTTCGCTCTCTACGAAATAGAAATTAAATGGGTCAAAAGTATGATTAAGAAGTTATTATTAATGTTATATCACGGATACAATGTGCGAACAATACTTAACATTTAAAAAATCGTGTATAATTTTACCATAATTATTTTGTAGAATAATGTTTCTAGAGCTTTAAATTTTTTTTTGGAGGATGAAGCCCACATAGGTCTGAGACCTGTGCGTGGGTAATGAGTTGGATGATGGTGATTTATGAGTTGGACCTACAGTTTTAGGTGGGATCCGAACTACCGGGAAGTGATTTTCAGCAGAGAACAATTGAAAAGCAACTACTAAATAGAAGACTACGTGGGAACCAATCTTTGCATTTGATCTACGATTGCTTCAAATTCAATAAAAGAGGCTGATTAGGAACTTCCGACCAAACACAGGATGAAGAAAAATTATAATAAATTAACGTGGAAGCATGCACGATCCATTACTGGAGACGAGCAATTGCGTGACGCTATCTCCTCCGCAAAAGAAAGCTAGAATAACAGGAGAGAAGGGAGAGAGGAAGGAAGGAAGGAATGGAAGCAATTTTAGGAAGAATTTCGAGATGGAAAGTAAAGCAAATCAAAAGGTTGAATTCTGGAATGAGGAATGGAGTTTAACGAATCGAGTAGAATAAAAATTCGAGCCCTAATTTCCACTGTGGCAAAAACGAAAAGAAAATCGAGGAACGAGCTAGGAAAGGATGAAATTGAGCTCACTGTCTCCCCCACTTTCCAATTAACCGCAGTTCTTAGTCTGGATATAAGTTCTCTTGAGACTAGTGGTCATGATGTGTAATAATCTTAAATCGAGAAATACTGTTACAGCCATCTATTATATTTTTCATTGGAATATTGAAATTGCTTTGAAGATTTTAAATGGCTTTTAATCCACATCTTTTAATCTAGTCTTAGCTGATACTCCAATCTTACTTTTTCTAGGAATATGTTTCCTGTTAACTGCCGTTTCTATCCTTTATTCATATATCAACCCTCACTAAAAGATGGTTGTTTCAAAATTTCGCTTATGAATTCCAAGATTTATTCTAAAATAACTAAAATTATTCATTTATTGACAATAGCCATTCTATTTCAATCTCCAGTGCATAACTATTTCAAAAATGATTTCCTTACTTGAATCGCACAAAAGTATGAGTATTTCTTGGGGTATAAGTCGTTATGTTCAAGTATTTATACTGTTTTTTTTATGAGTTCTTACATTAAATCAAAGACAATAGGTTGTACTAAATATATGTATCTTATACTATGTGTGTAATGTACACTATATATTTATGTTAGTCCGTGAAGAATTTTCCCAAAGTACTGTAGGTCTAGTGCAGCATTGGTATTGTACAAAAGCTGTTACTTTATTCACATTTTTTTATCGGGGAATGAGTCACTGGAACTCATTTGATTGCATCACCGAATATAATCGATTTTCGCCTGCTGAACTGCCAAGCTTTGTTCGAATAATCTGTCACCTGACTGGACATCTGGTCAGAACCATTTAATTTTATTCGTATTCGTATTCGACAATTCCGTACGATTACATCCTGTGCCTATACTATTTCAAAAATCCCTAAATGTAATGAAATAATGAGAGTGAAAGCTAAATATACCAGCACTTAAGAAATACTAAGATTGATCTCATTAAAAAAATATCTTAATTGTTGATCAAAATTATCTATAAACTATTATAACATTCATTTCGTAAAAATATCACAGTAACTAGACTATACTATTTTTATAATGTTCTGATTACAAGACTGTTTATACGGTTCATGTCTTTAATTCTGAGTTGGTCTTTAGCTTACATTAATTCTATTTTGAATGAATTCCCCAATTCTGAAAAAGATTAAAAATAGTGGAAACGTTAGTGAATCGTTGATGGAAAATGTCTAAGCTAAACGAGAATCGACTCATGATGGACAAATATGCTACTCACTGGTATTTATTCCTGGTGAAAGGGGTGGCTCGATATTACGAGACTTAAAAGTTTAGTCTCCTCCTCCCACCTGTTTGCTTTGTGTTTCCCTCTGCTTCATCGCGACTTTCTTCCTCCACTCGTCGTCGTCTTCATCCTCCATTCCTCTTTGTCACTGTTCCTCATTCCCTTTGTCTCAGCATGACCCAGACCCTGGCGGCGCAAGTTTGATGGGGCAATACAGGACCCGATTGAGCGGAAGGGAAACTCCAACACGTACTTAATTGTTCAACAGCCTTCGTGTCAGCGTCGGATAGATTAACTCACGCGCGCAAACGCGCATTCGCGCCCAAACGCCGCTCTAAAAACAATGCAATTTTTTGTCGGTTCACTCAGTATAGAAAACGAACGAGTTTTTTATGTGAGGCGAGTTGATGAAAATTCAAATTTTCCCCTCTTTCCTCTGAGTATAATGTTCTTCCATCTCAACAACCAGCTGCATGCATAATGAATCCCTTTTATTTCGCAAGTACATGATATTTTGCTCGGGGGCACAATCCATTCTTCCATTCTGGAATATAGAAAGTTTTATAATGATAGAATGTCTGTAAAAAGCTGTTTATTAGTATTGGCTGAATAGCAATGGCAGAGATTGTCTTATCATTTTTATATTATAGTTCCTTATTTTTATACTATTTGAAATCTGTGTGGTGTTTGATTATGATCATCAAGCCCTTGAAATCAGATCTCATTCTACAATATGGTACGATGTATCAAATATTGATGGTGCACTAAAAAAACCTAACCTGACTATGTCTAAAAAGTACTTTTTCAATTTAGGGCAGGAAATCATTTTTATGGCATAAAACAGTTATCTTTTATTCCCATACTCAATTCCAGTCAAATGTGGTGATTTTTTCAATATTGTTAATATTTTTAGCGTTATTTCCAATGACTATTTTCTATTTGGTTTCAAATTTTTAAAACCTAATGTTTTGTTTTGTTTTTCAGGTGAGTGTTTGTTACATTCTCTGCTACTACTCCATGATATTCCAGATAAGTACGATAAGATACCTTTCTATTTTTAGTATATTTCTAATAATTGTAAGGCTTTATCAGAGGAAGTAGCTTTCAAGGAAAAATCTGTTGAAAAAAGAAGTGTTATCGTTAATCCTAGCTCTAGAACTTGAAAACTTCATTCTTAGTTCAAAACTTTCCTTCAAAAGGTGCAGTCTGTTTTCATATTTTCTGGGTCCCTAAATTTGTTCTAAACCTACATTCTAGAAAAAAATATTCAACATTCTTCTCTCAATATAGACTACTTTTGAAAGAGAGTTAGGCCCACTGTCATTATTGAAGAAAGGCTTCAATCGCAAATTAAGTTTCAACAATCAAGTTTGATTTCATCAATCAGTTGAAACACGTACCTGATTGTAAGTCACACAATATCTTAAAGACTAGGCTACTATTATCAACAATTGATGATAATGTGCTTATTAACTCTGTGTTCTATTCGAAAGCACCACCCTGAATTCAAGTTTGCTGAGCTCTACATCGTTGTTATAAATACAGTAATCTGAATGATTAGCTATTACTATGTCTTACTTGATAATAATTCAAATTGTTTTATTGTTCAATAACATTGCAAAATGTTATATATGAAACCTCATTATTTCAGATACAGTGATGAAAAGAACAGTCTAGCAATTCAAAATGTTGACAGCAGGATACAAAATTTACATAATTAATCATAAAACAGTTCAATATTCACTTACAGCTGAAAATTAACAGTTGAAACAGTTCACTTATTATATCACAGTCGCATTGTTGTACTAATTGGAAATTTAAATGTAAAATAAAAACAAATACATCAAAAATATAGCTTAATATGAATATTGAAATATACGTAAATGGAGTATAGGCATTTTCTCAAAAGAATAACTTACACATAAGATTTGAAAACATTAATAATTATTAGCCTAACCTTCAATGGCAGCTTATTGAAGATCGTAATTTACATGTGCATTTCTTTGAGAAACTACCAACTGGTGAAATCTCACACTCTAATGCTGCTTCTCTTTTAAGTACCTACTCCTACAATGCAAGATGGATTTCAAAATTGTATTAAAATATTGAGAACGATGGATCACGAATCATGCATAAAAATGTCAATGGCATACATCAAATTCCTTCCAGACATTCCATCGATTCCTTCCTGACTTGATAAATAATTATTGTGAAATATAGACAATATTGATCGCACCACAGCAATTTATATTCAACAATCGGAATGTGATAAAATGAAATTTATCATTCCTCTTCTACAAAAAAGCAGGCATTATTTATGAAAACTCGGAATCGCATCTTTACGAGAAATCATTTATCAATGTATCTGAGAAATCCATATTTTTTGAGAACAAGGAAAACGTCGGTAACTTTTAATGACTCAGATAAATTGTGGCACTTCCCAGGAGAGTTCCTGAAGCAAATACAGAAATATCTCTCATCCTTAACGACCAGGATAACAAGGAAGAAGTCGGCGTTATTTTGTCAATTTTCATGACTTTCTCGTCGTTTTTCATTTTCTTCTCATAATGATGCAGAGAAAGGCAAATAAAATTGTCTGACATTGGAAACTGTTGTTGAAATCTGTGACCGTACTAGCCGGCACGGTAGTTGAGGCCGGAAACGTCAGGCTGTTTAAATGAATATTTATGAGCAACATTACCGAAAAATGTATGCATTATAAGAGCCCCGTCCTGTAAAGCCGTGCGAGGCAGCTGGTGTGCACTACCACGTTTACCACCTTGCTATATTAGGTATTTCACAGTAGCATGCGAACGTTCTCACAACGTTCATTCACTTTGCTACTGGAAATTTTATTACATCTAAAAGGGAATTGTAAGAACAATGCTCATTCATAGAAATATCGAGTGTTGAACAGAATATTCTTATGAGTTCATAATACATACTACGTGTATCAATTATATTGGTTTAAGTTTAAATAGTAAAATAATATATATCAGAGTATACCTACACTGAAAAATTAATCCATAACATCAACTAAATTATTTACAATATTCATATCAACAGAAATATAATTTTTATTTTTATTAATGTAACATTACATGCTTATTCCATACATAACCGGCTTTGGGTAACTGATGTCGTTTAGCCAGCATAATCGCATTGCATCATATGATTTAAAAATCGGGTAAGTATGAAGCGCTCCATATGATAGAATGATATAATGATTGGCCTGACAAACGACACCGGTTACCCGACTGACGGTTAAATATGTGGAACTAGCA